>CAUYUJ010003997.1:56609-73889 GCA_963575745.1 Prorocentrum cordatum
CCTCCGACACACCTCCAAGAGTCCTCAAGACGGATCCAAGTGCCCTTCGAGCCCTCCACGGCGCCCTCCAAGAAGCCAGAACCCTTCAAAAGCTTAAGGAAAGTCCATGTGTTTGGCATTCTCGTCTTTTCGCTTCCGATGGGCCCCTGAAGCATCAAGATGGCCCCAATATGGCCCAAAAGAGCCCCAAGAGGGGCCCAAGAAGGCCCAAGACGGCCCCAAGATCGCCCAAGAGGCTTCCAAAGAGCGCTCCAACACGTCCCCAAGACGCCGTTTGAGAGCCTCCGAGGGGGGGACCTGAATTGAGGACCCCCGCTCTTTTTGAACAATGGGGCCCAAGACGGCCCCGAGAGGCCTCCCAGCCTCTCCTGAAGATTCTCCACCCCGCCCTTCTTGGCCCAAGATGGCTCCAAGAGAGCCCTAGATAGCCCAAGATGGCCTCCGAAATGGCCCAAGATAGCCAAGCATGGCTCAAGATAGCCTCCGACAGATCTCCAAGAGGCCTCAAGAAAGCCTGAATATGGCCCGACATAGCCGAGCATGGCTCAGAATAGCTTCTGACAGACTCTAGTCGAGCATGGCTCAGGATAGCCTCCAACAGGCCTCGGGAAAGCTGGCAATCAATTCTGGACGGGCTGGTGGGGATACTTTTTTGGTCGGCGGCTCCCTGGCGAAGGTCAAGAAGCGGGGCAACGTTCGGGGCGCAGAACGAAGATAATTGGCCGCAGTGGCGTATGCACATGCAAGGGACAAAATGACCCACATTAGACGCCAAAGACTGGCGCAGACATCCCGGCGGGTGGGGACGCCAAGGCGCGGCGACCGGTGGCGGGACGGCGGGGAGAAGTCGCCCTTTAGGCGCCAAGCTCCAGCCAGCCACAAGCGAGGACGCGTACAGCGCGACCAGGTGATCAAGGTGAGGATACTTTGTTTGGTTGGCGGCTCCCTGGCGAAGGTCAAGAAGCGGGGTAGCGTTCGGGGCGCGGAACGAAGATAATTGGCCGCAGAGGCGTATGCACATGCAAGGGACAAAATGACCCACATTAAGCGCCAGGAGACCGGCACAGACATCCCAGCGGGTGGGGACGCCAAGGCGCGGCGACCGGCGGCGGGACGGCGGGGAGAAGTCGCCGTTTCGGCGCCAAGCTCCAGCCAAACCACAAGCGACACAGGTGGCAAGAGAGGAGGAGAGGGCGAGCGTGAGCGACTAACTCAGACTCAAGGTGGGTATACGCGAAGCGTCAAGAATTGAGAGGAAAGTCGGCGGCCGCATGCTGGAGGACGGGATGCTGACCTGGTAGAGGCAGGGAGTCCCGCGAGCGAAGCGGCAACACGATATTGAATGAGAGATGTGGCCGGCGCCTCGGCGAGAGCACGGGGCCCAGTGAAAGCTGTCTTCTGTTTCCGCCGTTTGCCCTCCCCTCCTCCTGCTCCTCCTTGCCCTCCTTCCGTCTTCCTGGGGCCCCTCCTGTTTCTCGCTATCCTCACCGTTCCTTCCTCTTCCTCCTTTTTCTCCTCCGTCCCGCCTCCTGCTCCTTTTCCTTCTCTGCCACGCGGGCCCATTCGGCGCGCGGCCAGCCGAGCCAAGGACGACGGCTCAGGTCAATCAGAATGTAATGAATTTGACAGCTCTAAGACTGAGTGGAGCTCCTGTTGGCGCTTTTGTATACCATCGGAGGGCCTTCTTGGGCTGTCCTGGGGCCCTCGTGGGCTGTCTGGGGGGGCTTGGGCCGTCCTGGGGCCGTGTTGGGGCTCTCTCGGGCCCTCTCTGAAGCATCCCGTGGCTCTGTTGGGGCCCTCTTGGAGGTCTTTTAGGGGTCTTTTGGGCGCTCCCTGCCTTTCTTGGCGCTTTATTGGCCCATCTTGGGGCCCCATTGGGCCGCCTGGAGGCCATTTCGGGGCGACCTCGAAGCTCGCAGACCATTCTTGGGCCGTTCGTGGCCAGAAAAGGCGAGAAGCACAGAGTCGTTCAAAAACCAACGGAAAATTAAGGTTTTTGGCCTGCTGAGGCCGTATTGGAGGTCTTTGCGGGGGCATCCTGGGCCGTCTTGAGCCCATGTTTGGTCCTGTTGGAGCACTCTGGGGCCGTCTTGGGGCCTCTTGGGCCTTGCAGAGGACGTCTGGGAAGTGCCTTCTGCTGTCTTGGGCTCCCGATGTAGGCCTCGTGTCGCTCTCTTCGGGGCATTTTGGGCCGCCTCGAAGCATTGTGGGGCTCTCTTGGGGGCCTGTGGGGTTCATCTGGGGTCCAGGTGGGGGGGGGTGTCGGTGACATGCCGGGTTTTTCCTTGTAATTTGATAGGTAGAAGGAATATATCATAATATATATATATTATATATATATATATATATATATTGCATGTTCGTATCCCTGGTCGTTCCTCCAACTCCCAGCCCTATCCTCGTCCCCTTCCCATCTCCACCTTGTCCACCCTCTTCTCCTCCATTTCCTCATCACCATCACCATAATTTTCGTCCACACTCCCCTCCTCCTCCTTCTCCTCTCCACCTGCTCTGCGTACTCCTGCAGCATCTTACTCCTTACCTCTCTCCTCTCGTCTCCTCCTTTCTCTCTGCGGTGGTCGGGAGCTTTTGGGCCAGCGTGCCGATCCGCTGGCTCTGGCCCACCGCCCCCCTGTGCGACGCGCTATCCGCTTCGCGGTCCCGAGGCGTCCACGCGCCGAGCTTCTCCCAGCCCCCCCTTCCCCGCGGAGCGGAGCGACACGCCATCCACTCGCAGGGCATGGCGTGCCGCTGGGGCCGCCACGGCGACGCGCTGTCCAGGAGTCCCCGGCCGTCTCCTCGTGCCAGGGCGCGCGCGCAGCGCCTCCTGCGCGCCCAGCCGAGGAGAGCCGGGTGATGGCCACCCTGGACGACGCGAACTTGTGCAGCTTCATAGGCATCTGCACCGACGGCAGGAGCACGGGCGTCGGGGAAGGGGTCAGGGGGAGGAGGGCCGGGGAGGGAGGGAGGGCGGCGGAAGAAGGGGGGAGGAGGGAGGAAGGGTGAGGGAGGGGGAGGGGCGAGGAGGGAGGGGGGCGGCGGAGGAGGAGGAGGAGGAGGAAGAAGACCAGAGGAAAGAAAGACGCGTCAACGATGTTGCAGTAGACCCTCTCTCTCCAGATTCCCTCTTCATAGGTCCCCAGAAGAAATGGCTGTCTTTGCGGGAAGCCATGAAGATTTCCAGTCGTGCCAAAACATAGTTCTTGGGGCTTCAACGCCGCAGATCAACAAGACTGTTGCGGCCTAGTCCCACATCGTGTCAGAACACGGTTCCTGGGATCTCAATACGGCGAGGCAGCACGACTGTTGCGTGCTGACCAGCCCGAACCGTGCCCCAGCACCGTTCCTGGGACTTCGACCCTAAATCCTTGAACCTGTTGTAAGTTTGTACAACGGATGCACGCGGCGCTAAGGCGAGAGCCACCTTTGAAAAGGAGCCGCCCTCCATCTCACGGCGCCAACCACGCAGAGCGGACTTCGTTCGGAAAACGATAGGATGGGCCCGGAGTGTCCTGGAGAATGTCGTTCGGATGTCGAGGTGAATTTCGTACGGATTTTTTGTTGCTGGGCCAGGAGTGAAGACCAAAAAGAGCCCACGCGAAAGTCACGTCGCTCTTCGCTCGCCGCTTCGGGCAGCACAATCCGCGCAGAAGTCCGCGGCAGCACGGCTGCAGGGCCGGCGCAAGGACCCACCACAGGGACGGCGGGCCCGGGCAGAGCGGACAAGGCCAGGGCGCCCCCGGCCGGCCCCTGCCGAAAAGCCAGTGCAGAGGTGCTCACGGGGCGCCCGCGCAGGGCCCGGGTGCTGCCGCACTCTGCGCAGGGGCGGCGGGGGGGGGGGGGCTGCCTGGCCTTAGGTCGGGCCCGTCTCTCTACCAGGAGGAATATTCAAAAATAGTCCGGAAGATAGTTTGGGGACGATGTTTGTTTGGTATATGTAGGTATCATCTGAAGATTGTTTCTGGTTATTTCCCAACCGACCTGTGTTGTTGGGTCCTCGTTTTGAAGAGACGGTCCCCGCGTCTCCTCATTATTCTCCTTCCCGTCCCTTCCTCTCATCATCATCATCATCATCATCATCATCATCATCATCATCATCATCATCATCATCATCATCATCATCATCATCATCATCGTCGTCGTCGTCGTCGTCGTCGTCGTCGTCGTCGTCGTCGTCGTCGTCGTCGTCGTCACACGTTTCGTGGCCCCGTAGGAGCTCCGCCGAAGGTCCCAGTGGCACAGTTCGCATGCGTCCCCGCCCCTCTTTTCGGCACACCCCTCGCACGTTTCGTGGCCCCATAGGAGCTCCGCCGAAGGTCCCAGTGGCACAGTTCGCATGCGTCCCCGCCGCTCATTTCGGCACACCCCTCACACGCTTCGTGGCCCCATAGGAGCTCCACCGAAGTTCCCAGTGGCACAGTTCGCATGCGTCCCCGCCGCTCATTTCGGCACACCCCTCACACGCTTCGTGGCCCCACAGGGGCTCCACCGAAGGTTCCAGTGGCACAGTTCGCATGCGTCCCCGCCGCTCATTTCGGCACACCCCTCACACGCTTCGTGGCCCCATAGGAGCCGTGCCGAAGGTCCCAGTGGCACAGTTCGCATGCGCCCCCGCCACTCATTTCGGCACACCCCTCACACGTTTCGTGGCCCCATAGGAGCTCCGCCGAAGGTCCCAGTGGAACAGTTCGCATGCGTCCCCGCCATTAATTTCGGCACACCCCTCACACGTTTCGTGGCCCCATAGGAGCTTCGGTACACCCCTCGCACGTTTCGTGGCCCCATAGGAGCCGTGCCGAAGGTCCCAGCGACACAGTTCGCATGCGTCCCCGCCACTCATTTCGGCACACCCCTCACACGTTTCGTGGCCCCATAGGAGCTTCGCCGAAGGTCCCAGTGGCACAGTTCGCACGCGTCCCCGCCATTAATTTCGGCACACCCCTCACACGTTTCGTGGCCCCATAGGAGCTTCGCCGAAGGTCCCAGCGACACAGTTCGCATGCGTCCCCGCCATTCATTTCGGCACACCCCTCACACGCTTCGTGGCCCCATAGGAGCTCCGCCGAAGGTCCCAGTGGCACAGTTCGCATGCGCCCCCGCCATTCATTTCGGCAGACACCTCACACGTTTCGTGCCCCCGTAGGAGCTCCGCCGAAGGTCCCAGTGGCACAGTTCGCATGCGTCCCCGCCACACGCTTCGTGGCCCCATAGGGGCTCCGCCGAAGGTCCAAGTGGCACAGTTCGCATGCGCCCCCGCCAGTTATTTCGGCACACCTTTCACACGCTTCGTGGCCCCATAGGAGCTCCGCCGAAGGTCCCAGTGGCACAGTTCGCATGCGTCCCTGCCCCTCTTTTCGGTACACCCCTCGCACGTTTCGTGGCACTATAGGAACTCCGCCGAAGTTCCCAGTGGCACAGTTCGCTTCTTTTCGGCGCACCCCTCACACGTTTCGTGGCCCCATAGGAGTTCCGCCGAAGGTCCCAGTGGAACAGTTCGCATGCGTCCCCGCCATTAATTTCGGCACACCCCTCACACGTTTGGTGGCCCCATAGGAGCTTCGCCGAAGGTCCCAGTGGCACAGTTCGCACGCGTCCCCGCCAGTTATGTCGGCACACCCCTCACACGTTTCGTGGCCCCATAGGAGCTGTGCCGAAGGTCCCAGTGACACAGTCCACATGCGACCCCGCCACTCATTTCGGCACACCCCTCACACGCTTCGTGGCCCCATAGGGAACTCCACCGAAGGTTCCCGTGGCGCAGTCCGCATGCGTCTCCCTCGCCCAGTACAGCGTTTCGTGGCCCCATAGGAGCCCCTCCGAAGGTCCCCGTGGCGCAGTCCGCATCGTTTTGTTCGTTTTCGTTCGCGTTGTGGACCTCGCCGCTCATGTCGGCACACCCTTGGTTCGTTGCCTCATAGGGATCACCACCGAAAAAGTGAATCACAATTGCGGTACTCACACCTACATATGGTTGGGTCCTCCGTCAGGCTAATTTTAATTTTTCGTCCAAAATCCGTTTGTAAGGGGACATGCCCGACCTAAGCCTGGCCCTGGGTTCGTCGCTGGTCGGGTGCGGGAGGGGGTGCGTATGAAGGAAGAGCGTTGATCAAGTCTCCGACGAGAACGCCGCAGGCGGTCTCGCTCGCTCCCGCCCGCCATCCCGCCGCATAAGTAGCACCCGAGTCTCGGCATAGGCAGGGGCGGGATGAGTGGATTCGCGCTCCGTGGGACGTCTCCGCCGGCGTGCCGAGCTATGTTCACGCCGCTGCCACCAGGCGGCGGCGCCAGCTTGCCAAGCGCATTCTCGCATACAAGTTCGGGGTCCTCCGTCCACATTGCGATCGTTGTCTCGCCGTCGTGTCTGGTGAGGCCTAAGGTGTGCTCCTGTGGGGTGCAAGACCGTGCGTGCTTCGCACCGACATCTTGCCTCACCCCCCACACCTGCCAGGCAGGGGCCGCCATCGACAACCATCGGGAGCCACAGCAGACGCCAGCCAGGTGTGCCAGAAGCTCTGGCGGTGCACCGGGGCCCCGGGGGAACTGCATTCCGCCCCTTCCCCTGGATGAGCAGGTCTCCTGGCGAGCAACCCAGCCTTCCCGGCTGGGGGTCCCTCGCCTGGGAGTCTTGTCCGGGGGACCGGCTGTGCCGTGCCTCTCTTCTTGCCCTCCCTGGTTGCGCAGGTCTCCTGTGGGCCCCCCTCAGCCTCCCCGGCTGGGGCCTCCCTCTCTGGAAGTCGTGACCGGGGAGGGTTCTCCACCCACCGCCAAGGTGTGAGCGGGCCCGCGCGGTGGCGGCCCGCGGTGTTGTTTGGGGCGCTTCAGGCATTGACTGGCGTTCCCACGGAGCGAAGCGAAGCGAAGCGAAGGTGTGCCAGAAACCCGCGAGGCCCACCGCACATGTCAGGTGCGCCACGCGCACCAGGTGCGCCACATTGGGCAATGTGTCGACCTCGCTCCCCAGTTTCCATGTCAAAAACTCATGCAAGGTTACGGCGCATGTGCGAGCATGGATCCCGCTGACGGGGCCGGCTGCGCCAGCGCACTCAGGTGAGAGTTCGTCCACTTCTGAGTGGCCTTTTCTTCCCCTCCCCTCGCGGCCGCCTCCTCTGCCCTCTGCCCGCTCTTGCACGCTGGCAAATACGCTTCTCGGTGCCCCCGTTTAGCTATATTGCTGGTGCAGGCAGCCCTGCCTCGCCGCCGACGAACTATTGTGTGTGGGTGTGCGCACGCGATCATGTTGCACCTGTTGGCAGAGATGGTGGGCCTACACACAGCGGGCAGTATGCCGATCCCCCCCCCCGCCGTCCCTGGTGAGGCGAAGGTAGCATTTTCAGTTGACAAGAGTCGTGGGCCTGCACACACACACACACCATGCAATGTGCTGGCCCCCCGCCGCCTCTGTCAAAAACCCATGCGAGGTGATCGCGGGGCGCCCGCGCAGGATCCACCTTCTGGTGCGACGAGCGCTCGGCACTGCTTTTCGCAAGGGGATGATGGGGAGGGGGCTGGCATTGTACACAGCAGGCGGTATGCCGCCCCCCCCCGGCCGTCCCCGCCAAAACCGATGCAGAGCGATTGCGGGGCGACCGCGCACGATGCAGATCTTGGTGCAACGTGGTTGGGCCCGCCGCCCCTGGCAAGACCAGTGCCGAGTAATCGCGGGGCGTCCGCGCACGATGCAGATTTTGGCGCAGCGTGCTGCTGTCTTGCGAAGGCCTTACGGCCGGTGCCGCCGGCCCTGAAGCGGGACAGCGGCGACGATGGCGGCGACGGCGGCGACGACGACGCCGGCGTGGGTCAGAGTCCTCAGGGATGCTTCTTGGGGTCCCTCGGGGCTTCCTGGGGGCCTCTTGGGGGTTTCCTGGGGGCCTCTTGGGGGCCTCTCAGGGCCGAGGGCTCGAAATGTCCGTTCGGGTCCCCCGTCTGGGCACCCTCTTGGAGCCGTCTTGGGAACCCCTTGGGCCGTCTTGGAGGCCTCGTGGGCCGTCTTGAGGTCATGGGGTCCTCCTGGGTCGTTTTGAGGCCCTCTTGGCGGCTTCTTGTGCTGTCTTGGTGCAATATTGGGGGCCGTTTGGGCCCTCATGGAGCGTCGGGAAGCCGAAATGGCGAGAAAGAACGCCCTAATCTGTCAAACATCTAAGGAAAATCGATGAAGTTTGGCTCTTGATGCCCTCTTGGGCGTGCTCTTGGAGGTTTTGCGGGCCTCTTGAGGCCTCTCTGGAAGCGTCTTGGACAGATCTTCCGGCGATTCGGGACCCTCTTGGACCGTCTTGGGGGCCGTTTGGGGCACGCTTGGCGCGTCTTGGAGATTTCTGGGGCTCCAGGACCCCTTGGGGGAGATGGTATTCTGATTAAGGATCCCCCCAGAAGGACGGTATTCTGACCCGGGACCCCTCACCCAGGATCCCCCCACCCAGGACACCCCCACCCGGGAGAGGAAGAGATCAATTGGAAGGAGTTTCCTTGCGATTCAACCACGACTTTGCTCAAGGGCCCAGGGAAAGGGGGGAGCGGCGGCGTCAGCGATGATGACGGCGTCGGCGACGGGGATGGCGACGGCGACGGCGGCGGCGGCGACGACGCTGACGTGGGTCAGAGTCCTCAGGGATGCTGTTTGGGGTCTCTTCGGAGCGCTCTCGGAGGCCTCTGGGGGTCAGTTTTGGGGCCTCGTGGGAGCATCTTGGGAGCTTCTTGGTAGCTCCTGGGGGCCTCGTGGGGGCTCCTTGGAGCCTTTGGGAGGTCTCTTGAAAGCCTCTTAAGGCCTCCTGGGAGCCTCTCGGGGCCGAGGGCTCGAAATGTCCGTTGGGTTCCCTCGTCTGGGCACTCCTTGGAGCCGTCTTGGGGGCCTCCTGGGCCGTCTTGGAGCCGTCTTGGGCCCTCTTCGGCCGTTTCGGGACCCTCTTAGAGGCGTCTTGTGGCGATCTTTGGGCCTCTTGGGCGGTCTTGGAGTGCTGGGAGGCGGAAAAGGCGAGAACGCCGAAATCGTTTCAAAACTTTTGGGCGATCCGTGAATTTTGCCTCTTGGGGTCTTGGGGCTCTCTTGGGAGTGCTCCTCCATGCCTCTTGGTGGATCTTGCAGGCCTCTTGGGACGTCTGGAGGCCGTCAAAACGCCTTGGACCGACCGTTCGGCGAGGCGGGGTCCTCCTGGACGGTCTTGCAGGCCTCCTGGGGCACTCTTGGCCTCTCTGGGCCAGAAGCGGCACCCCGGCAGTGCACCGCAGAACCCGCGAATGTGGCGCGCGCTCCAAGTTTGGCCCATAGGTCTCGCGAGTGGGCCCCTGGCCAAGCGTGCAAAGGGCAGGCTTATAGGAAAAACGAAGAGAAGCTATTACTTTTCCGGGAGGGCAGGAACGCAGCCAAGTGGTGACTTTTTTTGAGCATGGGGCCACCCCAGGGGGAATGGTTTTCTGCCCCCGGGACACCCTGGGGCCCTCCCCGGGGGCCCCACTGGCGGGGGAGGGATGAAAGGGAAGGGGCCTCCCTTCGAATCGGTCACGAGCGCTTGAGAGGAGGGCCGAGGAAGAAGAGGGGAAGAGTGGCGAACGGCGAGTCAAACCGAACAGCCTCAACGGCCCCTTCGGTAAAGGGGCGGCGACGACGACGACGACGACGACGACGACGGCGACGGCGACGGCAGCGACGACGACGACGCGGACGACGACGACGAGTCAAACGGGACAGCCTCTTCCACACGCTGGCCCGCCGCCCCTGGCAAAGACCAGTGCAAAGTGATCCGCGCACGATCCAGATGTTGGTGCAGAGTGCTGTTGTATTTGTTTGACGGGGATGGTGGAGAGGGGGCGGCAGTGTCCCGGGTTTGTCGCCCGTCGGGTGGGGGAGAGGGCGTGCCTTGAGAAGGAGCAGTGATCAAGACACCTCTCCCAAACGCACATGGTCTGGCTCACTCACACCCGCCCCCCCAACACAGAAGTACCCGAGTCTCAGTATATTCAGCGGTCGTCTTTGGATGAGCAGCTACTGGGAGCCAATACAGACCCCAGGTGCGCGACGCTGGGGCGAGGTGCGCTACGCGTGCCAGGCGCACCGCGCGCACCAGGGGCGCCAGGCGCCCCTGGGGCCTGGGCGTGCCAGGCACGCCTGGTGCGCCAGACGCGCCAATTCCACGTGCGCCAAGCGTGCCGCATGTTCAAGCCGCGTCAGGTGCGCCACGTCCGTGGCACGCGCAGAGTGTGCCAGGTGCGCCCGCGCACATCGGGAAACATGTCGACTCCCACCGTCCTCACCGAAAGCCAGTGCGCCATCGTGGCGGAGTGGCCACCCTGACGTCTGGCGGATGTGCCTGCACCCCCGCCGACCTTCCCGAAACCAGTGCACATCGATCGCGGGGAGCCCGCGCATGGTCCAGACAAGATGCAGTCTGTACTGCCCTGAGAAAGGGTTGGATCGCCACCCCGTGCCCCCCCCCCCCCCTGGCCTTCCAGGCAACCCGGAATTGTCAGCCCCCCGTCTGCCTGCCCTGCCCCCCGCTATTGCGGGGGCAAGGAGGCCCGCGAAACAGTCTTTTTAAGCGCCCGCCCCAGAAAGTTTTCTTCCAATCGTTTCCCTTCATTATGCTGCCCCCCCCCCTCCCCGCCGCCCCTGCCAACAAACACAGCCGCCGCCGCCAGCGGTGGGGAGCCAGTGCGAGCCAGCCCCGGGTGCGCGACGCCCACGAGGCGCGCGCGCGGGCCGGGGCACCCCGAGCGCCGCGTCGAACAACGAGGCAGGCTGGTCGCGGGGCACCCGCGCACGGTCCAATCGTTCTGTCGTGCCAGGTGGCTGGCACACGTTTCTGGCAGGGCGCGTGGCCCTGCACACGCCCTGGCAATAGGATGCCCCCCCCCCGTCGTCCCCGTCGAACAGACGATGTACAGGGATCGCGGGGCGCCAGAGCACTGTCCAGAACCTGGTGTATTGTTTTTCGTCAGGGATAGGGGGGGGGTGTCGACATTGGTTTCGGTTTGTAGCTAGTCGGGTGGGGTAAGGGACATTTATTAATAAGGAGCGAAGAGTAAGAAGGGGGGTGGAAGAAGAACCGCCCTAAACCGCCTTACTTCAAAGGCTGGACGATATTGCTCATTGTCATCGATCGTTCTCTGCATCCTCCGCTTCTTCATCGTCATGCTTCCCTCCAGTTTTGCTGGCGTTTGCAAGTCAGGCGAACTGTCAAGGGGAAACGCTCGGCGTGTGAAAACTGTGGCGTTGGACCGCGGAGCTCGGCCAGGTCGTTCCCACGAAGCGGTAGCTTGGACTCAAGAGAGAGACTTGGCCCGTCCACGGAGATGCAGAGAGGTGACGGGTTGCATATATTCTGGTTTGTGTAGTGGCAATCGGCCGCTTCACGTTGGGGAACACGTCGCATGGTCTCCCCAGTTTCTGTCTTCTGCCCATTACCTCGCAGGAGCAAGGGCGGCACGCAGTACATCCTCTCCGAGCTTATGGACTGCTCGCTGTTCGATCTGGTCCACAAGCCCCACAGGCCGAAGTTGGCAGGGCGCCTCCTCAATCGTGATATTTCAATCATACTGCGCGTGCTGTTCTTCTCTAGTCTCGCCCACACCTTCATACAGCACAATACCAGCACTATCCCCATGTCACTGAAGGGGTCCTAGCGGATATTGAAGGATTTGGCGAAAGTTCCGCGCCGATTTCGGTATGCGGCCGGGTTCCCGGGTTCCCGGTTTCGGGGTCTTGGGTTCTCAGTTTCGGTTTTGGGCCGATTTGGGTGGGCGGCGGGTTTCCCGGGGTTCCAATGTTTGGGTCTTGTGTTCCGGGGCTCCTGGTCGATCTCACTATCGATGTCACTACCGATCTCATCATCCATCTCATTCGATCGGTTTCATTATCGATCTCTTGAGCGACCTCGCTCTCGAGATCACTATCGATCCCACTATCTCCATCGATCTCACCATCGATCTCACGATCGATCTCACGAACGATCGCACGATCAATCTCACGATCGCTCTCACGATCGGTCTCACGATCGGTAACATCATCGATGTCACTGTCGATCTCACTACCGATATCACAATTAGTCCCCATATCGGCCTCACGATCGATCTCATTCAATCGATACCACTATCAAACACACGATCGACCTCTCGATCGGTTTCACTATCGATCCCACTCACTTGATATCACTATCCATCTCACTATCGATCTCATTATCGATCCTGGTACCGACCTCACTAATCGATCTCACTTAATCGACCTCACTACCAATCTCGCGACCGATATCATTATCGATATCACGATCGATCTCACTGTCGGTCTCATTCGATGGATCTCAGTATCGATTGCACTATCAATCTCACTATCGCTAGCATGACAATGCATAGCATATAACATATCACGGGACACCCGCGCGCCACGGGACATCACGGGACACCAGGGGACACCATCGGGACATTTTCGGGACACCAACGGGATACCATCGGGACACCACAGGGCCAGTGCTGGCCAACACGGAGGACAGCAACGTTTGGTTCGGCTTCGCCTTGGCAACGGCGAGTTCATTCCTTTCGCCCGCCCACGCAGTTTCGCCTCGCCCGCGCGCGCGACACGAACGTGCATCCGAAACCAATATCCTAGTGGGGGTGTCTCCGTTTCACTGCAATGCCACCCCCCAACCTCCGATGTGTGTAGAGAGAGAGGGTGAGAGAGAGAAAGACAAACAAAGAAAGAGAAAGAGAGAGAGAGAGAGATCCAAACAATTATGGTAAATATAGAATGAGGGAGGCGAGTAGAGAGAGAGAGAGAGAAAGAGACAGGGACAGAGATGAAATGCGTGTAGGTGCGTATACATATAACGGCGCACCGGGTCCGGGGCCCCGGGGCCGGGACCTCGACCACAAATGTGGGCCCCGGAGGGCCCGGAGGCTCGTCGGACCGCCGAACGCCGTCCAAGATCGTTCGCAGGCGGCTTCGGAACGCGCTCCGATGGCTCCAGATGCCTTCCAAGACGCCTGTCATGACACCAAGAAGGTCCCAGAAGCCTCCAAGACGCTCCGAGAGGCAGCCCAAGAGAGGCCCAAGAAGCAAAAATCGTGCCATTCCTATGGGGAAAACGTATATTTTTCGCATGTTCGCCTCTTGGGCTTTCACCGCGTCCAAGACGGCCCAAGAGGCGCCCAAGACGGTCTACGAGGCCTCCGGGAGCGCTCCAAGGCTGCGCACGAGTGGCCCAGGACGGCCCCAAGACGGCCCGAAGAGAGCCCCAAGACGAGTTCGAGAGGGGTCCCAGACGGAGAAAGCCAACCTCGAATTCCGAGCTTCCGGCCCAAGAGGCTCCAGGAGGCGCCAAAATGCCGCCAGAGGCGCCAAAAGGCTCCCAAAAGCACCCCAAGACGTTCCGAGAGGCACCCCAAGAGAGGTCCAAGAAGCAAAAATGGTCCCATTCCTATGGGAAAACGTATATTTTTCGCATGTTTTCATCTTGGGCTTTCACCGCGTCCAAGACGGCCCAAGAGGCCTCCAAGACGGCCTAGGAGGCCTCGGGGAGCGCTCCAAGGCTGCGCACGAGTGGCTCAGGACGGCCCCAAGACGGCCCAAGAGAGCCCAAGACGACTTCGAGAGGGGTCCCAGACGGAGAAAGCCAACCTCGAATTCCGAGCTTCCGGCCCAACACATCCCAGGAGGCGCCACAACGCCGCCCAGAGGCGCCAAAAGCTTCCAAAATCAGCCCAAGACGTTCCGAGAGGCACCCCAAGAGAGGTCCAAGAAGCAAAAATTGTCCCATTCCTATGGGAAAACGTATACTTTTCGCATGGTCGCCTGTTGGGTTTTCACCGCGTCCAACACGTCCGAAGAGGCTCCCAAGACGGCCTAGGTGGCCCCCAAGAGAGTTCCAAGACGGTTCACGAGGCGCCCAGGACGGCAAAATTGGACTCCAAAATGGCCTAAGAGAGCCCCAAGGCGTGCCCGAGAGGGGTCCCAGAGGGAGAAAGCCACTGTAGAATTCCGAGCTTTCGGCCCCAAGAGGCTCCAGGAGGCGCCAAGAGAGCTCCAAGAAGCCCCCACGAGAGACCCAGGACGCCCCAAGAGGCTCCAAAGGCGGCCCAAGAGAGTTCCACGTAAGTTGTTATTGTATCGCTCGGGAAAGGACGAGGATGAGGAGGAAGACGAGGAGGAGGAGGAGGAGGAGGAGGAGGAGGAGGAGGAGGAGGAGGAGGAGGATTCCTGGGTCTGTGACTCGACAGAACCTAAGCGCGCGCGAAGCGCGCGAGTGGTTCTAGTATGTGTATATATATATGCACCGAATGAATAGGGAGTAATATATTTATACATATGTAGAGAGAGAGACAACATAGAGAGAGAGAGAGAGAGAGAGAGAGAAAAAAAAAAAACAAAAAACAAAAGAAAGAAAGACAGAATTAAAGAGAGAGGAACATATAATTCCCTTATCAGTGCAGGAGTCCCAGCCGAGATTGAAGGTTTGGCGAAAGTTCTGGGCCGACTTCGGTGGGCGGCCAGGTTCCCGGGTTCCCGGTTCCGGGTTCGGGCCCGATTTCGGTGGGCGGCGGGGTTCCCAGGTTCCCGGGTTCCTGGTCGATCTTCTTATCGATCGGTCTCACCATCGATTTAATATCGATCTCACCATCGATATCACATTCGATCTCACCGTCGATCTCGCGAGCGATTTCACGATCGATCTCACTATCGATCTCGTTGAATCGACTTCACTATCGGTCTCACGGTCGACCTGACAATCGTCCTCATTATCGATTCCATTACAGATCTCACAACCGATGTCAATATCCATACCACTAATTTTCAAACCATCCACTGATTGGGGCTCTTCTCCCGTGTAACTGTTCCCCTGGACCCCCCTCCCCGAAATCGGACCCCCCGAACCCTGGGCCCCCGGGACCCTCTGGACCTCCCGGATCCGTGGCCGCGCGGGGGCCCCCTGGACGCCCCTGCAGGAAGCCCTTGCTAGGCCGGCAACGGGCCCAAAACGGTCAGGCAGGCCAGCCACAACTGGGGGAGCTGTGGTCCTTACCCCCCTGGGGGAGCCATCGATTTCGACACCCCTCTCGAGAGATCGTCGATGCGATGGGTTCCCCCGGGGGGGTAAGGACCACAGCTCCCCCAGTTATGGCTGGTCGGTCAGGAGGGCAGCCGAACGACCCACCGAGGGCCCCGAGAGGCCCCAGACACCCACTGGACGCCCGAAGATGACCAAAAGAAGACCCCCAAAAGGCTTCCAGAACGCAGAAAAAACATTGACGTTCCAATTTTTTTTGCTGTTTTGGGGAATGCCCTGTTCTTCGCTCTTCTGGGCGTCCAAGACCGCTTGGGAGGCTCGAAAATCGCCTCAAAGCCGTCCGAAAAGACTTCGAGGCAGTCCAAGAGAGCCCCAACACGGAACAACAGGGTTCTAAGATGGCTTAAGAGAGCCCCATGACGGCCCAAGATGGCTCCAAGACACCCTCCGAAGCATTCCAAATCGTGACCCGGTCGTTCAGGGAGACCGCGGTTGGAGGCAGGGTGGCCCGAGGAAGCCCCCAGAGGCCCCCAGAAGACCCAGGAGGCCTCCAGAAGGCGTCAAGAAAGCTTGAAAAACTTGCGTGAGGCCCCGGAGGAGCCTCCGCAAAAAAAGAGCTGAGGAGGATGGGGAAGAATTCCAGGGTAGGACGAGAATGAGAAAAAAGAAACATGGAGGACGGATGACGAAAACAGTTTTATGATAACGGCGACGCAAGAAAAGGCAACAGGAGTTATTTCTAAGTTGTCTGCCTGACCCTCCTGCCATTCCGCCTGCACACTAAGACTCGAGGACCAAGGTGCTTGGCGCGAAGCGCCAATGCAGTCTTGTATACATATATATGTATATTGTTCAGAACAGCGCGTGCACAACATATGCAGGAAATGCACATTTGCATCGATGAATATCTGGCTCACCTTAAACTCAATTTCGGGCTCCAGGGAGTCTTGCATGGACGCACACGCTTTTTTTGCGACATACCTTGGAAGTTGAGGGTCGTTCTTTCGGTGGTGTGTTCAAGTCTGAGATGTAGTCCACCATCCTTCTCATTTCGTGTGCCATGGAGCGCGTGTGCACGCAGAGTTTGGGGCAAAACCGCCATCCGCATCCTGATTTACATTTCGGCTGTTGGGAGTAAATATTTTGAGATTCCCAGATCCCAACCTACGTCAAGCGCCTTCCTGCTTCAAGAACTGATATGCTTCTCCTGTGTTTCGTTACTCTCTGGGAGGGCCCGAACTCTATCTTCTTTATCCGTCTTCCTACGGGCCGTTGCAACAAGGGCCTCGTCTTCGAGGATAGAAGGAGTTGTCATCTCTTCCTCGGCAGAAGGCGGCGGAAGGTCGGCGGAAGCAGAACGAGGCCGCCTCCGCCGGCGGACGCCGCCGGAAGGGGGCGGAAGCAAAAGATGCGCCCCCAGGAGATGGAGACGTTTCTGGGATCAGGGTATCCGAGATCCGCCATTTGATGTTTTTGCCTGCTTCTTCCGACCGACGCGTGCAGTCGGCCCGGACTAGGAGGTCGGCACTGCCAATTCAAGGGTACCCTTGTGTCCTGCGTCTCGCGACCCATGCCTCCTACATTCCTGTTGCAAGGTGGCCCTGGGAAGGGTCTCATGTCCTGTCGCGTGTCCTGTCCAATCAAGTCCGCCTGTATCCTCTTGCTCCTGCTCCTGCTCAGCTCCTGCGCGTCCCTCATCCTCCTCCTCCTCGCCCTCGGCCCCGCCTGCTGCCGGCGCCCGCCCGCCCAGTCTCGCGCCCTGCTCCTCCTGCAGAGCAGAGGGCGTGAGGAGGAGGAGGGGGCTGGATGGACCACGGGGGGAAAGAGGATAAGGAGGAGGAGGAGGAGGAGGAGGAGGAGCAGGAGGTGGAGGAGGAGGAGGAGGAGGAGGAGGAGGAGGAGAGGAGAGGAGAGGAGAAGGAGGAAGAAGGAGGAGGAGGAGGCGAGAACGAGCAAACGATCGACTCTGCAGAGGCGCGTCAGCTGGGTCCATGGTCCATGGGCCCACTCGGTAGCGAACGAAGACTAAGCACACTCGCTGGTAAATCGCTTCTGGAGAACGCCGTGGCTAGATGTATCAAGGCACGCACGGCATTACATGCACGCTTGCTTCCTTCCACCCCCTGCTTCGGAGGGCCACTCGCTTGAAAGGCTGCGCGCGGCCGTAGGGTTGGGGAAACAATGCAAAAGGTATGGCGACCCCGAACCCGAGGATGAGGAGAGGAGGAGGAAGAGGAGGAGGAGGAGGAGGAGGAGGAGGAGGAAAGGCGAGGAGGAGGAAGAGGAGAAAGAG
>CAUYUJ010003998.1:0-20000 GCA_963575745.1 Prorocentrum cordatum
ACGGGCCGTAAGCATCGCGGGTGGAGGCCCCGGTGGCGGCGCCGGCCCTGGGATGCCCTGCGCGCGCGGCCGCGCGCGAAGACGTCGCGCGCGTGCAACGCGCGGGGAAAAGCGGTCTGCGACGGACCACGCGGGGCGCCCATAACCGCGCGCTCGAGGAAGAGGACGATGAAGAAGCATAGCTCGCAGAGCCTTGACTCGACGGGCGCGCCCGCGCCGCCTCGCCACCGCTGGGCCTGGCGTTCGCCCATCGCCCGTAAGAATACGCGCGGCGCGCGCGCACGACCCGCGCGCCCGCGATGCACGCCACCTTGCGGGCGTGCCAGCAGCTCTCGCACTGCTGTCGCTGCGGTGACAGAAAGGCGTTCACGACCCAGAAAGTCATCGAACAGCGCACCCTCGAGGTGCTGCCAGCGCGTCATCCCGTTAAACCGCAGGCAAGAGCAAACCGCGTCGATAACAGCACGTGACGCTCTGGGCAGAACATTGCTCAGCTGAGCGGCGAAATCGTCGTGAGACATAATGATACAGGCTAGGTCGCGTGGACCTTGCGGTGTGAGCCCCTGCTGAGTGGCGCGCGTCAACCGTGGCGCGCGCCGCGAGATACCCGATAGCTGGCGCCGAGTTTCGGCTGCCTCGCAGCGTAGCCGTGCTGCGAGCGCTGGCTCACCCTGTCGGGATGAGCATCGACGTCCATGACGCTGGCGTGCAGAACGCCTCGTCCAGGTGCGGATCAATTCGCACTGCAACGAGCTGCCGCAGCAGCCCGAACTCACCCCTGGACGGATCATCTGCGATATTTTCGTCTGTCGGCACCCGCTCCACACGTGCTAAACACCGCAATTGCGCAATCTTGACCCAGAGGCCGTATGCGAGACAAGCGTGATCGAACGCGCGCGCGGCGCCGCTGCCGGCGGCGGCCTGCGCGCCTGTGTTGTCAGACCAGATTACGACGCACCGTCGGCGGAGCAGGTGTTCAAACGAGCACAAGCCCAGGGCAATGTTCAGCATTTCCAAGCCCATGATTTGATTATCTTCCCTGGGCTGGAACGCCTTCAAGATCCCGGCGCACGCGCGCGCGCGAGTCGCGGCCAAAACTGACGCTGACCTGCGCAGCCGTGCCGGGCGGCAGGTGGCATGCACGTCCAGTAGCATTTGTTGTCAACGAACAGTACGGCGGCCGCCATGGGCGGGCGGCTGGCTGCGTCGCAGAACAGATGGGCCACGGGGCCCGCCGCTTCTTCGCACCACCTTCGTGACTGTGCCAGCTCGCCGCCCAGCACGATCAACCACCACTGCAGCACTAGCCGTAGCGCTTGCGGCATGTCGGGAGAGCCGCGATGTGCCTGGGCGTAGATCGGCCTGCCGCAACGTGGGCGCGGCAAATGGGTGCGCTGCCGGCGCACGGCACAGAAAAACACACCTGAGCATGGCGCGCCCCGCGCGGTTGAACATGTTACCGGATGCCCAGGCCAGTGCGCCCGCGAGTTTGCTCGCGCCACCTGGCCGCGCGCGCCACGACGCTGCGCGGCGGGCCGCTAACTGGGTCCACGCCTGCGCGTAAGATGCCCGAATCGAGTGCCAACGTGATACGTGCTGTCCACTTAGCGATATTGTCGGGCAGCGGAACGCACGACAACCCCTCCAATGAGAGGTCGACGCGAAGTCCCAGGATACCGAGCGGGACAGCACAGGAAATCTTCTCGTCTGCCAGCGCGGACCGGCCCAATAAGCATCTTACGATGCGCGCGATGCAATCCAGCAGGTGTTCGACCTGCCGCGCGGCGCGCGACGGCGACCGATCGGCCGGCTCGCGTGACACCCCGCGCCTCGGCCCACCTTTCGGCGCCGAACAGATCGTCCACGTAACGAAGGATCGCCGCGTGGAGTACACGGCGTAGAATCGCGCACATGAGGGCGCCAACGCGTTCCCAGCTCTGAACGCTTGCAACTGCGCGGGGGATAAGTGCGACGCGGTGCGTGCCGAGAGCGGACGACGCGCCTGCCCCGAATGGGCACGCGCAGTGAGCATGCGCCGTGACCTCATCCTTTTAACGGAATATGACCCTAATCAAAGCCCGATGCTCAGGTCGCAGCGGAAGCCTCCGGAAGGCGGCGTCGATGTCGAGCTTAAACAAGCGCGGCACAGCGGATGCCTGCAACCCGGGCGCGCGTGGCCCTTGCGCCCTCGCGACGCAGCGGCCACCGTTTCAGTAAATAGTCGGCGAAGCAGATATAGGTGATCAATTGTCTCGTGCCGCATACGCTCACGCGGACGCGTTGCGGTGTTGACGCCAGCAATGGAGCAATCGTCCACCGCGCGAACCTGCCGCGAAGTGCGCGCGCACGACAAACTTGAAACAACGCTTCGCGCGGGCGCGCGCGCGCGCCTTGCGGGCGCCGTCGCTCCTGACACCCTGTACTACCCAGAACCGGGGCACCAGAGTGATACTGCCCAAGTCGAGGTCTGACAGACCCTCGGGCGCTCGCATCCTCCATAGTCGGAAGTCTTTACCCGTCAGGCCCCACGACGCTTGCGCGTTGGGGTCGGAGCGTATACGCGCGAGCAGACGCTTGTTTGCCGCCCGGGCGCCCTTTAAAAGAACCTCGGTCGACTTCTCTCGCGGAAATGTAGCAGGCGCGCCAATGCCCGACACCGGTAATTCACCCAGCAGGGGCGCCCCCTCGCGCGCGACGGGCGCGCGATGGCAAACGACGGCGGCACGTGGGCACGCCCGGCGAAAGAACTCCACGCATTCGCGATCAATGTGTCCAAGGCTGGCCGCCAACTCTGCAAGCAGCGGCCCGTTGACATACCAGGCGACCCCGCGAACGCCTTCGTCTGCGCCGCGGTGCCACGCCTCGATGGCGCCACTCTGCTCGAGCTGGCGGGCCCGAGTTTCAATGCGCCAGACGGCTTCCTCGCGCGCTCGCCGGGCCGCGCCGGGCGTGCGCTCACTGATCCAGCGCACCGCGTCTGAGACGTCTGTCGCCAACGTGACCTTCTTTCCAAATTCGCACGTCCTGCCTTGGGCCTGACGTATGAAGTCGCGCTTGAGGGCGCACTTTGCGCCGTCCCGCGCCGGCGGCGCCGGCACGGGCGGCGCGCCCTTCGCCGTGCAACGTCGTTTCGGCGGCGGCGGCGCCGCCGGCATGATGCTTGACCGCTGTGGCCGCACCACCATAATACAAGAGTGCGAAGACTGCGCAACCGCGAGCCCCTGCGCGCCCTCTCTTGCAACAAAACTCTGCCGCCGCTGACTCCACGAGAGGCGCGACGCCGCCGATGCGCGCGTTGGCGGCGGCAACCGACGCCACCCGCCACACTCCACCAATGCGCGTGGGCAGGACGAGGGCGCGAGAGCATTGGTAGCGCACCCCCAAGCCGAGCAGGGCCTCGCACGAGAAGCCCTGGCCTCTGCGGGATGCTTGCACGCCTTCCACGGGCGCACCCACCGCGGATAAGGCGAGACCAGACCTGCGTGCAACGCCGCGCGCCGCGCCATGCGCGCGAGCAGGAACGCTGCGTGCCTTGGGACGGGCCGCGCGCGAATGGCCCTCTCTCCATAGAAATGCAACCGCAGGCGAATGCGTCAAAATGCCTCTGCGCGAGGCCGGCGCGCTGCGCCAGGCAGGAAAGCCACGCTGGTCACGGACGCCGCCTGCGCTATCTGCAGCAGCGCCTGCCGCGCGCGCGGCCGCGGAGCGAACGGCGCGACCGCGCAAACATTGCGAGGGCGCCGCGAATCGGGGACGTCAAGCGCCCCCCTACTTCTTAGCCCATTTCGCGGGCCGGGGCGGCGTGCGCGGCGCGCCTGGCGCCGGCCTCTTCGAGCTGCCCCACGCGCCCGTCTTCCACGTAGATCGGCCCCAGCCGCCGCTGTGCCAGGACGCACCGGAATGCGAAGAGCGCGTCTCCGCCGCGCCCTTGTTCGGCGCGGCGCGGCCACTGCCGCGGCCGTTGCCCGCGGGCGCAGCCTGGGCGGCCTGCCCCTGCGCCTGCAAACGCAACTGTCACGCACGACGCGCGACGCCCCCGGCACGCGCGGGCGACCTTGGCTGCGCGGTCGAACTCGTTCTCGGCAGACCGCAGGGACAACGCGTCGAGCCCTTTCGAGGCCTCCTCAATATTGAACTTCTCGACGCCGCTCTGTCGCGAGCACTCGGCCCAGCTCTTGCGGGCGATTTTGTCGCACAGGAGCCCAAGCCCCGCCTTGCGGCCCGCGAGCGGAGCTTCCAAGGCCACCTCGCGAAATGCAACGGGCGCGCGCGCCGCTACGCGCGCGCGCTGGCACGTCGCGGACCTGGAGCACAAATCGCTTATACTCCAAGCAGCGTGCGCAAGATAGCTGCTTAGTGGCAGCAGCCGCAATCGCCCGTGCGTCGCAGGCGAAGTGAAACTCGGCCCACGACAACGCGCGCTGACCTTTACTGCCGCACTCAGCCGTCACTCCGCTGGCGTCTGCGTCGTCACCCCCGCGGGCGCTCGCGGCCCAGGTCGGGGGCTAGCCGCGCAAGTCAAAGTAAACGAAAGGATTCGCGCAGCCCCTCTTTCTCGCGCGCACGACCTCGGCAGCCATCCAATCACATTTCTCGCTCCTGCGCAAGGCAGCGACCGCTGTCACCGCCGCTGGCGCGCTCACGTGAGGGCGCGCCTCGGCCAGATCGTCTGGCTGAGGCCGTTCAACGCAATCGTCGCCAACTCAGCGCCCACGTCAACGTGGTGCACGGGGGCGGCCATTTCCACATTGGCCTCCGCCCCGATGCGAGCGTGCAGACCAGGGGGGCTCGCCGGGCGCGCTCGCGCACGCTGCCTGCTTACCCGCAGTTGTGGCGCGCTCCAGCGCGCGGCGGAGCACGCCTCTCACGCCCGCTGGCAGGCCCTCCGAGCCTGACTGCTCTTCTAGCAGAATGTTCGCCAGCTGTGCCAGCGTCTGCAGCTTATTAACGCCTAGGCAGTCAATCGCAGCCTTGCATTCGATGTCCGACCATTCTGCCCCGAACACGGGGTCTTGGCGCAGAAAGCTCAGCAGCGGTCCGCCCGCCATCACGAACAAAGAAACCAGAAAACACCAGCGTCGCACTGCTCGCACACGCGGGGATCACGCGGCGGGCCGACTGCAACGCAGCGCACTCAACAGGCGCACAGAAAGACGGCGACGCCGGTAGCAACACGAGCGAGGTGCCTGCTGATACCTGGCCCGCCGCTTTGCAGACGCAAAACGAACGCGCGCACCCCGAACGCAGGAGGGGCGGCGGCGCCGGGAACGCAACGCGAGATGCCTGCGGAAACCTGGTCCGCTCATGGCCGTGACCGCGGGTCACGCGTCTTACCGAGCGGGCAGGCGCTGGCCAGCTGGTCGATCCTCGCGCTTCGTGCGCACGGCCCAAGCGGCACCGTGGCCGTCAGCTCCATCGAGGGGCTGCCTGAGGGCCCCGCGGCAGATGTGCGCCTCCGTGGCGACGATCTGCTGCGATCGCGCTGGGGGGCTGGATGCTCCCGCCGCCCGCACGCGCGACAATAAGAACACACAAAAGGGCCAATGTGACACGTCTCGCGACATGAGGCGGGCTGCGTCGACGGCACCTCGTCGTCAGACGACATCGCTACACGGCGTACTCAGTAGCCCGCGCAGCGACCCTTATGCGGCCTCCAGTTGCGGGAGGGGGAGCGCAAATCCACACTGGGACGACACGCACGGCACGAGCGCGCGCGTTTGTTAAAAGCGTTGCGGTCGCGCGCGCCGCCCTAGGCGCCCGCGACCCGCGCTGGCGGGCGCGCTCGCAGCTTTACCCGGCGGAAGTGCGCTTCATCGCCGCTGTCTGGATTGCCCATTAGACGGTAGCGCATCACGGGCGCAGAGACGATTTGGGGCTTAGCGTAGCCCATAATGACACGGCAGACGTCGCGCGGCAAACGCGGTGCGCATTGGGCCAGGGCGAAGCGCAGTTCAGCCCACACCTGCTCCAGCCTTACTAACCGAGGGCCGACTGCTCCGAGTCGGACTGGCGACCAGCAGCTCTCGTTGGCAGGTGGTGCTGGCTGGCATTACTAGGGGCGGGCCCCTTGGCGCTCGCCCCTGCAGCTTGGGGCCCGCCCCCTTAACCAGCAGGTAGCGAAGCCGCTCGCGCGCCTGCGACAACACTGTGTCTGCGTACGCGACCCGCGCGCGGGATGCGGTGCGCACCAAGGATCCCCTTTCTGTTTTCGCCTCGAACGGCACGAGCGCCGCCTGCGCAGCCTGCTCCGCCATCGCAGGCAAGCAGAAGCCGCTGACTCCACCCGACATTCGGAGCCGCTGCGAACCTGCGGCAGCCAGAGCAAAAACCGTCGACCGACGGCGGGAGTTCGCTGCCTTTGCGCTGCGAGTCTGGCGCGCTGCGAGTCTCGCGCTCGACTGCCCACTGGGAATGCGAAAGAAACGTTTGCAACGATTGGCCACTATGGGCCTCCAAGCGAGACGCGCGGGTCTGCTGGCAGTCAGGCAAGCCGCAACGGCCGCCCTACCGAAGATTGGCCGCTCTAGGGCCGCCAGACATGCGGACTGGCATCGGCTGCCCTGCTACTGATTGGCCACTCTGGGCCGCCAGACGAAGGTCGCTCTGGACCCGCGAGGGGGAACCCCATGGGTACGTTGGTCACACTGGGCCGACGTAAGAGGCCACTCTGGGCTTGATAGCGACGCCGTGACCCCTCAGGGCCGTGAAACAGCCTCTGCCAGGGTGGAGAAACAACGCGTAGGTCACCAAGGAATAGCGGTGTTGGCCCGAGGTGAACCACGGGACACAGGACCCGCAGGGAAAAGCCCTAGACAACGACACCCACGAGGGGCCACACTGGGCCAGAAAAGAAGCGCGACCGCGGTCGCGTCCGACGCACTCTGGCGAACGGACGCCCCGCGCGTCGCCCCCAGGGTTGGTCCAGAGCCGCACACTGGCAGAGGACCACACCCCGGCCAGCCGCCCCACCTTAAGAGTGCACACTACGAAGGTGGGGCGTTGCAGACATGACCGGGTACTTGATATCCCGCCCCGCGGCCAGGCGGCAAAGAGGAGACAACACGACCGTGCACGGAGGAGCGGAGGGAGGAAGGAAGGACCCCGACGCACGGCCGCGCGGCACGCCAGCATGCCCGCGCGGGGCCTGGCCCGCCCGACGTAGCGGCGGCGCGTGGCGGGTGGACATGCGGGCGCCCGCCATCGCGCGGTGCGCCGACGGCGGGACACTCCCGCCTGGGGGCGTCGACTTATGACTTGCAATAACAAGTTATTACTGCCCATGAAGAATTGCATCACAAAGCTTTGCAACGCCAATCATGGCATCGCACAGCGGCCCCGAATATAACATTGCATAGCATGGCGTTGAAGATCAAAGCGTAGCATGGCATAGCACGACGTGGCATGTGAGCACTGCATATCACAGCTCCAGCTGAAGGCATGACATCGCGCAGCGGAACGCAACCTAGCATTGCATTGCATGCCGTGGCATGGCACGGGAAATAACGCCAGCGCTGCAGCGGGAGCACGATTCGGAACGAGCGGAAGCGCGGAAATGAGGCCAGCGCTGCAGCGGGAGCACGATTCGGAACGAGCGGAAGCACTGAAATGAGGCCAGCGCTGCAGCGGGAGCACGATTCGGAACGAGCGGGGCCCGAAAATTAAGGCCGGCGCCTCAGCGAGAGCAGCATTTTGGAAACACATGCAGGCGAAGACCCAACTCCGCGGAATCCTGTGTGTAAAAAACAATACGCACGGGGGGGGAATATTCCCAAACCGTCATCAGAGGAAGGAGGAGAGTAGTATTCATATTGAGTAACTGTGGAGGAGGAAGAGGAGGAGGAGGAGGAGGAGGAGGAGGAGGAGTAGGAGGAGGAGGAGGGGAAAGGAGGAGGAGGGGGAGGGGGAGGCAAGGGGTGAGGGGGGGAGGGGGTATTGGGGGAGGGGGAGGGGGAAGGGGTGAGGGGGGGGGGTGGAGGGGGAGGGGGAGGAGGGGCTAGGACGGGAAGAGAAGGGGAGAGGGGAGGCAGAGGAGGAGGGGGAGGGAGGAGGAGGAGGAGGCGGAGGAGGAGGAGGCGGAGGGGTAGGAGGAGGAGGAGGAGGAGGAGGAGGAGGAGGGAGGAGGAGGAGGAGGAGAAAGAGGAGAGGCGGAGGAGGCTGGAGGAGGAGGAGGAGGAGAGGAGGAGGGGGGGAGACGGAGAGGAGGGGGAGGAGGTTTCCCGCGAGCACAGCGTGGGCGAGCACCTCGCGTCCACCTGCGACAGACCTGGTTAGATCTCCGCACCGCCTGAGGCGGCGGAGGAAGATTTGTGCCTCCACGCCGCTTCCAGCGGCAGAGGCCCTGGCAGCAATCCCAATCGACTCCAGAAAATCCAATTCCTGGGTTCTTGACAGCGCGACCACCTCTCCAGGCAGTCTCTCATTCTTATACGGATGCTTACCTGCCAGCAAACGATTTCGTCGAGTCTTGGCGTTGTGGTCCTTCGGGTACTTAGGACATCCTGTAAGTAGCCCACAAGCCCTGGCGCTCAAAAAGGCGCCGCACTCTCGACAGAAGGTATAGTGGCCTATTCGAGACAGCTTGTGTCGCCTTGGCCCCTGCAAAGGAGCCCCGTCGACACGCGCTATTTTCTTCCACTTACCGTGGGAGGAGAAACCCTTTCTGCAAAACTTACGAGACAACACCAGCTTGGCCTTATAGCTGTGGGCCCGTCTAGCACAACAAGCACACCTCCAAGACCCCCTATCCCACTCCAGGACGTGCCGAGACTCTGGAGGAGGCAGCACCGAACGGCGCGGCCGAGGGCCAGGGGGCTGGGGGGCAATCTGGAGACGGCCTGTGGTGTCATCAAACGTGCCTATCTTACAGGTCATGTCACCGACGAGCCCGAGAACAGCACAAACCTCCTTAAACCTAGACACCCACGTGTCTCGAGTATGAGGCGGGATGGCGTCTAGCTTGGCGCCCTCCTTCGCTTGAAGGTCGGCGCATTGATTCCCTAGGTAGTTGCACAGCTCGAGTCCCTCGAGCTGCTGGGCCTGAGCCTTTTTGGAATGCGCTTTGACCTTGACGACGACGAGGTCCCCCTCCCCCGAGAACGAATCCTCAATCGCATTCCAAATCATGTGCCATAAATCGGCATGCGGTCGCCTGGCTTGGCGGCACCAAACTGGGCCTCGCCTGAAGCCCCGAACGACTGTGGAATTATCGATCCCTACCTGCAGAGGGGCTGTGCCGTGGCGAAGAACATTCAAGAAACCATACAATTCAGCTCTAAGCACACTTTGTGCCTGCCTTACTCCTGGCACCGTGCCATGCATCGCTTTGCGTACATTACCGTACTGGTCAACAAAGCAGAGGCCCCAACCGAACGTTTTCAACCCAGAGACCCCGACCCCCGACCCATCCGAATAGGCCAGGCCCGAGAGAAGGGGATCGTCCCCGTACTCGGGGTCCAGGGTCTCAATGCTGGGCGTGACGTCCTGGAAGGGGTCCCCCAGTGGGTGAGGCGCGAGAGCCCTGGAGAAGAGACGGGAGGAGGAGCACGAGGAGGAGGCACGGTGGATTATATCAGGATAAGATTCACCTGCAGCCTGGCGCTGCCCCTGAAAAGCTGGACACCTACAAAATCTATGGTGTTGATTTCCGATGGCGTGCCCGCACTGTTGACACCTTCGATCTTCCGAGTGGCCTGCTCTCCACACTTTATCTTGCGTCCAAAAATCGTTGCGCAGGAAAGCTAGCATAGCCGACTGCTTCTGACCCTTTTTCTTTTTTGTCCTGACTGCTGCGCGACAAGGCTCGAGGAAGGGCTTCCGAAAGGGCATGCCTCGCTGCGTTGCCCAGTCGGTGAGCTCTTGATCCTCTAAACGAAGGTAAATATACTTGCGCAGCGTGCTGGGCGCCGATCGGCGCATGTCAAACATTTCACCAGTGTGAATGCGGATGGTGTGTCAGCTAGGCCAGGACCAGCCCAGCCTCTGCAGCGTAAGATTACAAGCAGAAGCTGGCCCTCGAACTTGGCTCCAGGGGCGATCTAGCGTCCGACTCCGTCTGGCCGCTTCGCGTGACATTTCCCTGCGCCAGGCCCTGGCCATGTCTACCTGATGCACTCCATTCCAGGCCTGCGTGGTCCACATGCATAGCGGCCTCTGCGATCCCTCGACCACAGGATGAACTTGATACGTCCAGAGTCGGAGGACTCTGTCTCGACCAATCGCACTACCGCCCAGGCTGCCCGAAACCATGACACGCATTCTGTTCAGAGAAACAGGCGAAACTCCTAAACAGCTCGACCCGTAGGTCACGGACGGGATCACCCCTTGGCGGACAACCCTGGCGAGGCGGGCCCCTTGCTTCGAGAGGGCTTTTAATTTTGACTTGCGCTGGCGTGCATATTTAAATCGCTTCTGCATTTTCTTCCTTTTGCGAACAACGGCGCCTCCAGCGCTATCCACTCCCAGCTGTGAGCTGGTGTCGGTGATGGCAAGACCCAGGTCTTTGGCCCAAGCAGCGCAGCGATTCCGAGCCGAGGCCGCGGCGACGAGGATGTACCCTTTGCCGCGGGCACCACGGGAGACAGGGATGCGCCAGGTACCTTCAATCTCACGGATATAGAAGGTGAGGAGGAGGAGGAGGAGGAGGAGGAGGAGGACGACGAAGACGGACGACGTGGGAGGAGGAGGAGGAGGAGGAGGTCTAGGAGGACGAGGAAGTAGGAGGGAGAGGTGGAGGAGCAGGAGGAGGAGGAGGAGGAGGAGGAGGTGAAGGGGGGGAGGAGCAGGGGAGAAGGGGGGGGTGAGGGGGAGGGGGGGAGGGGGGGGGGGGAGTGGGAGGGCGGAGGGGGGAGGGGGAGGGGGGGGAGGAGGGGAGGGGGGAGGGGGGAGGGGCGAGGGGGGAGGGGGGGGGAGGAGGGGAGGGGAATTATGGAAGGGGGAGGGGAGGGGGGGGGGGAGGCGCGGAGGGTGCAGGGGGGGGGAGGAGGAGGGGTGAGGAGGAGGGAGGAGGAGGTGGAGGAGGAGGGCGGTGGAGGAGGAGGAGGAGGAGGAGGAGGAGGAAGGAGGAGGAGGAGGTGGAAGGAGGGGGAGGAGGAGGAGGAGGAGGAGGGGAGGAGGCAGGAGAGAGGAAGAGGAGGGGGAGGAGGAAGAGGAGGAGGGGGGGAGGGAGGAGGAGGGAGGAGGAGGAGGAGGATGGTGGATGAGGAGGAGGAGGAGGAGGTTCGGAGGAGGGAGGAGGAGGAGGAGGAAGGAGGAGAGGAGGAGGAGGAGGAGGAGAGGAGGAGGAGCAGCAGCAGGAGAGGCTCAGGGCGGAAGGGAGACAGAGGGAGGAGGAGGAGGAGGGGAGGAGGAGGGCAGAAGAGGAGGAGGAGGAGGAGGAGGAGGAGGAGGAGGAGGGAGGAGGGGAGGGGAGGGGGAAGGGGCAGGACGGGGGAGGCAAGAAGAGGAGGAGGAGGAGGAGGAGGAGGAGGAGGAGGAGGAGAGGAGGGGAGGGACGGGGGAGGAGGAGGAGGGAGGAGGAGGTGGAGGAGGAGGGAGGCGGAGGAGGAGGAGGAGGAGGAGGAGGGAGGAGGGGAGGAGGGGGGAGGAGGAGGAGGCGAGGGGAGGAGGAGGAGGAGGAGGAGGAGGAGGAGGATTCGACCTCCTTGTCAGGGAACGGGCGCCGTCGCGACCTACGCCTTCTTTGCCAGGCGGAGGCGCCTGAGCAGACAAGGCCGTCGTTCGGGACCAGCTTCAGGTCGGGTATGTCCTCCTGCAGGCGGATTTTGTCGGGGGCGCGCAAACATGGATTAACGATCCATGGATTTGGATCGGGGAAGGTGCCCTCCCCAAAATGCGGCCGGCGCCGCTTTCTTCGGCGGCGGAAATCCGGGATTCCCTTTGGAAACGGGACCCGTCGCTAAGCCACGCCCCCATTAATCCATGCCTGCGATCGCCTGAGGATTCTGGAAGAAAAAATAACAATAGTCGTAGGTTGAGCGTGTCCCCCGTCAGGCGGATGTTGGACGAACCACAAAAATTGTCAAACAACCAATATTCAACAGATCCCCCCAAAAAAACAAAAAATCGTCCCTGGCTAGCTCTGATCAGTTTTGCATATTTGTCATGTAGAGGGACATGCCCAAGTTAGAAATAGTCAAACGAATATTCAAACATAGTCACAACAAGCACTAGATATCGTGACCACATTATGTGTTAACTATTATTGGATACTCCTCCTGTAGAGGGACATACCCGACGTACGATCAGCCATCGACGACACCTCAGATCATTGCCACGCTGCCGTCTCTTCTTGAGAATGCACGCACCTACAAATCTGCGGCGGCGAAGCTGGAGGCCAGTCCGAAGTCTGCGTCGTTAAACACCCGAAGAGCAAGACCTCACCGAACCCCTGGGGATCAGCACCTACAGTAAGAGCTCGACCATAAGAAACCTTCCACAAGAAACCCAGCCCTGAGACCCCAGGACGTCCATTGATTCGTGGCGTGGGAACGCCACGCCTTCCATCGCAAAACCATCCCGAAACCCAGGAAGCCAGGGCACCCTGGCAAGTAGGGTTTTCTCTTGGCATGGGTTTCCACTGTACCGAACCCCTGGGGATCAGCCCATATCTGACCAGCAGGCACCGTCAAGGAGAAGACGCTGGACGCGAAGGCTGCACCGGTCATCGCGTGCCAAGACCATGGGGAGCACGACGCAATTTGAAGTGGTTCGCGACGACTCGGGGCAAAATGCCGTAAACGATCACGCACATCCTCTACAATCAGAAGCAGGTCCTCGACGGCTGGGTCGAACAGGAGATCCCCATCGAAGGTCCCACCAATGGCGCCTCCAAGGCTACGGCCTTGGTCAGGCCAATTCGCGCCAAGGCACCGTCACGTCTCGGTCTTCCTCAGAGCATCAAGGATGACGCGGAGGTGGCCCAAGTACTAGCGTTGGCCCCCGCTGCGTGAGCCCAGAAACCTTGGGCCACGGGCCCCTCCAGCAACACACGGGCGGCGCGCCCCGGGCTGGCCCTGCCGCGCAGCGGCACGAGGCCGGCCGGGTCGCCAGGGCGCCGCCCTCCTGACGCCCAGACCGATCAACCAGCGACGATCCTCTTCCTCCTCCTCCTCCTCCTCCTCCTCCTCCTTTTCCTCCTCCTCCTCCTCCTCCGCTCCTCCCCTCCCCCCCCCTCCTCCTCCTCCTCTCTCTCCTCCTCTCCTCCTCCCTCCTCCTCCTTCCTCCTCCTCCTCTCCCTTCCTCCTCCTCCTCATCCTCCTCCTCCTCTCCTCCTCCTCCTCCTCTCCTCCTCCTCCTCTCCTCTCCCTCATCCTCCTCCTCCTCCTCTCCCTCCTCTCCTCTCTCCCTCCTCCTCCTCCTCCTTCCTCCTCCTCCTCCTCATCCTCCTCCCCCCTCTCATCCTCCCACCCCTCCCTCCTCCTCCTCCTCCCCCCCCCCTCCTCCTCTCCTCCTCCTCCTCTTCCTCCTCCTCCTCCTCCTCCTCCTCCTCCTCCTCCTCCTCCAACTGGAAGCACGTGTGGTCTCTTTTTTATGGACGCTTCGTTGGCCGAGGGTCCATGAAGGGGTCCTCGGCCTCCTCCGTTGGCAACTGACGCCACAGTGTTCAAGTGTAGACAGTGGGAGCGAGCCCCATGGCAGCCCTCCTAATGGCAGCCGCCGAAGGGTGGAGCCCATGATGGTCCACACCAGCGGGCTGACGCCCACGATGGTCCTCGCCAGAAGGGGGAGGGGAGACGAGGCACAGGTCCAACGTTTGGCCACTCGCGGAGCTGAGGCTGGAGTTCCTGGACGAGTCCTTGACTGAGGTAGTCTGCAAAGGGAAGCTGAAAAAAGGGGAACCCACAGCCGGTGACCTCAGGGGGCAGCTTCCCGGCCCGACGCAAGCTGTGGGAACCTCTGGCCAGTGACCCCAAGGGAGCCACTTGGGGGCCTAGAATGCCTCCTCCTCGTCCTCCTCCTCCTCCTCATCTTCCTCCTCCTCCTCCTCCTCCACAATTACTCAATATGAATACTACTCTCCTCCTTCCCCTGATGACGGGTTGGGAGTGTTCGCCCCCCCCCGCGTACAGTTTATTTAAACACAGGATTCCCCGGAGTTGGGTTTTCGCCTGCATGTTTTTCAAAATGCTGCTCTCGCTGAGGCGCCGGCCTCATTTTCGGGCCCCGCTCGTTCCGAATCGTGCTCCCGCTGCAGCGCTGGCCTCATTTCCGTGCTTCCGCTCGTTCCGAATCGTGCTCCTGCTGCAGCGTTGGCCTCAGTTCCGCGCTTCCGCTCGTTCCGAATCGTGCTCCCGCTGCAGCGCTGGCGTCATTTCCCGTACCATGCCACGGCATGCAATGCAATGCTAGGTTGCGTTCCGCTGCGCGATGCCATGCCTTCAGCTGAAGCTGTGATGTGCAGTGCTTAAGTGCCACGTCGTGCTCTGCCATGCTACGCTTTGATATTCAACGCCATGCTATGCAATGGACAACCCTTCCGATGCTGACACCATAAGCGTCCAAGCATATAACTCTGGCCAGCAGTCGGGCGATGCACCATTCCCAATCATGCATGTGGTTGGGCATGGGAGGATGTCTCAAGTAAGGCCGACCCGAACATATAGTATACCAATATTGTAGTATATCGCTTCCCCAGCGGGGCGGCCAGAAAGCACCTGCCACGACACATGTACTATGAGATTTCTCGGTGCGCGCGTCGCCCCTGGGGGGGCGACGCAAATATAGCGTGCAAATGTTAGGGTGACGCCGAAGACATGCTGCGTCTGGGAAGATTCGCACCGGATGCTCTTGGCAGTGTTCGGCCTCTGGGGTTCGTTTTCGGGGCTCCCGAAGCGTCCGTCAACTGAACGACTCGGGATGAAACAACAATAAAGAACCAGGGGTGGACCTAAACGATGTTTGGGCGATTTCGTAGGCCGTTTTCGTTTCGACTTCGTTTTGCGTCAAAGGCGGATCGAAGACAAAACGAGGGAAAACGAAAACAAAACGAAAACGAAAAATACCGTTTAGGTTCAGCCCTGCAATAAAGAGCTGCCCTGGGGAAAGGGGCTGGACTGCTGGAGACAGAGGCCGTCCACGGCGACGATGCAGCCGAAGCCGAGCGAACCGACAGCGAAAGTAAAACCGACAGAAACCAGCAGGCCATAGGCAGGCAACAGTCGGACTTGTTTGGAGAGGACACGCGAGAGGACACAAGACCCTTCCGAGGGCCACGTTGCCACAGAAATAAAGGAGTCATGGGTCGCAAGACACAGGACACGAGGGTACCCTTGATCTGGCAGGGTCGACCTACTAATCCGGGCCGCCTGTAGGAGGGCGCAGCGACGCAGCAACGACACGACAACCGACCGAATCAAACTGACCGAACGAACCGACTGCGGCGCAGCCGAACCGACCGAAGCGCAGACACCTCTGGAGAGCCCGCATTGGAAAGAAACAGAACATTGGATGTCTGAGACCGTAGATGTATGGGGCCTCACAAATGCGCTCGCGCCTTCCACACCCAAGGTCCGTGATGGTGACCCGAAACCGAGCAGATGCCAGCGCGTAGGCGAACACTCAAGAGTGTCACCGCTGTGGCGCGCGTGCAACCTCTGGGAAGCCCGCAAGGAAACTCTGCGCGCCTCTGACTAAGAGGGCAGGCACATCAAGGATGCCACTGCCTGGCCGTTCGTTCGAGGGTGTAGCGGTGTGAGATACGTTTTCGTAACATGGGGCCCGATGCACGCGCTCCAAGGGGATTGTAAAGACTACAGCCCTGATGAATCCGCCGTCACTGTACCACTCTAGATCGCCGACCTGCACCGCGCCGACACGAACAGCCTACAACAGCTTTGCAGAAACGGCAGAACAAGGGCTTGTGCTTCAGCTTCACGTCGTTTTACAGGCAAGGATGTCCAAATAACCCTCCATGCGTGTGAAGCGCCATCTCATTCCGCTTCTCCCGATCGCACCTCCCTGTCCCTGAGGATCAAGCTCCAGAAGAGCCAAGAAGCAAAAGCCCCACCAGTCCTCTGGGCGTGGTTGACTCAAAGGGTCAGCCCTTCCAGAACAGCCAGGCCCGTACTCCCCTTCCTGGGCTCTGGACGGGGCGCGAGGCATTAGAGCGTCCAAGATGGCCCTGCGTGGCTTTCAGGATGTGTCCGGGCAGCCCGAGATGGCGCCCGAGAGATGGCTTTTGCGGTTGCAGGTGACGGGGCGCCTCTGCTGTGCTAGACGCCCCCCGCAGAAGGCGCAGAAAGAAGTCAAGGATTAGGAATAGACCGACCATTGGCGGTGCGCAGGGGGGCAGTAGGGGGAGGGGGAAGGCTTCTCAGGACGAGGCTGTTTCGTAGAAGGCGCTGGCCTTACATCTGCAGACAAGGCCCGCGCCTTCTGAGAAGCAGGGGTGCTTCCAAGTAGCCTCCTCCCCTTCTACCCCCCCCCTCTGCGCGTGGTCGAGACCTAGACCCGCGATCGCGCCTCAAAGAGGGCGCAAGACACAGCAGAAGTCGGGCCAGACAGCCTCCCTCGTGGCTCCAGGGGGCCCCCAGGAGCTTGCCATCGCTCGGACGCCCACTCCCCGTGCACTTGCTGCTGCTTCGTGCGTGTTGTTCTTTCGCCCGATGATCCAGGATGCTCCTCGATGGCCCCCGCCGAGGCTAAAATGCACACGTCCGAGCGATGCCAAGAGTAGGGCGGCAAGATCTATACATATCCACTGCTCCCTGACCAGGCCCAGCCTGAACGTTGAACCCCAGCAGCGGTGCATACGCCACGCCCTCCTGGCTTGGCCAGAAGGGCGTATACACGGCTCCTGGGTTCAGGATGGGTCTGGCCAGGGAGCAGTGGATACATCCTCATGCCCTTCCTCCTCCTCCTCTTCTCTTCTTCTTCTTCCTCCTCCTCCTCCTTCTCCTCCTCCAGCTCCTCTTCCTCCCCCTCCTCCTCCTCCTCCTCCTCCTCCTCCTCCTCCTCCTCCCGAATGTAGCGGTCGCCGCCCTTACCAGCTTAAAACTGCCTCAACAAAAACAAAACGCTGCAAGAGGGCTCCAAGAGTGCCTGCAACAGAGCCTCAAGAGGCAAAATCAGTGATTTCCCGTACGTTTTTGAAAGGATGTTAGCATTCTCGCTTTTTGAGGCTTGCGACGCCCCAAGGCGGCCCATGGGGCCCCCAAGATCGTCCCAAGACGGTCCACAAGACTCCCGAGAAGGCCCCAAAATGGCCCAAGAGAGCCCAGAGACGGCACAAGAGGCCCCCAAGATGGCCCAAGAGAGCCCCAAGATTCAAGCGGGGGGATCTGAATCGACGTTTCGAACCCTCCACCCCTTGAGGACCCCCGAGACTGCCAGCAGGCGCTCCAGAGGCACCCAAGAGGTCTCAGGAGACCGAGGAGGCCCAAAAGAGGCCCCGAGAGGCCCCCCAAGAGGCCCGGAGAGGCTTCCAAAAATCGGGAGACAACAAGAGACTCGAGACATGCCTCCGAGAGGCCCCCGAGAGGCCACCCATCAGGCCACCAGAAGTTGGAGGGGAAGGAGGTGGAGGAGGAGGAGGAAGAAGAAGAGGAGGAGGAGGACCCCCTTTTTCCTACTTCTGGTGGTGGCGGGGCAAAACAAGCCCACCACCACCCAAAGGACCCAGGCGGGCCTGCAAGAGTCCGCGTGGCCTTCCTGGAGCCTCCCTCCCGATCCCCACCTCGGGGTCGGCAGGACCGACCGCGCGGCATCTTCAATAAAAACCGCTGGTGCAAGCACTGTTTGACTACCTACCAGACCACCCCAACCCATCCCGAAGACCCGAACTTCGGGTGGGGGGGGGAAGGGTTTCATTGTTTTTTCCAATGTTCCCCGACCCCCCCCCCAACTGGAAATGGAGGGCGAATTGGGGCCTTCGGGTTGGGTTGGGGTGGTTTGGTGGGCGGTGATTGTTTGGGGAAGGATATATAAGGGGAAAGATTCCTTGGCTCGCGATGGCGCCGCCAACTGCGACATCCGGAATGAGGGGGGGGAATGAGGACGAGGCTTGGCTGCGCCGAACAGAACTCAACGATTGCCGGAATGGCGTCAGCCTCTTCAGCGAGCCGACTGCTGTGACATCTGAGACGAGAACAGGCTCGGCGTCGTCGGCGGAACGGCATACCCTCTCCACGTTCCCTATGCCAGGCTGACCATGCTCGCAGACGCCATGCATGTACAGATGAAGTAAAAACACAACTTCGTCGAAAGAATAAAACCGCGCTGACACTCGACAAACAAACGAGCATCTGGTAATAAAGAGAGCCAGCTGCCGAAATACACCCAGCATCGCCTTCACAAAGTGATCCAGACTGCGGACGCGTGCAGCTGCAGCGCAGGGTCGACTCCTCTCGGCTCACATCATGTTCCGGGGTAGGAGACTCGGATTCGAACATGTGGGAACCGTCGTGAAAACTGAACCATAGCCCCTAAGCAGGATAGACATGGTACCTCCGTGACGTATATCTGCAGCGATCCGCTGACGTGCTCACCCCATCGGAAGCGTGCAGCCATCAACGCATCTGCATCTGGGAACAACGAGCGCATGACGCCCGCAACGTGCGCGAGGGCGCGGAATTCCGCATCACGCCGGCGATGGTTGAGACGGTCGTTACTCAGCTTGACCGCCACCAGGTGCGCCTCGCGGGGCGGCTCCATCAACTCCCACACTGCCGGGTCGTTGCCACAACTGCGCACCCTGATGCCCTCCAGCTCGCTGGCAGACGAGGTGGTGCCATCCACAAGCGTCGCAGTGAGCTGGTAGCGAAACAGGCACCAGTTCTGACTGCCGCCGCCTGGGTTCGCCAGGAGCATCTCTGCGTGGTCGGCCTCCAGCTGCGCGCGCGCGGCTTCAGCGAAATCTGCCTCCGCGCCCACGTCCATGAGCCCGAGCTCCGACAGGATCCGGCCAGAGTACTTAATCCCCAGAGACCTCAAGTTGAGCGCGCGAAACTCCTGCTCGTACTCCTGCACGTGGACGCTGCGGACGACTGCGCCACAAGGCTGCGCCTGCGCCAGCAGGGGCGTGTTCCGCAGGAAGTCCAAGACCTGGTTCTGCAGCCTGCGAACGAAGCCGTCGAGAAAGGGCCAGGAGTCCCCGAAGGCCCGCTCCGCCTCGCCCTCGGCCATCCACACAAGCACTAGGTCGTGGATGATCCACGCGTCGTCGGGGTGCGTCAGGCTGGAGCTCCTCAGCTTGCGGACCATGGCCTCCACCACGTCCCGGACGAACGAGCGGGTCAGCTCCCCGCTGCCCAGGACGGCGTCGTCCGCGCCGGACCGGCGCACGAACACGAGGGACAGTGCGGCCTGCGCGAGGTCCTGCACGTTCATCTCCGGCACCCGCGCGTGCGCCACCTGCGCGAGGTCCGTGAGCAGCGCCTGGCCGCCGAGCTTAAGGTGCGTGTACGCCCACAGGAGGTTGGTGATGTTCTGGTTGTTGAAGTGGCGCAGCTTGGCGCGGCACTCCTCGGCCACGGCCTCGAAGAGGCCAGGCGTGCGAACGCCCACAGAGGCGAAGGCCCAGGCAGTGTTGGTCAGCTCCTGGGGGCCGAACTCCGATGCGCGCTGCACCACGCACCTCGAGATGCGCTCGAACAGGAACTCCTCCTTGGCCTGCGTGACCACCAGGGACCAGACTAGAGTGGACAGCTCGTAAGGGCGGAAGGACACCCCCGCGTCGAGGTGCCTGGCGGCCACGACGGCGGCGCCCCGGACGAGCGCGTCGTTCTCCTTCTTCAGGGTCGCGGTGGCCCAGCATATGTTGGCCAGCGCCTGCGGCTGGAACTCCGTGATGCTCTTTATGGCGAGGTCGCTGATGCGATTGTACATGCCAGGGGGATCGATCTTGAGCGTGGCCATCGACCAGGCCGTGAGTGCGAGGTCGATGCAGCCGAACTCGCCCAGGCGGCTGCCCGCTCGCGCCAGCATGCCCTCCAGCTCAGGGCCTCGGTAGCCCAGGGTGGCGAAGGACCAGAGGGCCCCGCTGATGTGGCGCGTCTGGTACGCAG
>CAUYUJ010003998.1:25000-60450 GCA_963575745.1 Prorocentrum cordatum
TCAGGTGAAGGCTGCACAGGATGCAGGCGTGCCGGGCCAAAGCCCAGCCTTGCCTCCGCCAGCGCGCCTGCCGGCGACGCGTAGCCCTAAATCTCTTAAGTAAGCCAAAGGGGGCCGCCGCGGCACGGCGAGGGGCTGGCGAGCGTCCTCAGGTCCCCATGGAGTTCTCCGTCATACATCGTGAGCGAATGAGTCTGTACAGTGGAGGCCAGTCCACCAGAAACCGTCCACAAGAAACCCAACCCTGAGACCCTAGGACGTCCATTGGTTTTTGGTTTGGGAACGCCACGATTTCCATTGAAGAGCCATCGAAATCCAAGAAACTCATGGCACCCTGGAGGCAAGCAGGGCGTTTGTTGGAATGGGTCTCCACTGGAAGGGCCTGGACCCAAAAATCCCGAGATTAGCCTGGGCATGGCCCGTGATTCCTGCGGTCTGGAGCGCGTGGTCTCGTGAGTGCCTGTGGAAACCAAGCGGCCCAAGACGGGTCAAGAGGGCCCCTCTCAAAGAGGCCCCAAAGACGGCCCAAGAGGGCCCCGAATCGCCGAGAGATCGCTCCGAGACGCCCAGGATGGCCTCCAGGCACCTTCAGCGGCTCCCCAGACTTCCCAAGAGGGCTCCCAGGGCACTTCCATGGGGGCGCCCAGGAACACAAATGGTTGATTTTCCGTTAGTTGTTGAAAGATTAGAACGCTCTCTCATTCCCAGGTCTCCGACGCTACAAGCTGGCCCAAGAGGCCCCCAAGACCGCCCCAAGACTTTCCAGGGGGCCCCTAAGAGGGCCTCAAAAGAACCCGAGAGAACCCCGAGACGGACCTAGGGGCCCCCAAGACGGCACAAGCGAGCCCCACCACGAGCACAATAGAGGCCCCAGAAAGGGGAATACGAACTGACATTTCGAGCGCTCCGCCCCGACCCCCGAAACCGCTGGCAGGCCCCCGAGAAGCTCCCCAGAAGCTCCAGGATGCCCCGAAGAGGCCCAAGAGGCCCCCTAAGAGCTCCTCGAGAGACCCCCAAAGGTCCCCGAAAGGCCCCAAAGACATCCCAAATGACACTTTCGAGAAGCTCCCGGGAGGGCCCCCCAAGAGATCCCCACAGGCATCCAGGAGGCCTCTGGCGTGCAACCTGAGCACGGAGGCGGAACGGGCCGAAGGCCACTAGATCCGCCGCCCCCTGCTTGCAGGGGTGCACGGCGTGCTGGACGTTTCAGGTTTTGGTTTTGGTTCTTTTTCCAAAAGAACTTCCCAGTGGGCTCCGGCAGAACCCGCCGGCCACCCGGAATTTCCCCAAACGTGCTCAACGACCGGAAAAAATCCTCCAAGAACGGCCGTTTCGCTCGGGACATCCTCAAAAAATCGCGAAGATGGCCCAAGATGGCCTCCAAGTCCGCCCGAGATGGTCCAAGACGGCCTCCAAAACGGCCCAAGAGAGTCCAAGACGGCCCAAGACGGCCCAAGAGGCCCCCCAGAGGCCTCCCAGACGGCCCAAGAGGCCTCCAAGAGGTCCTCCAGGAGAGTCCGAAGAGGCCAAAATCATTGATTTCCCCTTGGTTTTTGAAGGATTTTGGCATTTCGGCTCTCCGACGGCTCAAGACGGCCCAAGAAGCCCCCAAGATCGCCCAAGAGGCCCCCAAGAGAGCCCCATGATGGCCCAAGTGGCCTCCAAGATGGCCCCTAGAGGGCCCCAAGAGGGCCCAAGAGGCCTCCAACACGCCCAAGATGGCCTCCAAGACGCCCAAGATGGCCTCCAAGACGGCCCTGGAGCATTCCAAGCGGGCCCCAAGTCGGCCCATAGAGGCCCCCCAAACGGCTTCCGACGGCTTCAGACGTGCCAGGAACCCACCAAGATGGCCGAAGTTGGCTCGAAGCTGGCCCGAGACGGCCCAAAAAGCCCCAAAGATCGCCCAAAGCTTGCCCAAGAGGCCTCCAAGACGGCCAAGATGACCTTCAAGATGCCCACGTGTTCCCCGAAGGCTTTCCAAACCGATTCGGGGAACACGTGGTCCGATAGCTTGGCAGGTCTGGCCTCAACGTTCGGCCACATAGGCGCTTCCAAAAAGGCAGGGGGCGGCGGTGATTCGCCGTAGGCGTCTTCGATCCGCCGCCCCCTGTTGATTCATCGCGGGGGTGCCTGGCGTGCCGAATGATATGGTTTTGTTTTTTTTTCCAAAAGAACTCCCCCTGGGGCTTCGGCCCGTCCCGACGGCCACCCGGAAAGGCGCTCAATCCGGAAATTATTCCTCCAAAATGGCTCACGATGGCGCCAAGATGGCCGCGCTGGCCCAAGATGGCCTCCAAGATGGTCCAAGATGGCCTCCAAGTCCGCCCAAGATGGTCCAAGACGGCCTCCCATACGGCCCAAGAGAATCCAAGACGGCCCAAGACGACCCAAGATGCCCCCCAGAGGCCTCCAAAACGGCCCAAGAGGCCTCTTTCGTGGCTGCAGGCGACACGCTTCACGATGCCTCGACGCCCTCGGCCGGAGGCCGAGAAGGTAGTCTAGGGTGAAAAAGAAACCGGCGAAGAATCGCCTAGGGCGAAGTCCGGCCGGAGTCCGCACGAAGCAACATGCAAACTGTCGCTACAGATTGCTGCTGCATTAGGCACGTGGGCTCGACAGCCCAAGAACACTGCGAGGTCGAACGCCAGCTCCATCCAGCCTGCTCGATACCGTGTGTGGCGAGGAGGGGAAGGAGAGGTGGGGCGAGGCCTATACGCCAGGGCCTCTCCGGCAGGGATCCCACCCTCCGCCGCGAGCGGCGGCCGGGCGACGGGGGAACGGGAGACAACTCCCGTGCGCGGCTTCGAGTGCAAGGCGCACCGACCACCACCGCACCACTACCAGGGAGCCGGGGGAGGATGGGGGTCATCGGAGTCGTCATCGTCTGCGGAGTCGGGCTCCGCGTCGCCCACTTCGGCCGCGGCGCCCACCTGAGCCGGGGGTCAGGAAAGGGGCCAGGGGGAGGAGGTTCGGGCCGCCGCTTCGGGGGCGGATCGCCGTCCGGGCCGGCCGCCGCCGGCCGCCGAGTCGCAGGCCCTCTCGGGGTCGGCGCCGCGTAGGCGTCCCAGGGCAGGGCCTCCAGGATGCGCACGCCGAGCCTGCAGGACATCACCTGCCGCCGAGACTGGGCCTCAGTGGCGGGGCCGGCGATCGCGGTGATCCAACCACTCTTGGACGTGACCCTGGGCTGGGCAGCCCACCAGGCCTCGGTGATACCATACTCTGAACCGAGGGCGTCGCGGTCGTGAGCGAAGCGGGGGCATTCGGCCCAGAAGTGCCGGGCCGAGGCCGCGACGCGCCCGCAGAATGGACAGGGGGCCCGACCGTGGGCCCGGCGCGTCGGGGTGCTGGAGGCCCCACCGCGCCACACCGACAGAAGGCTGAGCTGGTCCTAACTGAGGCTGTCGCGCCACGAGCTCCAGGGGAGCCGCGATGAAGCCTCGATGTCGATGTCGTTCATCCCCTCCTCGTCGTTCCGCTGCGCCTGCAGACGCACCTGAAGCAGCTGGTCGCGTGCGCACACCCGAAGGGCGTGTTGCCCCCGAGGAGAGGAGGCATCGAAGTCGGGCGGGAGGGCAGAGGAGGCCACGATCTCGGCCACGGCGGCCGCGGCCCGCGGGTCGAGAGCAGGCCCGGCGCGAACCCAGACAGGCAGAAACCCAGGCGAATTCGGGCGGGAGACCAACCCGAAAGTAGCCGCGGGATGGGCCACGCACGACCGCCAAAGGGGCGACCGAGGAAAGCGATCGGCAAGGCGGAGGGCCTGGAGAGAGGTGCCGAGGATGGGGTGGAGCTCAGGGCGCTCGGCCCACCAGCGCCGTTGGCCCCACCAGGTGCACCCGGTGCGAGCGACGCACCAGAAAGTGAGCTTGACCAAGGAAGGCGGGGGACACTCCACGAAGGGGACAGCCACGGACATGACAGCCGTCAGGGCACAGATGCCCGAACTGCCAGGGATGCGCAGCAACTTACGGGTGGAAGCTTCGATGACCCCCCAACCGTCACGAGGGCCCAGGACCAGAGGGGACACCAGGTGGCTCCCGGGGCAGGCCCGGATGCCCAAGTGCTCCGCGTCCTCGTCATCCTCCCAGAGCTGCCGTTTGCCGGCGTTCTCCTGAAGACCGAGCTGGCCGTCAAGGGTGGCCGTCACAGCCATGGCCTCGGAGCGGGCCTCCACGCTAGCGCTTTTCAGGCTCTGGTCGTCGGCAAACGAACGCATGGCGACATACCAGGGGAACACAACGGCCCCCGGGACCCGGCCCGAGCAGGGGCACCCGGCGGGGATGCCGGCAGCGGGGTGGATGCCGGGAGCCGAAGCCCCGGCGACGCAGCAGACGCGGGGGGCAGCCCACGTGTGCCGGAGCCACCGGACGACCGGCGGAGGCGTGCCCAGGTGGAGCAAAGCCTCAACAGCTACCGAGTGCGAAACCGAATCATACGCCTTAGTGAGATCGATCTCGGCCCCGGCACGGCCCGGGGCGGACGCGACGGCGCCCCGCTCGCCGAAGGCCTCGGGGGGCGGCGGAGGCAAGTCGGAGAGGAGGGCCGAATGCCAGGCCCGCGAACAGACTGGTGCCACGGCCACCGGCCTCGGAGCCGCGTTTCGGGATGCCAGCGACCTTGACCGAAGCGAAGGCGGCCAGGCGCTCTGCCGGCCATTCCCTGTCGTCCATGATCACCTCGGTGAAGATGCCGTGCAGCTCGGCGATCAGCCAGGGCGTGTGCTTGACCATGAACCTGAGTTCCGAGACCTCCCAGCCGCCCCAGCCCGGGCCGCCTTCGGAGGAGCCAAGGGCGTCGCAGAAGGCCTCGAGGGAGGGAGGGGCCCAGAGGTGGGGAGGAGGGGTCGCGGGCACCCCCCAGTCCGCGGCGGCCCCCGTCCAGTCAGGGACAGGGTGTTTCAGCCCCTGGCCCGGGGCAGCAGTCGGATCAGCGGGCGGGTCACTGGACAATTCGTCGCGCCCCTGGTCGGCGTCCAGGGGAGCCTCAGGAGGGGCCGCCCACGCGGGGCCCGGGTGGGTCCACCAACGCGCCCACTCGGCCCTCATGTCAGAGGCGGAGAACGTGGGGGCCGCTCGCTCCCGACGCATCTCGCGAGCCGCCCGGGCAGCCGCGCCCGCCCCGCCCCCCAGGCAGCGAACCGCTGGCGCCACTTCGCAACGGCGAGGGCGGAGTCCGCCTGCGCCTCCTTAGCAATCGCGGCTATGAGCGCAGCAACCGCCAGGCCTAGAGACTGAGGCGAGGGCCGTTGGAGAACCCCGTCCTAGGCCGCCCGGCGCCACTGCCCGCGGAGGCGGCCGGGGAGAGCGCCGAGGGGGCCGCCAGCCCGCCGGCTAGCCTCCTCGACGCGCCGGTACAACCTGTGAGGACGCCTGAACCGGTGAGATTCTCGCGGGCGGTGGGCCGGAAGGCCCGTCGCACCCCTCAGCGTGGGGTCGGAGAATTTGCACCGCTCGCCCGGCCGACTGAAATGGGGGACGCCGAAGGACGCGGCCGCGCGAAGGGCAGCCTCAGCGCGCCGATGCCATGCAGCCAGGGCCGTGGGAAGGCCGTCTGGAGAGGGCCGTCCGAGGGAGGGGTAAGGGTCGGGAGCTCCTCGCCGGCGGGGGCGTCGGCGCCATGCGGCGCCCCTCCCCAATCCAGAGCGGCCGAACGGAGGAGGAGGTCCTCGGACGGAGTGGGCGCACGCCGCATCTAGTACGATGCCGCGCGTGGTGCGTGACTCGCGCGGCGGGGCCGGGGCAGGAAAAGACAGCTCGAAGACCCACACGCTAACCAAGGGGGTCGCATCCACAGCCGCCCCCGAACACCCGCCCAACAGACACCGAGTGGGAGCAGTGGTGCGGGCAACCGTGGCGGGCACGGCGTCGACGATCGCCTAGGGGGTCTGGGCGTAATCACCATAAGCCCGGCACCAATTGAAGTCACCGACAACGACACACGGGGCCCCGCCCGAATTCTTCGAAGCCGCGTCCGTCGTGGCGAGGAGCCGATCGGGGTCGGGGCTGGCAGCCGGCCCGTAGGCGCACGACACCGTGAAGGCCGCGAACCGGCGAGTGCAAGATCGCCAGTCGCCCGGGGCCTGAATGGGCGTTCCCTTCCCCAGGCAGTGGCGCCAGAGGAGAGCGCACCCACCTTCCCAGAGAAAGGGCGATCCCACGCGTGGCGGGGACCAGGTCGGCCCGCCTTCGAGGGAGGAGGGTCCGAAGACTGAGCGCGCCACCCGTGCTTCCCGAGGAGCCCTGCGATCCACCGGAGGCCGCCGGAGCCGCCTCCGACCGGGTGCGGGGTCTCCTGGAGGGCCACCACCTGGCACTCCCACGCCGAAGCGCGGGCCAGGACAGCAGCCAGGCGGTCGCACGTCAGCAACGGAACGTTGATCGAGAGGATCTGGACCTTGGGGTCAGAAGCCGCCAAGCACTGGACCTCGCCTTGGGCGTCGGCGTCCAGGGTGGCCCTAGCTCCACCAGAAAGGAGGGGAGGGACAAGGGCGGGGGGGAGGGGGGAGGGGGAGAAGCGGGGGAGGGGAGAGAGAGGGTGGGCGGCGGAGGAGGCCCCAAGGAGTCAAGACCCTGTAGCCGCCGGCCGTTTAAGAGCGGGCCCGCGCTTCCGCCGAGCGTCGGCGTTGCACTGCGCCACCTGCTCCTGAGGCCTTAGGACGGGGGGGCGCGGGGCAAGCCCGACGGCCGCCCGCCACGCCCCCACCGTGAGGCCCGGGGATCGGCGCTTGTAGGGGGCGCTTTTGAAGGAAGCAATAGCCGCCTGCAGGCCGCACTCGCGGCAGCCGTACGCCCAGCAGCCATCCCCCCGGGGAAAAGGGACCCCAAATTCGGGATCGCAGGCCGAAGCTCGGGCCTCGGCGGGAAGGGCCGTGCGCCAGGCCGTGTAAGCCGCCTCCCGAGCGGGTCGCCGGCCCGCGGCGCTTTCGCGGACGGTTCGCATGGCCCACGCAGACCGAAGGGCCACGGTCGTCACGCAAGGGGGGGGGCCGTCCGAAGCCGGACACTCCACCCAATGCCGGCGAGCCTGCGCCCGCAGCCCGTTGCCCTCCGGGGCTCCGCCGCAAGGGCACCGAAAGAGGCCGGCGGCCCCGTCGGCAAGGCAATCGCCGAGAGCCGCGACGTCCCCCACGGATCCCGCCTGGGGGGGGCGGCGGGGGGCGGCGGGAACACGGGGCGGGTGCGCAATGGCGGCAGCAGCCGGGGGAGGAGGGCCCCAAGTCGGCCCAGAAAGGCCCCCCAAACGGCTTTCGACGGCGTCAGACGGGCCAGGAGCCCACCAAGACGGCCGAAGATGGCTCGAAGCTGGCCCTAGACGGCCCAAGAGGCCTCCAAGAGGGCCTCCAGGAAGGCCCGAAGAGGCCAGAAACATTGATTTCCCATTGGTTTTTGAAAGATTGTGACAGTTGCTTCGTTTCGGCCTTCCGACGGCCCGAGACGGCCCAAGAGCCCCCAAAGATCGCCCAAGGATCGCTCAAGAGTCATCCAAGATGACTCCAGAACGGCCCAAGAGGCCCCCAAGACGGCCCCAAGAGGCCCCCAGAACGGCCCAGGAGGCTTTTAAGACGCCCAAGATGGCCTCCAAGACGGCCCTGAAGCATTCCAAGAGGGCCTCAAGTCGGCCCAGAGAGGTCCCCCAAACGGCTTCCGACGGCGTCGGACGGGCCAGGTGCCCACCAAGACGGCCGAAGATGGCACTAAGACGGCCCTAGACGGCCCAAGAGGCCTCCAAGAGGGCCTCCAGGAAGGCCCGAAAAGGCCAACATCACTGATATCCCATTGGTTTTTGAAAGATTGTGGCATTTGCTTTTGTTTCGGCCTTCCGACGGCGCGAGACAGCCCAAGTGCCGCCAAAGATCGCCCAAGAGGCCCAAGACGGCCCCAAGAGGCCCCCAAGACGGCCGAAGAGGCCTCCAAGACGCTCAAGATGGCCTCCAAGACGGCCCAAGAGCCCTCCAAGACGTCCTCCAAGAAGGCCCGAAAGGGTCAAGATGGCCTCCAGGCGGCCAAGATTACCTTCAAGATACCCACGTGTTCCCCGAAGGCTTTCCAAACCGATTCGGGGAACACGTGGTCCGATAGCTTGGCACTCAACGTTCGGCCACATAGGCGCTTCCACAAAGGCAGGGGGCGGCGGTGATTCGCCGTAGGCGTCTTCGATCCGCCGCCCCCTGTCGATTCATCGCAGGGTTTCCTGGCGTGCTAGACTATTTCGGTTTTGGTTTTGGTTCTTTGTCCAAAAGAATTCCCCCTGGGGCTTCGGCCCGTCCCGCCAGCCACCCGAAAGGCCCCCAATTCCCCCAATTGTTCGTTCAAAATGGCCCAAGATGATCTCCAAGATGGCCACGTTGGCCCAAGATGGCCTCCAAGATGGCCCAAGAGTTAGTCCAAGATGGCCTCAAAGTCCGCCCAAGATGGTCCAAGACGGCCTCCTATACGGCCCAAGAGAGTCCAAGACGGCCGAAGACGGCCCAAGAGGCCCCCCAGAGGCCTCCAAGACGGCCCAAGAGGCCTCCAAGAGGTCCTCCAAGAGGTCCTCCAAGAGGGCCCGAAGAGGCCAAAATCATTAAAATCATTGATTTGCCTTAGGTGTTTGAAGGATTTTCGCATTCGCTTCATTTTCGGCTTTCCTACGACCCAAGACGGCCCAAGAGGCCCCCAAGATCGCCCCCACAGCGCCCAAGAGGCCTCCAAGATGGCCTCAGGAGTGTCCAAGAGGCCCCCAAGACGGCCCCGAGAGGACACAAAGACGACACAAGAGGCCTCCAAGACGCCCAGGATGGCCTCCAAGAAGGCCCTGGAGCACCCCAAGAGGGCCCTAAGTCGGCCCAGAAAGGCCCCCAAAACGGCTTCCGACGGCGTCAGACCGGGCAGGAGCCCACCAAGATGGCCGAAGTTGGCTCAAAGCTGGCCCAAGACGGCCCAAGAGGCCTCCAAGAGGGCCTCCAGGAAGGCCGGAAAAGGCCAAAAGCACTGGGTTCCCCTTAGGTTTTCGGAGGATTTGACATTTGCTTCGTTTCGGCCTTCCAACGGCCCGATACGGCCCAAGAGCCCCCAAAGATCGCCCAAGGATCGCCCAAGAGGCCTCCAAGATGACTCCAGAACGGCCCAAGAGGCCCCCAAGACGGCCCCCAAGACGGCCCAGGAGGCTTTTAAGACGCCCAAGATGGCCTCCAAGAGGGCCTGGAGCACCCCAAGAGGGCCCGAAGTCGGCCCAGAAAGGCACCCAAAACGGCTTCCGACGGCGTCGGACGGGCCAGGTGCCCACCAAGACGGCCGAAGATGGCACTAAGACGGCCCTAGACGGCCCAAGAGGCCTCCAAGAGCCCGAAAAGGCAAAAATCAGTGATTTTCCATGAGTTTTTGAAGGATTGTGGCATTGGCTTTTGTTTCGGCCTTCCGACGGCCCGAGACGGCCCAAGTGCCCCCAAAGATCGCCCAAGAGGCCCAAGACGGCCCCAAGAGGCCCCCAAGACGGCCGAAGAGGCCTCCAAGACGCTCAAGATGGCCTCCAAGACGGCCCAAGAGCCCTCCAAGACGTCCTCCAAGAAGGCCCGAAAGGGTCAAGATGGCCTCCAGGCGGCCAAGATTACCTTCAAGATACCCACGTGTTCCCCGAAGGCTTTCCAAACCGATTCGGGGAACACATGGTCCGATAGCTTGGCAGGTCTGGCCTCAAGGTTCGGCCATACAGGCGCTTCCACAAAGGCAGGGGGCGGCGGTGATTCGCCGTAGGCGTCTTCGATCCGCTGCCCCCATGTGGCTTGTCGCAGGGAAGAGGAAGAGGAAGAGGAGGAGGAGGAGGGCGGAGGAGGAGGGAGGGAGGGAGGAGGGGAGGGAGGGAGGGGAGGGAGGGGGGGGGAGGGAGAGGGGAAGGGGAGGGAGGGAGGGGGAGGGAGAGGAGGGGAGTGAGGAGGAGGAGAGGGAGGGAGGGGAGAGAAAGGGAGGGAGGGAGGAGGGAGGGAGGGAGGGAGGGAGGGAGGGAGGGAGAGTGAGGAGGGAGGAAGAGGAGGAGAAACGATGGAGGATGGGAGATGGAGGAGGAGGAGGAGGGAGGAGGAGGGAGGAGGAGGATGGCTTTGGTCCTCTTAAAGGTTCACAATGGGGTCTCGGCCGCTCGCCCGGGCGCCCAATATGAGGAACCGCGGTCGGGCATGTCCCCCTACAGGCGGATTTTGGACAACAAATACGGAGATACCCCAGAAGTAATCAAACATACGCCAAAAATACCCCAACAATACTCCAAAAAGCAATCAAACCTACTCCAAAATACTCCAAAAAACTAATCAAACAAATACTCCAAGCATTCTCCAAAATACTCCAAAAATACTCAAAAAAGTAATCAAACATACTCCAAAAATACTCAAAAAATAGTCCCCAGACTTTTGGTCCTACTATTTTTGAATAGTCAGGCCCGACTTAAGATTAGAGAGCAGAATACCCACCCGCATAATGAGCACCCCGACACGCGAAGCCGTTTAGGGAACGCACCCAGAAGAAGGAATCGAACGGGGCAGGGCTGTTTAATGAACGCCCTGGGCCGCTTAAAAAAAGTCAGCCATCTGGTCCGGGTGGTTGTTCATTCCTGACTCCACGATGGCCGCAAGATGTCTCCAAATCGGCCCAAGATGCTCCCAAGATAGCCCCAAGGTATGTGGCCCGAGTCGGCCCGTGAGGCTCCAAGAGGCCTCCGAGAGAACCCCCAGCAAAGACCAAAGAGATCTCTCTCCTCCTCTTCTTCTTTGTCCCCCACGTGTTCCCCGAAGCCTTTCCACAACGGCTGGGAGAACACATGCTCCGACAGCTTGGCCGAGCCCTGGACACATCAAACGGCCACAGAGGCGCTTCAGAAGGCAGGGGGCGGCGGAGATTCGCCCGAGGCATATTCAATAACGACGTCAGCGCAGATTTCTTGGGTCGGCGCTGGACCCAGGACGGCGCTGGAAGCGACGCCAGGGTGGATCTGGCGCCGACCCAGAAGATCCGCGCGGACCCCCGAAAAATGATGCCTATGTCATGATGTCATCGTCGGCGTTCTCTTTACGGTCGCCTGCTTGCTGCCTGCACGCTCGTTCGCTACAGTCGGACCTAGGACAGAAGAACATCATGAAAGAACATGAGACCCTCCGCCAGCAAAAACACACAAAACATCCACGAGTACCCTCACCAGGATACAAAAGCATCCGGCAGACACGAAGAGCATCCAACAAAACACCCTCCCCGAACCCACCTCGATCTTGTACCAAGATCCGACTGTACCGATGTCGCTGCCCCGCCTGGTGAACGTTTTCTTATTCGGCGTTTCGACATTGGGTGGGGGGGGGTCTAGCCCTGGACCTATGCTTAATGCGACTGTTTGCAACAATGCTTCCTCTGGGGGAGACTCCGCCCGCTCGAAACAGGCGCCAGAAACAGCCAAGCTCTACTCCGTCGGCCTGCGCCGATCGGCAAAACTGTGAATGAGCAAACGATCACTTGGGAATCAAGACGTCGCATGTCTGGGCCAGGCTCGCCTCGTTCCAGAGACCTCCTCTGCGTGAACCGCCGCCCCCCCCGCAGACATGCGATGTCCCGATGTGTTCAAGACGGGACGCCTGCAAGTCCCGAGCCGTTCCCCGGGACCAGTGTTCTATTCTGGGCCGCTTTTGTTGACGGCGGCGGGGCCTCCTTAAGGGCCCCCAGAAACATGCGCGCTTCGCCTGCCTGGTTTTTGCGGCGCCTTCCCGCAAGGCCCCCCTGCGCGCCCCTGGATGGACCTTGGAGGCCCCTCTCCAGGGCACGTCGGATCTGGACAACAGTTGGCCTCACTCCCTCCCTCCCTCCCTCCCTCCCTCCCTCCTCCTCCCTCCCTCCTCCTCCTCCCTCCCTCCCTTCTACATCTCCTCCTCCTCCTCCTCCTCCTCCTCCTCCTTCTCCTCCTCCTCCTCCTCCGCCTCCTCCTCCTCCTCCTTCTCCTCCCTCCCTCCCTCCTCCCTCGCTCCTCCCTCTCCTCCCTCCCTCCCTCCCTCCCATCCTCCCTCCCCCTCCCTCGCCTCCCCCCTCCTCCCTCCCTCTCCTTCTCCTCTCCCTCCCTCCCTCCATCCTCCTCTCCCTCCCTCCTCCCCCTCCTCCATCTCCTCTCCTCCTCCTCCTCCTCCTCCTCCAACCCATCGCTCCCCTCTCCCTCCCTCCCTTCCTCCTTTCTCCTCCTCATCTTCCTTCTCTCCTCCTCCTCCTCCTCCCTCCCTCCCTCCTTCGTTCCCTCCCTCCATCCCTCTCCATCCATCCATCCATCCGTCCATCCATCCTTCATCCATCCATCCATCCATCTCTCCTCTCCTCCTCCTCCTCCTCCTCCTCCTCCTCGTCCTCCTCCTCCGCCATCTCCTCCATCTCCTTCATCTCCTCCTCCTCCTCCTCCTCCTCCTCCTCCCTCCCGCCATCCCTCCCTCCCTCCTTCCCTCCCTCCATCCACCCATCCATCCATCCTACTCATCTGGCATGCGTAGGACACTCGCTGCTTCGCTCGAGCAGATCGACCCCACCCTGCAGCCAACACACCTCTGACGTGCACGCCGCCTGTCTTCCTGCCTGCCTGTCCCCTGAGATCGGCACGCCCCGCACGGGGACCGCACACCGCGGGGAAGATACACAACAGCAGCCAGTGTCAGGTCGGGCATGTCCTCCCACAGGCTGACTTGGGAGGCCCAAAACAGTGCGCATATATGTATATATTTCTATATACTAGTATAAGAATACTAATAATAGCAATAATAATACGAGTAATAACAACAACAGCAACAACAACAAGAACCACAACAACAACAACAACAACAACAACAACAACAACAACACCAATAGCAGTATGAATAATACGACTAATAATAAAAATAATAGTAATAGCAAGAATAATGATAATAATAAAACTAATAGTGATGCCAATCGTATTCGTAATAATAATGATGATGCTACTACTACGAATAATCATAATACTCATACTAAGTATAGTAATACTGCTAATACTAAGAATAATAATAAACATCATAATGCGAATAGTACGAATGATAATAATACCGAAATAATAATAGAGATAAAAATGAAGACAACCATACCAATGACAAAATTAATAATGGTAATAATGATGAGAATCATACTACTAATAACAACAACAAAACAAAAAAACAAAACCAACAAACAAACGGGGGGGACAACAACAAAAAAAAAAAAACTTTAAAAAAAAAAAAAAAAAAAAAAAAAAAAAAAAAAAAAAAAAAAAAAAAAAAAAAAAAAAAAAAAAAAAAAAAAAAAAAAAAAAAAAAAAAAAAAAAAAAAAAAAAAAAAAAAAAAAAAAAAAAAAAAAAAAAAAAAAAAAAAAAAAAAAAAAAAACGAAGTCGCCACCAGATCACTTCTGACTACTCTTGAATGTTCTTCGTGTAGAGGAGAAGGCCCGACTCAAAGCTAGTGCCCGAAGCGAACCGCCACCGCTGCTGGAGACAGCCGACGGACGACGCCCTCCCCGAAAACCCGACGGCGAGCCCCGCCCAGAAGTGGAGCCGCAGGCGCTGCTGCCAGCCGTCGTCCCCGCTCGCCCCCTCCCCATTCTGATAGAGAGAGGCCCTCCCGAGCGGAGCCCGAGCAGGTGGTGTCGGAGGACGGCCCCCCTCCTCCTCCCCCTCCCCCTCGTCCTCCCCTCCTCCTCCTCCTCCTCCTCCTCCTCCTCCTCCTCCCCCTCCTCCCCCTCTCCTCCTCCCCTTCTCCCCTCCTCCTCCTCCTCCTCCTCCTCCTCCTCCTCCCTCCTCCTCTCCTCCTCCTCTCTCCTCCTTCCTCCTCCTCCACGGCGTCGCCGTCCTCTCCGCATCGCCTCGGGGATCTACTGACCCGGGTCAATCCAGACCCTGGCCATGGGACGCACAGAGACAACTAGTACTAGATGCCCTCCTTGGAGGCGCGCGTCCGACCCGAACATGTAGTATTCCCATCTTGAGTAGATCGTTTCCCGAGCGTTGTGGCCAGAAAGCCCCCGCCATGACGCATATAGTGCAAAATTTCTCGGTAGGCGCGTCGCCCCCGGGGGGGCGACGCACACATAGTATTGGTATGATGGGGTGACGCCGACAGTCAGGCTTGGCAGGATCCGGCAGACTTCTGCAGGAGATGCTGCAGGCTCTCCCGCAGGAGATGCTGCAGGATCCTGCACCCAAGCCCGTGTCCGTGCGGCCCTGGCCCTGCGGAATGCTGCAAGATCCGGCGCTCTGACTGACCGACCACCGTCTGATTTCACCCCCGTCGCTTGAGCCCCCGTCGCCGATGCATTGCTGGTGCGCCGGCGACGCTGGGGCGAAGAAAGCCGGGCCCCGAAGCGAGCCGCGTCGCCGAGGCGTCGGCCATGCGGCGCGGTCATCTAGGAGGCTATGGGCCATTTCGGCACTCCCCCCAGAGGAGTAGACCTCCCCCGAGATCAGATGCTGCAAAAAACTGGAGCAGCGGGGTTTGGGCCGTTTTCGACATCCAAGGGCCCTCGCCGGGCCTCGGGACCATCAAAAAATGACTCGGGACGAAAAACCGGCCCTGGGGAAGTGGTCCGGATCTCTGGGGCCCGAGCATCGAAAAAGTTGGAGCAGCCGGATGTCTGGGTCCTCCTTCGGAGCTCCGCGCGAATGTCTTGAATCTGCGCCAGGCCCCGCTCCCTGGCTGCGCGGAATAGCGGCGTTCAGGGGGGGCCCCAGCGCAGACCCAGGAAATCCGCGCGGAGCTCAGCAAGAGCATATTTACTCCTGATTCCACAACAAGAGAGGGGTGATCTGACTTGAGGGGGTCTCTTGGAGGGTTCCGCGGGGTCTGGGCAAAAGGCGGCCCCTGGATGGCTGGCCTGGGGGGGTCTAAAATTTCCCGCCTGGGAGGGGCTGTGACCCCCTCCCTTTCGTGACGAAATCTGGAGTATGCCGGCTGTTCTGCTTCGACTCGAGAGAGGTGGGCAGGGGGCAGGGCGTGTTTTGCCCGCGCTGGGGCGATCGAGTGGAGGCCTGGCTCCACGGGCAGCGCTGGCCCAGGGGGCGGGAGGGAGCGAGGAATGCCGGGCGCGGGTTGCGCAGCGACAGGCCGAGGGCTGCCAGGGCCCACGGAGGGCGGCGAGATCCGCGGAGGAGGACGGGGGGGGGGAGGAGAACGGGGAGGAGGACGGGGGAGGAGAGCGGGGAAGAAGGGGGAGGAGGGGATCTGAAGGGGGGGAAGAGGAAGAGGAGGAGGAGGAAGAGGAGGAGGAAGAGGACGGGGAGGAGGAGGGGGGCTGGGAGATTGAGGAGAAGGGGAAAGAGGAGGAGGAGGAGGAGGAGGAGGAGAGCGGGAGGAGGAGAAGGAGAGCGGGAGGAGGAGGACAGGGAGGAGGAGCAGGGGGAGGGCAACGGCGAACCTCGCTCCCCGCCGCTGCCGCGGCCGCCCTCGGGGGGAAAAACAAACCAAAAAAACAGAGTACTAATCAAGGAACGCCCGCCGCGCTTAGGGCGGGCGGCTGCGCCCGCGCTGGCGGGGGGGCGGGCGCTCTCCGGGGATTCAGCGCGGCGTGCCCTGGAAGGAGGCGCAACGCCCAGCGCTTGGTGCCCGCTCGAGGAGAGAGGAGGAGGAGGGAGAGGAGGAAAAAGAGGAGGAGGAGGAAGAGGAGATGGAGGAGGAGGAGGAGGAGGAGGAGAAGAGGAGAGTAAAAGGAGAGGGGGGGAGGGGAGAGGAGAGGAGAGGAGAGGAGAGGAGAGAGGAGAGGAGAGAGGAGGGAGGAGAGGAGAGAGGAGAGAGGGGAGAGGCGAGAGGAGAGGGCAGAGGAGAGGAGATTGGAGAGGAGAGGAGAAGAGAGGAGAGGAGAGGAGAGGACAGAGGGAGAGGAGGGGAGAGGAGAGGAGAGGAGAGGAGAGACATGGGGAGAGAAGAGAAGAGATAATATGAGAGGAGAGGAAAGAAGAGGAGAGGAGAGGAGATGGGAGAGAGGAAAGAGGAGAGGAGATAGGAGATAGGAGATAGGAGAGAGGAGAGAAAGAGGAGAGGAGAGAGTAGAGAGACAAGCTAGGTGCGTTCGCGCCTGATCTGTCATCCAATCCCTCCCTCCCTCCAATCCCTTCCCATTGCGCTGATTGTTCTCCGTCTGCGGACGCGTGTCGTTGCCGACCTGCAATTCCAGCCAAGAGACCACATCGTGTTATGCGCAATCAGACAAAGGCGAGTTGCGCGCACAGGAGGAGGAGGTGGCAGGTGAGCAGGAGGATGAGCCGGAGGGAAAATGACGGGGACGGACAGCAGCAGCAGGAACTGGAGCGGAAGGAACGGAAGGAACAGGAGGACCAAAGAGGGGAAATGAGGGGGCGACAACAAGGAAGAAAGACTCGGGTCCTGAAAGGTGGCCCGCGCTGTGGCGAGAGCGGCAATCTGCACGACGGGGGCAAAGCACAGATCCGCAAATGAGGTCCACGCTGCAGCGGGAGCAACATTTTGAAGCACCGAAGCGATCGGATTATAAATAGCCGCGAGAGTCTCGAGAAGAAATACAAAAAAAAAAAACTGTTGAAATCCTGTGTCGAAAAAGCACCCAGAGGGGACCCGTTATCCTCCGCACGGAATCCAGGGAAAGAGGATCGCGGCACTTCTCCCAGCAACGCTGTCACCTAGAGGTTCTTACTTTTGTTCTAAGGAAGGAGGCCGTGTCTCCGGTCTGGCGGCTATGTGGCCGCCGTCGCCGCCTCGTCGCCGCCCGTCGCCTGGGCCGTGTTTTCGGTCTGGAAGTCATGTGGCCGCCGTCGTCGCCCCACATATACTGCACGACGTATATTGCACGTTGCACAACATATATTGTACGACATAAACTGCACCACACATACTGCGCACCACATAAATCACACAGCATGTATTGCACCGCATTGGCTGCATCAAAGAGGTTGCGCCACACGCGTTGCACCACGTATTGCACGAATTTACCGGTATACCATACATATATGGAAAAAATATACATCTTGGACAAAAATACGCCACCTAGATTGTATGACATAGACTGGCCCGCATAGATTGTACAACAGATATCGTACCTCACAAGTCGCACCACATGTCTTGCAGAACCTAACATGCACAACCTGGACTGCACCACATAGGTTGCTCCACGCAGATTGTATCACGCAGGATGCACCACCATTCCGCCACCGTGCCCCCTGGCACGCTGAGGCTTGCTAGAATGCCAAATGCTGTTTTAGTAGGGTTTCTGTTATATTATGATGAACCCCCCCTCTCCCGCCGCCTTTCGCCGCGCGCACCGGCCCTACTCCCAGGGGGCCCCTGGGCGGCCATGGCGCCAGACCTGGGGTTTTCCAAAGCTTCCATGACGGCCGGAAAGGCCCCAAAGCAAATCCAAGAGGGCCCTGAATCGCCGAACGATCGCTCGAAGACGCCCAAGATGGCCTCAAGAAGGCGCAGGCTTCCAAGGCGCCCCAACAAGCATACAAGAGGGCCCCGAAAGGTACAATCATAGATTTTCCGTCGTTGTTGAAGGATCTTGGCGTTCTCGTCTTTTCGGTCTCCCGACGCTCTAAGACGACCCAAGAGGCTCCCAAGACCACCGCACAACGGCCCAGGAGGCCTCCAAGAAGGCCCCAAGACGGCCCAACAGGCGCCCAAGACGGCCCACGATGGCCCCAAGACGGCCCCATAAGGCGCCCCAGAGAGGGACCACGAACCGACATCCGAGACTCCCGCCCCAAAGGGCACCCAGGAGGCCCCAAGGGGCGGGCCCAAGAGGCTGCTCCTTCAGAGGCGTGGGTGGATTCCACCGCGCGCCCCCCCACACCTAGCATTAATGCCAAGTGCGCGCCCATCCAACTGCGTTCAATCAAATCGTCCGCCATCCATCCGAGCAGCACGCTCAAGTACGCATACAAGACCATGCCGTGGCGATCCACACCGCCGCTCGGCTCCTGGCACCCACCTCAGGAGGGACCAAAGAAGGGAAGCTCGACCATCGGGGACCCCGCGCTCGCAGCTCCAACTCCGCGATCTGGCCGCTGAGGCGCGCCCACCCGCGGGCGCAGGTCTCGGCGACGTCGGGGATGGCAGCCAACACCGCCTTCCTCTCCTCCTTCCTGGCCCTGAACACGGCCTCCACCCCGGCTCTCGTCGTCTCCTGGTGCTTACCCGCGCGCTACTCGGCAGGAGGCGGCACGACACTCACGCCCTGGGAGACGACGCCCTCCTCGGCCACGGGGAGCACGAGCAGCACGTCGTGCACAAGGCGGTCTGCGGCGACCCGATCAGCCGCCGCCCTGTCGCGCCGCGTGAAACCGGCCTGGTTGGCCAGAAGGACCTGGCTCCAATAACCCCGACCGCAGCCATCGCCATCGCTGTCGTCCACAGCGTCAGCCCAGCACGTCCGCGACACGCCGAGAGCCGCAGCGTCGGCCCAGCACGACTTGTTCGCGCCGTGCTCCTTGACGCCGCCCTGGAGAGAGAAACCCCGCAGACGCCCGCGTCGGCGATCACAGCCTCCCTCACGACGCACTCGCGGTCGCCGCCCTCGGCGCGGAATCTGCGACCGACCTCCGCGACAAACACGGCCCCGTCCACGACGCACGCGCCGTCGCCATCCTCGGCGCCGACCTCGTCGTTCATAGAGACCCCCATCGCCGTCGGACCCTCGCTGTCCACGAGCTTCGGGAGAGGCGGCACGGCCCAGCACGACCGCTTCGCGACGCGCCACTTGACGCCGCCCTGGGGCGACATCCAACCGCCGCCCGCGACGGCGACCACGGCCTCCATCGCGACGCACTCACCGTCGCCGCCCTCGACGCGGAACCCGCGGCCAGCCTCCGCGACGACCGCGGCCACCTCCACGACGCCCTCGCCGCCGCCACCCTCGGCACCGACCTCGTCGTTCATAGCGGCCCCCATCGCCGTCGGACCCTCGCTGTCAACGAGCTTCGGGAGAGGCGGCGCGGCCCAGCATGACAATTTCGCGACGTGCCCCTTGACGCCGCCCTGGGGAAACATCCCACCGCCGCGCGCGTCGGCGACCACGGCCCCCCTCACGACGCACTCGCGCTCGTCGCTCTCGGCGCGGAGACCGCGGCCGACCTCCGCGACGACCGCGGCCCCCCCGCGACGCCTTCGCCGCCGCCACCCTCGGCGCCGACCTCGTCTCTCGAAGCAGCCCCCATCACCGTCGGACCCTCGCTGTCCACGAGCTTCGGGAACGGCGGCACGGCCCAGCATGACCGCTTCGCGAAGTGCTCCTTGACGCCGCCCTGGGGAGACATCCCACCGCCGCCTGCGTCGGTGATTACGGCGCCCCTCACGACGCATTCGCGGTCGCCGCCCTCGGCGCCGACCTCGTCGCCCATAGCAGCCCTCATCGCCGTCGGACCCTCACTGTCCACGAGCTTCGGGAGAGGCGGCGCGGCCCAACATGACCGCTCCGCGACGTGCATATTGACGCCGCCCTGGGGAAACATCCCACCGCCGTCTGCGTCGGCGATCACGGCCTCCCCCACGACGCACTCGCGGCCGTCGCCTTCGGCGCGGAGACCGCGGCCGACCTCAGCGACGACCGCGGCCCCCTCCACGACGCCCTCGCCGCCGCCACCCTCGGCGCCGACCTCGCCTCTCATAGCAGCCCTCATCGCCGTCGGACCCTCGCTGTCCACGGAGAGGCGGCGCGGCCCAGCATGACCGCTTCGCGACGTGCATCTTGACGCCGCCCTGGGAAGACATCCCACCGCCGTCTGCGTCGGCGATCACGGCCCCCCCCACGACGCACTCGCGGTCGCCGCCCTCGGCGCGGAACCCGCGGCTGACCTCCGCGACGACCGCGGCCCCCTCCGCGACGCCCTCGCTGCCGCCACCCTCGGCGCCGACCTCGTCGCTCTTAGGGGCCCTCGTCACCGTAGGACCCGTAAGTTCACGAGCTTCGGGGGCGGCGGCACTGCGCGGAGCTCCGCGGCCTCCCCGGCCGCATCCTTGGCCTCACACCCCCTGCGCCGGCGCCATGGGACCCGTGACCTCCTGCGCCAGCGCAAGTTTGAGCGGGGTGGAGACCGATCGCAAAAACTTCGGACCGATCGTCGACCACTGCGGACTGATCACAACCAGTTGCGATCGGCCCAAAGTGATTGCGATGTTCTTGGGTCGCTTCAAGAAGGTTTCGATTCAGAGATAGATCATAAGAGCGCTTCTGGGTGCACAACTCCCATGAGCCGCCCAATGAGAATCAGAAAAAGCGGTTGCGATCGGTCCGACCACCGACGGCCGATCATGATCTCAGCTAAGCATGTACTTGAGCTCGAACGTGGCCATGGTCCGTACACGTTTCCTATGTGCTTCGCATACGAAACCGATGCGCTCCGCATACGATTCCTACGTCATGCGCATACGATTCCGATGTATTCGCATACGATCCCATTGTGACTCGCCTGCTGAATTCGCCAGAATCATAAGAGGGTCTCTTCGGGAATCTTAAGAACTCCGACATCGGGGACCTTCTGACCCGGGTCAATCCAGACCCGGGCCAGCAGGAAACCAAGAATACCACGCAGGAAAAAACTGCAACGCGGGGCTTCGAAAACCCGGTTCAGCCAATATGCGCGGCCGACTCGCGGCCACCAGCGGCTCGCTGACCTGGGTCGGCCAGAGGGGATCTTCGCAGGATCCTGCAAGATCTGGCGCTCTGGCGGACCCCCGTTTGCATTGACCACCGTCTCGAGACTCCCGACTACAATGGCATGTCTCCTTTCCGGGAATATTCGGTAATCTTCGGGAATCACCCAAAAGGCCGAATAGAGCGTCAAATAGCTCCGAATAGAGCGCCCCATAGAGCGGCCAATCAAACGCCCAATAGAGCTCCGAGGAGAACGCCCCTACAGAGCTCCAAATAGAGCGCGCAATAAAGCTCGTGATAGAGCGCGCAAGTGGAGCTCCGAATAGAGCGCCAATAGAGCGCTCAATAGAGCTCCGAATAGAGCGCCCAACAGAGCTCATAATAAGGCTTCTCGAAAGCCTCTCAGACGCCTCTGGGAAGCCTCTCAGAAGCCTCTCAGAAGCCTCGTTGGGTCCTCGCCGAGGCCTCGGCCTCTCAGAGGCCTCAGAGAAGCCTCTCAGGGAAGCCTCTCAGAGGTCTCAGAGAAGCCCCCCAGAGAAGCCTCCTAGAGACCCCAGAGAAGTGTCTCAGAAAAATTCTGAGGCCTCAGAGAAGCCTCTGAAAGGCCTCAGAGAAGCTTATGACAGGCCTCGCTGAGGCCTCTCAGAGGCCTCGCTGAGAGTTCTGCAGACGCTCTGCAGAAGCTCTGCAGACGCTCTCCAGGTGCTCTTCCGAAGCTCTGCAGAGCTCTGCAGAGGCTCGTCAGAAGCTCTGCAGAAGCTCTGCAAAAGTTCTTCAGAAGCTCCGCTGAAGCTCTTCAGAAACTCTTCAGAAGCTCTGCAGAAGCTCTGCAGAAGCTCTTCATCAGCTCTGCATAAGCTCTTCAGAAGCCCTTCAGAAGCTCTGCTGAGGCTCTGCAGAAGCCCTTCAGAAGCTCTGCTGAAGCTCTGCTGAAGCTCTTCAGAAGCTCGTCAGAAGCTCTTCGGAAGCTCGTCAGGAAGTTCTTCGGAAGTTCTTCAGAAGCTCCTCGTAAGTTCTTCAGGAGTTTTTGTTTCAGAAGCTCTTCAGAAGCTTTTGAGAAGTTCTTCGGAAGCTCTGCAGAAGCCCTTCAGAAGTTCTGCACAAGCTCTGCTAACACTCTACAGAAATTCGGCATAAGCTCTTGGATCGGCTGCAATCCGGCGCTCTCCAGAAAAATGTGTATAGGAATCCTTCAGTTTGCGATCAGTCCGTTTCCAGTGGTTGTAATCTGACCGAAGTAGTTTCTGAACAGTCCGATGTGGATGGAACCGGTCTTATTCTCAACGTTGAACTCCTGCGCGTCGCGGAGCTCGGCCGTGAGCTGGCAGCACAGCTCAATGTGCTCCCAATCGCCCTCGGCAGCCTGCTCCAGCTTCTGCACGTGCGCGCACTCGGCCGCGCCGTCGGCCTCGGCTTTCAGCACGACAAGGCCGTCGGCGTCGGCCGCTAGCTCCACGATCGCCACCTGCAGCACGCCCTCCACCGCGCGCAGGCCCTGCGCCGCACCGCACGGGAGCCACGCCCGCTCGAGGGCGCCCACCCAGCGGGCGCCCGCCAAGGGCAAGCCCACGCCGTCCAGGGGGACGGTCTCGTCCTCCTCGGACTCGGCGCCGTCGTCCGCGCCGAGGTGGTAGCACTCCACCTCGGCGAAATGGCGGGCCGCCGCCACCGTCGCCGTCCAGGCCGCGTCCGCCTCGCTACGGGCTCCAGCCAGGCCGCCACCGGGCCACCAGCGAGGCGGCCCCTGGAGGCGAGCGGGGAGGAGGACCACCCCCTCGCGCTGCGCCCCGCGGCCCCACCGCCGCCCCGCGCCCCGAAGGAGACCCCACGCGGGTGGCGCCACTGAGCCACGATGGCCACGGCATGCTCCCGACCCCCCGAAAAAGGTTGGGAACTTGAGCCAAAATGGCTACGGCAAGAAGCCCCGAGAGGCCCCAAGAGGCCCCCAGAAGGCCCGAAAAACGGCCCCCAACAGGTCTCAAAACTGCCTCGAAAGGAGCTTCCAAGAGGCCCCCCACGAGATTCCAACGAAAATCTAGGAGGCCTATCACCCACAACAGACACAACCCAGGCACGGTGGCGGGACATGCCGCACGCCGCTGGATATTGTACCGTAGATTGCACCACACAAGTTGCACGACATAGATCGCAGAGTCTATATTGTACAAAATGTAGGGCTCAACGCTGACGGGTTCAAATAGATTGCACCACTGCGATCGCACCACATTGAGCACACAACCTTGATCGCACACAGTAGAATTGCACAATATAGGTTGCACTACATGGATTGTGCCACATAGGTTGGCCCACATAGACTGAACAAAACAGGTTGTACCCCGTAAGCCGCACCACTCTCAATGCACGACTCCGGTGGCACAACAGAGGCTTCACCACAAAAACTGCACCACATAGATTGCTCCACGCAGCCTGCACGACATGCATGGCCAGGAGAGCACCGTGCGGGGCCCACGCTGGCAAGCATCATCTCGTTGGCGCGTGGAAGGAAGAGAGGGAAGAGCGCACCAGCTCGGCCTGAGGTGAACGAAGATGCGGATTTCGTGGTTTGGGTGGTCGGTGTTGATGGCACTCAGGGCGTTTGCCTCGCGCTTTTCGCATATTCTGTGCAGAGGCATGCACGAGTTTTCTTCGATGTACGCCGGCGTTCCACTTGCATCGTTAAAGTCAGAAGGCGGGGTGAAGCATTGGCCTCTTTGGTACGCACAGTCTTAACTGATCATCGCCCGCACTTGCATGTTCGGGGAGCCGAGCGTGGTTTTCGTGTGGATGGCCGGCAGCGGGCACAACACCAAGCGCCGTCCGATTGGCTCGGGGTGGTTGTCTCAGGTCTGGCGCGCGTGGTGAAGTGCTGCTGGTGTGATTGTGGCGTGCCGTCCGCGGCCCTGGTGGGCGCAGTGGAGACGGGCCCCTCCCAGCCTGGTGCACCTAAGCGAACAGGCGGAAGAACGTCGATGCCCACGGTGGGCATCGGCCGAGGCCGCGGACCCTGGTGAGTCACAGATGGAGCCCGTCCGCGCGTCAGGGAGTGGTGCGCATGGCGTGGCGGACCTTTGAACTCCCACACTGGTTCCCACGCTTGCCCCGCAGAGTGTGCTGGTTGGAGCGGTTTGTTTTCGGATATGGGACGCATAAAGACATACTAAGACTACATGTTCTGCTTGGAGGCGCACGTCCGACCGAAGCATGTGGTATACCCATCTTGTAGTATATCGTTTCCCGAGAGGTGTGGCCAGAAAGCGCCCGCCGCGACGCATATACTATAAGACTTCTTGGTGCGCGCGTCGCCCCTGGGGGGGGGCGACGCACATATAGTACAAGTATGCTGGGGGGACGCCGAGTGTACGATGTCGAGCTCGGCAGCACGCCTGTGAATCAGCTCGTCGTATGCAGCGACTGCTCGGTCGGCGCAGCCACTGCTCTGGAGAGCGGCGACGCAGGCGTCCTTTTCGGGACAGGCTGCTACAGTGCCCGTTAGAGCTACCCTGTGGCGGGCCGTGCCTGGTGGCCTGGGCTGCGAAGGCCTGGGGCGCTCACGACGGAGACTGTCCGGGGCCACGGCGCGCGCGCGCGCGCGGGCGAGGGATGTGGCACGAATCGGCACCGCCCGATTTCGGGAGCGGCCAAGAGGGGAGTGTCCAAGAGGGGGAGGTGCAAACCATGACCGGCGGCATGTGCGCGGTCCAGCGGGGGGGCCAGGGACGTAATGGAATAAGAAGAGGCGCCATGAGATCTGGGGAAATGTCATGGCCCACGCCATGATGTCCACCCCCCCCTAGTCATCACCCCCCTCTTTTCCGCCCCCGACGATTGGTGCGGTGACCCGTCGGCCGGAAGTTGCGGGCAGACACACCAAGCAGGAAGGTGTTGGATGCAGGTCGGGCCCCCGCGCGCCCCCCGAAGAGGAGGGAGAAGGAAAAACGGCTCGACCCTTGGAGCTGAAAGGCGCCTGAAGCAGGCTCGGATCTGGCAATCCTAAGATACCTGCACTGTTGAAAGAAGAGTGGTCGCACACAAGACGCGCACACGACGGGCTGTGCAGGACAACGCAGCAGGAGAACGCGACCCGACGCCCAGAGCCCAGCACAAGAGCCCACACAAGACCGCACAAGACTTCCCGCACGAGACCTCGCGCAAGACCTCCAGGACCGCTCTTCCTGTTAGAATTCGTACTTTCAACGACCAACGGGTGCGGCCTCGGCGGGATGAAGGGCGCGAGAAGTTTCGCGTCGAGGCTCCGCTCTGGGTCCCAGACCCTCGCGCCGAGAGCTAGAGAAGGACACAGGAGAGGAGGCGAGGAGGAGCGCAGGGGAGGGGAGGGTAGGAGGACGAGGGGGGGAGAGAGAGGAGGATATATGAGGGGAGGAGGAGAATATGAGAAAAGAGGGGGGGGAGGGGAGGGATAGGGGAAGGAGAGAGGAAGAGGACGCGGAGGACAGGGGGGAGGAGCAGGAACTCAGAACGCTGCTCGCCTCAAGGAGGAGGAGGAGGAGGAGGCGAAGGAGGAGGAGGAGGAGGAAAAGGAGGAGGAGGACGACCAGTGCAAACCCAAGACTCATCAACGATGTTGGAGTGAACATTCCCCCCAAGCTCCCCTGTAATAGGCCCCATACAAGGGCCCATTTCCTCTGAGGGAACTGCCTCGTTGGGAAACAACTGTTTGAAGACCCTAAAGCGTGCCACAACATCATTCTCAGGACTCCAACGCCACCAGTAAACATGACTGTTGCATCTTGACGTCCCGGAATCGTGCCAGAACACCATTACTTGAACTGTTGCGCCCTCACATCCCTGAGTCCTTCCAAAAGACCATGTCAAACATGTTGACCACGAGAGTCCGTCAAACGATGAGAAATGTTTAAGACGAGTGTGCGTGACGCTAAGAAGAAAACGACACTTTGAAAAAAAACTGCCCTCTATCCGTGAAACGGCCCAGCCTACATCCGTGAAGCTCTTGCTATGTGTTAAGACGAATGCGCGCCGCGCTGAGGCGAGAACCACATTTTGAATGCCACCCGACCTCCATCCGTCAAACGCTTGCTAATGTTTAAGACGAATGTGCGCGGCGCTAAAGCGAGAGCCACATTTTGATAACGGCCCGCCCTCATTCCGCAAAACTCTTGCAAGCGCTTAAAGCGAATGCGCGCGGCGCTAGGGCGAGAGCGGCATTTTGAAAACCACCCGCCTTCAGTCCGTGAGACTCTTTCGAATGATTACAACGAATGCGCGCGGCACTAAGGCGAGAGCCACGTTTTGAAAGCGATCGCCATCCATCTGTGACGCTGCTGTTCTCACGCTTCAGGATCAGAAATGGTAAGGAAGTCTCGGGCGAAACGCCCAGTCCGCCCTTCCAACCAGCCTCGGGGTGCGATAGGGAGAGATTGTTATTATCAGTACAATGCATGAAGGACGAGGAGGAGGAGGAGGAGGAGGAGGAGGAGGCATGAGGAGGAGGAGATTGTTATTGCAAGTACAAGGCATGAAAGACGAGGAGGAGGAGGAGGAGGAGGACCGCGGATCGAGGACCAGGGATCTGGGGTGTTTCCAGGCGCCCTGGGGCGCCCTCGTCGCCGAGGCTGGGCTCGCCTCGAACTTCCAGTCGGAACGCGCACCATGGCAGGCCCCTCGATGAACCCCAGCGCGCGCGTGTGGGCGCCGGCGTGCGCCTTATCAACCACGGCCCGTCGGGGCGACGCGGGCGGCGTGGTGAGGGCCGACGCACGCTGCGACCTACCGTCAGGTCGGGCACGTACTCCTGCAGACGGAGTTTGGAGGAAAAGCCAAAAATAGTCAAAGACGATTCCAAATTCGTCCAAAATAATCAAACAATCGTCCCAAAACTGTTTTTCCCAACCATCCTGCAGTGTGGGGTCATCGTTTTGAAGAAGGCGGTCCCCGCGTTCACTCCTTCCGATGCCCCCTCCCTCCTCCTCCTCTCATCATCATCATCATCATCATCATCATCATCATCATCATCATCATCATCACCACACCACCACCACCACCACCACCACCACATCATCATCATCATCATCATCATCATCGTCATCTCTCATCATCATCATCATCATCATCATACTCATCATCATCATCATCATCATCAACATCATCATCAACATCATCATCATGATCATGATCATCATCATCATCATCATCATCATCATCATCATCATCGTCATCGTCATCGTCATCAGTATCATCCTCATCATCATCATCATCGTCATCATCATCATCATCGTCATCATCATAATCATCGTCATCATCAACATCATCATCAGCATGACCATCAGCATCATGGTCATCATCATCAGCATCATCAGTAGCGTCATCATCAGCATCATCAGCATCATCATCAATACCACCACCACCACCATCAGCATCATCATTATCAACAACAACAGCACAACAACAACAACAACAACAACATCATCATCATCATCATCATCATCATCAGCAGCATCATCAGCATCATCATCAGTAGCATCATCAGTAGCATCATCATCATCAGCATCATCAGCATCATCAATACCACCACCATCAGCATCATCATCAATAACAGCACAACAACAACAACAACAACATCATCATCATCATCATCAGCAGCAGCAGCAGCAACAGCATCATCAGCAGCAGCATCAGCAGCACTAGCATCATCAACATCGTCATCATCGTCGTCATCATCTTCGTCATCATCATCGTCATCAGTAGCATCATCATCATCACCATCGTCAACATCCTCAGCATCATCAGCATCATCAGCATCATTACAATAACGATAAGCACCAGCATCAGCATCATCATCGTCATCATCATCACCATCATCATCATCATCATCATCATCATCATCATCATCATCACCATCGTCATCACCCATTTCGGTATACCCCTCACACGTTTTGTGGCCCCACAGGGAGCCCCACCGAAGGCCTAAATACCAGCGTTTGCATGCGGCCACCGCATCCATTTTGGCACACCCCTCACGCGTTTCGTGGCCCCACAGGGAGCCCCACCGAAGGCCCAAATGCCAGCGTTCGCATGCGGCCACCGCCCCATTTTGGAACACCCCTCACACGTTTCGTGACCCCACAGGGAGCCCTACCGAAGGCCCACATGCCAGCGATCGCATGCGGCCACCGCACCCATTTTGGCACACCCTTCACACGTTTCGTGGCCCCACAGGGAGCCTCACCGAAGGCCCAAATGCCAGCGGTCGCATGCACACACCGCACCCATCCTGGCACACCCCTCAAATGTTTGGTAGCCCCATAGGGAGCTCCACCGAATGCGGTGCATACAACGACGGGGCCCACAACTGCAGAAGGCTGGGCTTTCCGCCAGGCCAGTTTCACTATTTGTAACATTCCTTCGGTAGAGGGACACGCCCGACTGAATGCTGCTGGCTACGCTGAACGGCGCTGGCAACCGTCCTGGCGATCACGAGGTCCCAGGGCTCGGGGGGGGAACTCAGAACTCCGGGGTCTGCGCACAGGGATCGTCCTAAGCAATGTTATTCGTGTTCGCTTTGTACCGGTTTTCCCTCGCTGTGGTCTTCAATCCGCCTTCGCTGCCAAACGGAATCGAAACGAAAACGGCCCACAAACTCGCCAAAACACCGTTTGGGTCGACCCCTGTCCGCGCAGAGGCTCCACTGTGGGATGGCATTGCCAGGGGCGTGCACCGCTCCAGGCACGCGGGGGTCCAACGAGGGGGGTGGACGAGGGGAAGGAGGAGGGGAAGGTCGGGGAGGCTTAACATCGGCGGGACAACACGCTGGCGTGCACTCTGGTGATGGGGGGGCCGTCTGACGAGGGAACGTGTGTTTGCTGCAACTCCACGGTGAGATTGCACCCCTTTGCGCGCAAAACTTTCAGGATTCCAGAAATCAGTGTTTGCGCTGAAAGGGGTCCTAGCGGATCTTGAAAAATTTGGCGACAATTGGTGGCCGATTTCGGTGGCCGCCGGGTTCCCGGGTTCCCGGTTCCAGGTTCCCGGGTTCCCGGTTGCTGGTTCTGGGCCGATTTCGGTGGGCGGCGGGGTTTCTGGGTTTCCGGATTCCTATTCGATCTCCTTATCGATTGCTCTAACTACCGATAGCATTACCAATCTATCGATGTCACGATCGACCGCACAATCGATCTCGCAACCGATCCCACTATAAATCGCATAAGCGATCTCACGATCGATCTCACTACCAGTCTCACTGAATCGACTGCACTATCGGTCTCACGTCGACTTTACTATCGTCTTCATTACCGATCACAATATCGATCCCATTATCGATATCACTATCGATCTCACAATCGGTCCCAATATCCATATTTCAAGCTTGCACACCATCCACTGATTAGGATTTCTGTGATCTTGTCACGATCAACTTGCCGTGGCAGGCAAACTAAAAGTCAAAATCACCTGACCAGGGACTCTTCTATGATGAACTTCGGTGCAGAAGAGAAAAGAGGAGGAGGAGGAGGAGGAGGAGGAGGAGGAGAAGGAGTAGGAGGACGGAGGACGAGAATGGAGAGGAGGGAGGAGTGAGGAGAAAGAGGAGGAGTAGGAGGAGGGAGAGAGGAGGGTGGGGAGGACAAGGAGGGGGAGGAGGAGGAGGAGGAGGGGACAGGAGGAGGAAGGAGAGAGGAGGCACAAAGGAGGAGGGAGGAGGAGGAGGAAGAGGGAGGAGGGAGGGAGGAAGAGAAGGGACGGAGGAGGGAGGACAAGGACAAGGACATCCGCATAAGGGGGTACAACGTCAAAGTCTTACGCACTTCTGCCAACATCCCCTGCGATTGGTTGTGCAACAGCCCTGCCTTCTCACTAGGGCCGGCAGGGGGCATACCACGCAGCTCAGGGACCGAGCTCCGAAGTGGCACCGTAGGAGAAGCTCGCTACCTTACATTCACAAGTCCCTGCGGGTCAATGCGGGGGGAGCGGCTGCTGGCCTTTCCGCGTGCCCTAGAGAAGGGGACGCGCGGGCCTAGCATAGCGCCCAAGCCAGGGGGGAGGAGACGACGACACGACCTCTCAAAAGGAGGGACGGAAGGCCCGTGACCCCAACATGTTGCTGGGGGGCTGCATATTCTACTGTTCTAATTATATGCTCCCCTCTCCCGCTCGACTCACTTCTCAGTCTGTCCAACAGATGCCCCATGCAGTGTCGCATCTGTGCTTTGGTGCCTTATTACAATATCCCATCGATCCCCCTCGAAGTGTATGTGGGGTAGAGCATACTGGTAGTAAGGAGGAAGAGAAGGACCAGCGTAAATCAAAGACGCATCAACGATGATGCAATAAACCCTCCATACAATAAACTCTCCCTCCAAGTTCCCTCTGGACACTAAAATAATGAATGTTCATTGCGGGAGCTGGCCCATTAGAAGACAACCGTCTGAGAATCCCCAATCGTGCCAAAACACCGTTCCTGGGCATTCGACGTCGCGCATCAACGTGACTGTTGCATCCTGATAACCCTAAATCGCGCCAGAACACCCCTCCTGTGACATCAACATCGCGACTCAACGTCGCTGTTGCGTCCTGACGGTCCTAAACCGTGCCAGAGCACCACTCATGGGACTGCGACCATACGAATCCTTGAAACTGTTGCAAACTAAAACGGATGTGCGCGGCACTAAGGAAAGAGCCACAGGTTGAGAACGACTGGACCTCCATCTGTGAAACTTTTGCAAGACTTTTCAAACGAATAAAGACGGCGTTAAAACGAGAACAACATCTTAAAAATGGCCCGCCCTCCATCCGTGAAACGGCTGCAAACCTTTCAGACGAATGCGCGTGGCGCTAAAGAAAAAGCTACAGGTTGAAAACCACCCGCCCTCCATCCAGAAAAGTATTGCAACTTTTTCACAAGAACGAGGACGGCGCTGAAGCGAGGGCCACATCGTAAATACAGCCCGCCCTCCATCTCTGAAACGGCTGCACACTTTGCAGACACAGGCGCAAGACGCTGAAGCAAGAGCTGCTGCAAACCATTAAATCGGAATTGCGCGGCGCCAGGGCGAGAGCTACATAATGAAAAGGACCCGCCCTACATCTGTAAAACTGTTGCAAACTTCGGGGCTCAAGATCATGAACAGCGAGGAAGTCAGGCGAAACACCCAGCCCGCCGTAGCAATACGCCTGGGAGTGCGACAGGGAGGCCTTATTTTTAAAAATAAAAAAGGACGGAGGAGGAGGTGGAGGAGGGAGCTAGGGAGGGAAGAGGTAGGAGGCCAGAGAAAAGGGAAGTAGGAGCAAGAGGCACGGAGGGGACAGGGGACTTGGGACATGGGGACGGGGGGCATGAGCGACGCCCAGAGGAAACTTCAAAAAGGCGGCCAGCGCCGCCGCGGCGGATCTGGAGGCTACGGCCTTCTCAAAAGCGAGCAGCGGGCCAGGGGCAGCTGCCCCAACGCACGCGGAGAGTGCTGAGCCGCACCTCTCGCGGCGCAACGTGCCTCCTCGGAAAAAAAACGCCGCGCCCGCCCTTCGAGCCCGACGTGGGTCTGCAGCTCAATCAGCTGCACCAGGCGACCCGACACCTCGCCACTTGTCCTCCTTCTCCTGCCTCCTCCTCCTCCTCCTCCTCCTCCTCCTCCTCCTCAGCCAACTCCTCCTCCTCCTTTCCTCCTCCTCCTCCTCCTCCTCCTCCTCCTCCTCATCATCATCATCATCATCATCAGCATCATCATCCGGCTATTGTTCCTGGTATTGATCCTGCTCCTGCTCCTCCTCCGGCTCCTCCTACTCCTCCTCCTTCACCGCCTCCTGCTCCTCCTCCTCCTCCTCCTCCTCCTCCTCCTCCTCCTCCTGCTCCTCCTCTTCCACCTCATCCTCCTGTTCCTCCTGCTCCTCCTGCCTCCTCCTGCCAAATCATCCACCTCCTACTCCTCCATTCCATTTCCTCATAAATAACTCCTCCCTGTCGCACCCGGAGGCCGGTCGAAAGGGCGGGCCGGGCGTTTCGCCTGAGGCTTCTTCACCATTTATGATCCTGCAGCGTAAAATTTATGAACCGTTTCATAGGTGGAGGGCAGATCTGTTTCAAAATGTAGCTCTCGTCTTACCACCGCACACATTCGTTTGACTAAGTTGCAAGAAGTCTCAAGGATTGAAGGCGGGTGGTTCTCAAAATGTAATTTTCGCCACAGCGTCGCGCACATGTCTATAAACATATAAAAGTTTCACAGGTTGAAAAGCAAGTGGTTGTCAAAATGTAGCTCTCGCCTTAGCGCCGCGCACGTTGGCTTTTCTATTGCAAGAGCTTCACGGCTTGAGGGCAGGGTTTTTTCAAAATGTGACTCTCGCCTCAGCGCCGCGTACATTCCTTCAAACACATGTGAGAGCTTCACGGATTGAGTGCAGTTCCTTTTCAAAATGTCGCTTTCGCATAGCGCCGCATACATTCGCTTTAGAAAATCAAAAGCTTCACTGGCTCCCATGGTTAATGTAACAGAAATGGTGTTATGGAACGATCAAAGACTATCAGGGCGCAACAGTTACGTCGATTCTCAGCGTTGACGTCCCAGGAATGGCGTTCTGGCGCGGTTCAGGATCGCCAAGACGTAACAGCCAGGTGAGCCCGTGGTGGTGAAGTCCCGAAAATGGCGTCTTGGCACGCTTCAGGGTTCTCATACGGCTGTCCCCCAACGGGGCAATTCCTTCAGTGGAAATGAACTCTTGTAGGAGCCTATGATGAGGGAGCTTGGAAGGAGGATGGATTCCAACATCGTTGATGAGTCTTGGGCTTACCCTTGCCCTCCTCCTCCTGCCAAATTATCCTCCTCCTTCTCCTCCATCTCTTTTTCCCTACCTAGGCTCTGCCTAGAAGGGTTCTTACTCGCTATGCTTAAAGGGCCGGGCAGTGGGGCTCGCCCCGGGCGGTTCCCCTGGCATCCGCCCCGTGGTTCCCCCAGTGCCGTTCCCTTAGCTTAGCGTTGTTTGACTCATCTTAGCTTAGCTTATTTCATCTTAGCTTAGCTTCACCTTAGCTTAGCTTAGCTTCATATAGATGTTGCTTTCCTAGATCCTCCAACTCCTAGGTAGGGTCGCACTGGGATAATACTCATAAATAGCTACTCCATGTCGCACCCGCAGGCGTGTAGGTAGGGCCGGCTGGGCGTTTCGCTTGAGACCTCCACACCACTTACGGTCCTGAACCTTCAAATTCGCAACAGCTTCACTGATGAAGGGCGGGTGGTCTTCACAATGTGGCTCTCCCCTTGGCACCGCGAACATTCGTCTTCAAAGCTTGAAGCAATTAAGAGCGGTTCCTTATTACAACGTGGCTCTCGCCTTAGCGCCACGCACAATGGTTTCTGAAGTTTGCGGCGGTTTTCAGGATTCGGATGGTTGGAGTCTTTTAAAAATGTCAGGACGCAGCGGTCAAGTTAATGAGCCGTGTTGAAGTCCAAAGAATGTTCTGGCACGGCTTGGGAGCGTCAGGACGCAACCGTCACGTTGATCTGCGGCGCTGAAGTCCCAGAAATTGCGTTTCGGCAAGATTGGAGGTTCCCAGGCGCTCGTTTGTCTTCTCATGGGCCACCTCCCGCATTGAAAATACTTGTTTACTGAAAAGTGGTCGATGCGTCTTGGAGAGGGATGCGGGAATTTCTGGCGACGCTCTCTGGGGAAAGGAAACCGCCCCTCCCTCAGGACGTTGTTGTTCGGGGTGGGGGGGTCAAGGCCCAGGGGGAGAGGGGCTTTGGAGGGTTTGCCTCCAAGGCGGGATTCGAGAAGGGTTCAGGGGGTTCTCCTTGCCGCGCTGCCGAAACCCCCAGATTCGCAAAAATCCCTTGCACAAAAACAGCCCCCCCCCCTCAGAGGGGGGCTTGACAGGGTTACTTCGGAGGGCGAGACCCCCCAAACCCCCCCCCCCCCCCAAAAAAAACGCCAGGAGAGTTTGTAGTGGAGTTTGAGGGGTGCCCCCTCCCAGGCCCTCCCCCCTCAAAAAAGAAACACCTCAGGGCGGTTTTGGAGAGGGGGTAGAGAGGTTGAAAAGAAAGGGTTAGCGAGGGGTCCCTCTGGAGCCCAAAACCTCCCTTAGGGGGAATGCGGTGGAGGTTAGCAGGGCATCCCCCCCAGACCCTCTAAAAACTTCTCTCACACAGGTTCCTTGGAGGGCTAAAAAATGATTCTCCGCCGGACCCCGGACCCCCCAACAAAAACCCTCTCGGGAGGGATTCTGGGCGGAGGCTAAGGGAGTTGCCCCCGGGTACTCCCCCCCAAAAAAACTCGGCAGAAGGGGGGGGAAGGTTAGGGGGTTGCCCCCCCTGCCCAAAAAAACCTTTGGGGGGTTTGGGAGAGAGTTGACGGGGGGGTCCACCCCAGATGCTCCGAAAAACCAGCCTCATAGGAGGTATCTTCGGGTGGGGGCAGCGGGGGTTCCCCCTCCAGTCTCCTTCCAAACCTCCCTCAATGAGAGATGCGTGGGGAGTTCGGGAAGTTTTTCCCCTCGGCCTTAAGAGAAGGTGTTGGAATTGGGGGGGGTCTGGGAAAGTTTTTTCCTGGAGGGGAGGGGGAGGAGGAAGAGGAAGAAGAGGACCGAGGAGGAAGACCGAGGAGGAGGAGGAGGAGGAGGAGGACGACGAGGAGGAGGAGGAGGGAGGGAGTAGGGAGGAGGACCTCCGAAAAGCCCTCTTCGGGGAAGGGTGTTTGGAGGGTTGGGGGGTGTCTCCCCGGACCTCCTGCAAACCCCCTTCTCAGGAGGGGATTTTGGGGAGGGGTACTGCAATGATCGCTGCGACGTGCAACAGCTGCAATGTGCTCACACCCCACTTGCAAAGCACCTGCAAGTTGGCTGCCGGTCCGCCCAGCTGCTCCCAGTCGGGCTCGCGACTTACCCTGACTTGAGGCACTTAGGCGGACTTGCAACCTACTTGCACCTCTCCTCCTCCTCCTCCTCCTCCTCCTCCTCCTCCTCCTCCTCCTGCTCCTGCTCCTCCTCCTCCTCCTCCTCCTCCTCCTCCTCCTCCTTCTCCTCCTCCTCCTCCTCCTCCTTCTCCTCCTCCTCCTCCCCCTCCCCCTTCATGCCGTCCTTCCGTCCGTCCTTCATTGTGTCCTTGCTTCCCTCGTTCCTCCTCGTTCCTTCTGGCCTTCATGCTTTCTGTCGGTCATTCCTTCCTTCTTTCCGTCATTCCTTCATTCCTTCCTTCAATCCCCCCGTCCTCTTCATTATTGCCTCCTCCTGCGTCCTCATCCTCCAACCCCTCCTCCCCTCCCACTCCCCCATCCCCCCTCCGCCCATCCGCGCGCACACGCCCGCAAACGCAACGGGGGCAGCTTGAACTCATCGCTGCGCCCAGCTCACTGGCTGCTGAATGGGCCCTGCATGGAGGGGGCGCGGATGAGAGAGGAGAAGGAGAAGGAGAAGGAGAAGGAGGAGGAAGAAGAGGAGGAGAGACGAGAAGGAGGGGGAGGAGCAGGAGGAGGAGGAGGAGGAGGAGGAGGAGGAGGAGGAGGGAGAGCAGGAGCAGGAGCAGGAGGAGCAGGAGGAGGAGGAGCAGGAGGAGGGGGGGAGCGGAGGGGAAGGAAGAAGGAGGAGGAGGAGGAGGAGGAGGATGGAGGAGGAGGGGGAGGGAGAGGAGCAAAGAGGGGGAGGGGAGGAGCAGGAGGAGGAGGAGACGAAGCGTGGAGGAGGAGGAGGAGGAGGAGGAGGAGGAGAGGAGAGGGAGGATGAGGAGGAGAAGGAGGCGCAGGAGAGGAGCAGGAGGAGGAAGAGAAAGGAAAAAGGAAAAGGGGAGGAGGAGCAGTGAGGCAGGAGCAGGAGTGAGAGGAGGAGGAGAAGCAGCAGCAGCACAGCAGCTAGCAGCAGCGGGAGGGATGGGGAGGGGCGGGGGGGAGGAGGAGGAGGAGG
>CAUYUJ010003998.1:60550-65550 GCA_963575745.1 Prorocentrum cordatum
AAGAATGACAACATCTGGAACGACGATTGGGACGACGACAACGAGGGCGAGGACGAGGACAAGGACAACGAAGGTGATGACGACGACGACGATGACGACGAACGACGACGACGACGAACGACCGACCGACCGCCCGACCGACAGACCGCCCGACCGACCGACCACGACGACGACGACGACGACAAACGGCAACGACGACGACGACTACGCCGACGACGACGACGACGACGACGACGGCGACAACGGGCGACGACGACGACGACGACGACGACGGACGACGACGACGACGACAACGACGACGACGACGACGACAACGGGCGACGACGACGACGACGACGACAACGACGGACGAACGACGACGACGACAACGGGCGACGACGACGACGACGACGACGACGACGACGACGACGACGACGACGACGACGACGACGACGGCGACGACGACGACGACGAGGACGACGACGACGACGACGACGACGACGACGACGACGACGACGACGACGACGACGACGGACGACGACGACGACGACGACGACGACGACGACGACGACGAAGACGACGGCGGCGACGACGACGACGACGAACGACAACAAGTGGTACGAGGACGACGGCAACAAAGGCGAGAACGAGGACAAGGACGACGAAGACGATGACGGCGACGACGACGACGATGACGACGACGAGGACAAGAACGATGACGACAAGGACAAGGACGAAGACAACGTCGAGGACGACGACGAGGACGACATCCGACGTCGACATTCCTTACAGCGTGGCTTATCGAAGCTCTGGGCCCACTGTCCGAGGCTGGTTTTTCCGCCTGAGCCGTTTGTTGACAGCCCAGGGCCGCGTGAGGGCCCCCCGAAAGCCAAAAATTGCTTGCCAGAGAACTCCCGTCGCGACTTTTCGACAGCACGAGGAGGTCTCGCTTTCAGGTCAAAAGCGCAGTCTGTAGCGACCGTTCGGGACGATTCGGGCATCCCCTGAACGCCCTCGACGAGGTGCAGCTGCAGGAGAGCATCCCGAGGCTAACAAATATCCAAGAGCCGACGAGGACGTCCAAAAACAGCGGACGACGAGGACGACGCGAGGATGTCATATCTCCGAACCTCATCCTCCTCCTCTTCATCGTCCTCCTCCTCCTCCTCCTCCTCCTCCTCCTCCTCCTCTTCCTGCTCCTCCTCCTCCTCATCCTCCTCCACCTCCTCCTCCTTTCCGTGAGAATGCTATGCGGTTGGTGTCGGCTGCGCAGGCTGGTGAGGTTTCCCAGTCACAGACTCAGTCGTTTGATTCAAGCAGGTAAAAAGTAATTTCGTACAATTGCAACTCGTGGTCGACTGGTCCGGCTTTCTTGGAGTGGCTTCATCATGAGCAGCAGGTGGACCTTAATGTGGTGCTATCCCAGGAGACTAGACTTACCTCTTTGACGTCGGCTGCTCCTCGTGCTTGGACTGCGGCAGCTAGCGTCATCATGTCCAGTGGGAGTGCAGGGACGACTGGAGAGACTGCGCTCAGTACTTCAGGAGGTGTTGTGGTGTTGTCTAAGAAGTTCGGCTCAGCAGTGTGGCAACTTCAACCCAGCATTCCGACCCATAGAGTTTTGGCGCACCAGGTGACGGTCAGTGACAAAATGCGCATCCTGTTTGTATCGCTCTACTGCATCACGTCGGAGGGCACGGGTGCGGCTCTGCCACGGCTCTGCTAGCGGAGGTTCAGGAGCTGGTGACGGCGGCTACGCAGCTTCCAGTGGTGTTGGGCGGCGATTGGAACATGGAACCGCAGGAGCTGCTGGCATCGGAGGTGGAACGTCGGACTCAGCCAGCAGATCCTATACCCTGAGGCGCCCTCCTCTCAAGGGAGGCGCTTGGATTTTCCGCCGTCAGTCTGTGTCTAGTGCCCTTCGCCAGTCAGATCAAAACGACTCTGAATACCCCTAAGGGGCCCGATGCTGCGGTGCGCATCTCGGGCAGGCTAAGGTGTGGCAACGAGCAATCCCGCAGTCATTCCCCTGGAGAGGACCAAACATGACGAGGGAGAAGATTTGTCGGCTGCCAGCGAGGAGGCCGCCGAATCTTCCGAATGGGGCTGGGTTTCTGGATCTAGCCGCAGGGGCCCGTGTGATGCGGCTGGAGTTTGGTTTGAGAAAGCGGAGCTCTGCGCTCGCCATGAGGCCCCCGAACATGACAAGGAGTTGCGTTGTGGCCGTCGGGCGGCCGCGAGATTTGAGCAGGCTCCTCTTTCAGCGTCACGGGGCGGAGAGCTCCGACGTAGGTTCTCGGGTGGCACCCAGGAATGGCTCACCTTTCGCAGAGCGCTGGCCCAGCTGCTGGCGCTGCCAGAATCGAGCGCGCAGGTCAGGCGTCGTCTTCTGGAATACTTGTCAGAGGCTGACGCCATCCTGCCCGACGCCCAGGAGGAGGAGCTCAAAGACATTAAACCCTTCAGTTGATGGAGGCCCTTCAGGACCCAAGTAAGAAGACTTCGGTTGTTGTGGCCCTGGCGCGAGAGTGTCAGGCTCGTCTAGATGCGGATGCGAAGCGTGCGAAGCAGGAGTGGCATGACTTTTGCAAAGACTCGGCGCAGCTACAAGGGGCAAAGAAGGCTCATACTTTTTTCAAGGGCCCAGTTCCAGCTGCTGTCCCTGCGTGGTGCGATGACCTGGATGGCGAGGACGGAGCCCCCCTGGCAGGTCAGCAGGCTTCGACTCAGATCCTGAAAGAATGGAAGCCACTTTGGGCCAGCGACCAGAGACGTGGAGAAACCCACCCAGAGTTGTGGGAGGTCCAGGATCAGCTGCCGCCGATTACGGCAGAGCAGCTGCTGCCAGCTTGCAAATCGCTCGCGAGGGGGGAGGCTCTCGGGCGGGACGCCTTTCATCCTTGTTTGATGCAGCAGCTGCCAGCACAGTATGCCCAGCGATTTGCGGATACATCAAATGCGTGGGAATTCAACCCAAGTGCCCCCGGGCTTTGGCTCGCTTTCACAATGCTTCTCCACGAGCCGACGGGGGGTGCGAGGCCAATCGGCCTCCTGCCCTTGTGGGCCAGGCTGTACTCGCGAATCGGGCGTCGAATTTGCGACCGGTGGGAGAGGTCCCACGGGCATAAGCTGCTTTGGGGACAAGACAGCGCGTCGGCGTGCGACAGGAGCGCGGGGTTTCGCAATGCGTTGAGCTCATTTGCTAGGACGCGAAGGCTTTCGATGGCCTCGGCGCTTCTGGACCTTCGCAAGTACTATAAGAGCAAAGGGCACACGGCCTTGAGAGAGGCAGCGCGCGAGGTGGGATTCTCTGATAGGCTGCTTCGAGGGCTTTGTTGCACTGACAAGGCTGCGAGGAGAGCCGTGTTTCGGTCGATCGCGTCGCATGCTGCACCCGTGAATGGGACGGTGGTTGCCGGGTGCTCTTGCGCCACCTCCCTAACCAGAGTGAACAGGGTAGCCCTGAAGACTGCGGCTGCCAGTAATCTGATCGTCACAATTCCCAGTGCGATAGCTGATGTTTCGTTTCAAGCTTTGGGAGGCCCCGCCACGGTCGTTCAGCAACTTCCCAAGGCTTTCCAGTGGGTCTCGGGCTCCCCGGTATCCAGGGGCCTCCCGACTTCCTGGAGCAAGACGGGGCACCATGCCTCGTCGAGCCAGCTTCCCAAGGACCTGGAACCATCGTGGGACCTGGGGCCTCGGATTCGGGAGGCGACGCCACAGACGGGAGATTTCGCCGCCGCGAAACCCCGTTAACTCGGCACAGAGACTACCTCCGTCGAGACGAGCGTCAGCGGTGGCGACGTGGTGGGCGAGCATCTCCGACATTCAGGATGGGCGCCTCACTATGTTTAGGTCGGGCATGTCCCCCTACAGGCGGAGCTTCTACGAAATACAAAACAATACCCCACAAATATTCAAAAATACTCACACATGGTCAAAAAATCGTCCCCATACTGTTTTTTAACTATTTCTGAACATTCCCCCTGTAGAGTGACAGGCCCGACTTACCACTATGTTGAGGGTCCAAGCTGCGAAGGCCCAGGGGCGTCTTCCTCGAGGGGCCTCGCACGGCCTGTTTCTGCCAGCCGGTCGCGCGGGTCGGCGCGGGGTTCCCTTGGTCCTAACGACGGCTGATTCTCTAAAACTTATGCAGCGGTGCTCTGCGAAGGCCATGTGTCCAGAGCAGTCCTGCAAGGACTGCCGGTCCAAGCTCAGTCGCACGCCCGTCAGCCGAGACCATGGGCTTCGGCTAAGGACCAAGGCATGGCGCTGGCTCTGACGATGAGAAGGGTTGGGCGGAGGCTTCGGGCGGCGACGGTTGTTGTGGACGACTTGGGGGGCGGAGTGGTACTCGGTGTTTTATTCGCCTGGTTTTTGTTGCGCAGCCAGTGGCCTACTCGGCCCGTCGAGCGTCCTATCGGCGAGCCCTTTTCTTGAAGGATAGGGATGGCCCGTGGGACTCCGAGCTCTTCTGGAGGTGGAGCTTCTGTTTGCTACGCCAACCGATGGTTGGAGCAAGCGCTTTGCCAGGGGACTTTCCTCTGATCCGATCAGTGAGTCGGCATTTTCGTGGGGAAGAGCTCTTGCCCGACAAGGAAGTCAAAGTCAGAGGGGTCTCGCTTCCGTTCAGCTTGGAGGAAAGCTTTGTTGTTGTGGACGGTTCTGGCTTATCTCCACTCGATTAGGTGCGCTGGGTGGGCATCTGTCCTGCGCGATTCCGAAAGGCTTTTCCAGGGAGCGATTTACGGAGCTTTCCCGCCACTCTCTGAGCATCAGCAAATAGCCAGAGACGGGGAAGACTATGCAGTCCGGAAGGTTCCTGAGCTTGCTTTCGATCAGTTCTCGGCTTTGTGTGACTGCGAAAGAACCCTCAGATGTTGTATGAAGCCTGCGCTGCGACGGCGCAGGCACCCTTCAACGCTCGAGCCTACTCGTGGACTAGGGTCCACTCGCAGGAGGACTTTGTTCATCGGACCTTCACTCATGTCAAGGGCCACGCGACCTCACTGGACGAGGAG
>CAUYUJ010003999.1:0-25000 GCA_963575745.1 Prorocentrum cordatum
AGAAACTCACACGCCGGATCGGCTGATTTTTCCGAGGTAATATATATATATATATATATATATGTATATATATACACATATTCCGCGTCTGGGGGCCCTCCACGGGCCCCAGGACCGTCAACGGACGACCCCGGACGACAAGCTGGCCCTAGGGAGCGGGGTCCAGATCGGCGGGAGTCCACGCATCGAGCAAGAATAAGCTCTGGATGTCAGGAGAACACGGGGAAGACGACGAAGGGCACGGTAACATCGCCGCTCTGCACCCAGTCCTGCGCGCTGGGCTTGGACATGGGGATGTGCTTTTTGTTGTCACCATATAGTCCCGATGTCCCCAGGTCTGGTTTCTCATCTCGAGTCCTCTTGTTCCGACGGTCCACGGGCCCGGCGAAGGCCCCCAGCTTCCGAAACTGTTGGAAAGCCCCCCGCCGTCTTTTTCACCACGCGAGCCTGTCTTGCTTTCGGGTCGGTCGCCAGCGGCCTTCCAAGACGATCCGGGCACCCATGGAACACTCTCGGCCAGGCGCCGCTGCTGGAGAGCATCCCACACCTGGACTTATGCCGCGATTCGACGCAGACGTCGGAGAACCCCAAACAGCTCAATGTTCGAATCGTCCACATCAGGCACTTCCACGACGCAGCTGCTGGAGAGCATGCCACACCTGGACTTCGGCCGAGAACCGACGAACACGTCCGAGAACTTCAAACAACTCAAGCCCCGAATCGTCGGCGTCACGCTGTTCCACGGCGCGAGCAGCTCCGAAGAGCGTATGTTGTCCCCCCTGGCGGTCGCGGGCGCTGCTCGCCGGCGAGCGAGGGGGGGAAAGGGCGACAGAGAAGGGCTCGACGGGCCTGCTTTCCACCATCACCACCAGAAGTTGGAGAGGGAGGTGGTCCTCCTCGTCCTCCTCCTCCGTCTCCACCTCCTCCTCGTCGTCCTCCTCCTCCTCCTCCTCCTCCTCCTCCTCCTTTCCCCCCTCCAACTTATGGTGGTGGTGGTGGAAGACAGGCCCATCAAGGCTCTCGATGATCCTCAAGGCGTGCGTTGGCCCAACGTGTCCGGTCATCGCTGCACCGCCCGCGCGGTATGGGGCTTCGGCGGGCAAGAGCACACGCTGGCGCCAAAGGCCAACGCGCGTTGCCAGGATCGTCGAGGCCCCCCCCCGGGGCTGATCCGGGATGGTCCCTCCTCCTCCTCCTCCTCCTCCTCCTCCTCCTCCTCCTCCTCCTCCTCTTCCTCCTCCTCCTCCTCCTCCTCCTCCGTCCGCGCCGAGGAGAGTGCACGCGTCCGAGCGCTATCGGGTTCGGTGGGATGCTGACTGCGCGCCGCCCTGGCGAGCTCGGCTCCCTGGTTTTGCGCGGGCTTTGAGCACCTGCGAGGGCCCTTGAGAGGGAGGGAGGGAGCAGGGAGGAGGGAGGGAGGGGAGGGACGGACGAGTCGTCGGCGAGGCCGGGGAGGAAGTCAGAGGGAGGAGGCCTTCTCAGAAGGCGGCGGGACTTCTCAGAAGTTTTCAGTGTCTTTGGGGAAGGCCTCGGAAGGCTTCTCAGAAGGCCGGAGGACTGCCGGGCCCTCTGAGAATGCCTGCCCCGTCTCTCTTCCTCCCCCCTCGCCGCCGAGTTACCGAGTCGGGACGGGGGGGGGGCGGGGCCGACTCCACGTTTCGCGCAGGCGCCCCGGAAAGACAGCTCGGGGGTCAGCACGACTCGTGACGCCACCTTGTGTGAGGTGGGTGGGCCCGGCGGGGTCCAGCAACGGCCGCTGTCGCGAAGCACGAGAGACGCTCTCCTCTCCTGCAGGCGGTGTTTTGGCAATGCCGTGGGCCGTTGTGGTTCTTCCCTCGTCGGCGGAAGCCGAAGACGAAGACGAGCGGGGCAACGATCACGCAAAGCAGTGCCTTTGATCGAGCCCTGCTCTCCTGCCCTGCCCCCCTGGGGCCTCGGCATCGCCCTCGGCCGCCGCCGAGGGCCCGCGCCCGCCCGCCGCCGCCCCCTCGCTCTCCGGCGTGGAGGACAGCGCCCAGCGGGGGGCGGCGGCCGCCGGCGGGCCGCCGGCGCCGCCGTTGCCGCTGCGTGCGGCCGCCGCCGCTGGCTGGCCGCCGCCGCCGCCGCCGCCGCTGCCGCCGCTGCTGCCGCTGCTGCTGCCACCACCCCGCAAGCCACCCCAGCCCAACCCGAAGGCCTCGATTTGCCTTCCATTTCCCGTGGGGGGGGGGGGGGGGTGGGTGGGGGAACGGGGACCATTGGAAAAAAACACACGGAACCCGTACCCCCCCCCCCAACCCGAAACTCGTGTCAACTTCGGGTCTTCGGGTTGGGTTGGGGTCGTCTGGTAGGTCGTCATGCTGCTGCTGCTGCTGCTGCTGCTGCTGCTGCTGCTGCTGCTGCTGCTGCTGCTGCAGGTCGGTGGTTCAAAGCTGGGGACCCGAGGAATAGGGTCCTGAGGGATGGGGTCCCTCGAGCAGCGTAGATCCACCCTTGGATCCTGGCCTATCCTTAGGCCCCATCCTTCAGGACCCCATCTTTGCACCACCGAGCAGGGGGGGAGGCGGGGGAGGGGAAGTTCCTAAGATCTGGAGATCCTCGGGGGGAAGGCCGTGAGATCCAGAGGATTTCGGACGTCCTCGTCGGTTCCCAGAGGTTCTCCAGCCTCGGGATGCGTTCCGGTGGCTGCGCCTCGTCGAGAAGCGTTCGCGGGCGACCAGCCTGCCCCGAGCGGCCGCCGGAGACCCGAAGTCCACATCCGGGCGTTGCGATTTTCTCACACCGGGCGCCTTTGCCCGGCTTCGGGCCCATCGGGGGCAACGATAGGGGGCGGTAGGCATAGGGGCGATGCATCGACCCCCAATGGCCCATTGATCTCCGAGAGGGGCCCGATAGTTCCAACCTGCCCAGGAAGGTGGGGATTCACGATCGGAGGCCTATGGCCGATTTATCGGCGATGTGACGCGGATAAGGAGGAGGAGGAGGAGTAGGAGGAGGTGGAGGAGGACCTCTGCCAGTTTCCCCCCCTATCTTTGCCCCTCAGCCCTGGGGCCATCACAGATCGTTCTGCCAGCTGCTGCTGCTGCTGCTGCTGCTGCTGCTGCTGCTGCTGCTGCTACGGCTACTACGGCTGCTGCTGCTGCTGCTGCTGCTGCTGCTGCTGCTGCTGCTGCTGCTCCTGCTGCTGCTGCTGCTGCTCCTGCTGCTGCTGCTGCTGCTCCTGCTGCTGCTGCTGCTGCTGCTGCTGCTGCTGCTGCTGCTGCTGCTGCTGCTGCTGCTGCCGCGCGCGCGCGCTGCTGCTGCTGCCGCCGCCGGCTGCTGCTGCTGCTGCTGCTGCTGCTGCTGCTGCTGCTGCTGCTGCGGGCCGTGCGCGCTGCTGCTGCTGCCGCCGCCGGCTGGCCGCTGATGCTCAGGAGGAACAGGTACGGATACTCCAGATTTCGTAATAAAAGGATGGGGGTTTGGACCCTCCAAGACAAGCCATTTCAGACCTCCCCCGTGGGAGAACCCTCCAAAACATCGTCCCCAGACCCCCCCAGGCCCTCCAAGACAGCCTGGAAGAGACCCCCCCCGAAATGAGACCCCCCTCCCTTTATTACGAAATCTGGAGTACGGATACCGCTACCCCTCCCTCGTCTTCGTCTCGTTGGGCCCCTCCGGAGGCTCTCGTCGCCTCGGCCGGCTTCGCCACAACATATTGTGGTCGGAGTGCACCTGCGGGAGAGGTCCGTGGAGCAGCGGTGTCGGCACCTTGGGTTTCCCGAGTTGCTGTTTCTTGGGGAGGAGGCGGGTGAGGGGGGGGGGGGGGGAGGGGGGAGGGGGGGAGGGGGAGGGGGTGGAGGGGGGGGGGGAGGGAGGGAGGGAGGGAGGGGGGGGAGGGAGGAGGCGGGTGGAGGCGGTGTGGGGGGAGGGGGGGAGGGAGGGAAACCAGGAGGAGGAGGAGGAGGAGGAGGACCAGTGCAAGCCAAAGACTCACCAGCGATGCTGGAAGCAACCGTCCCTCCAAGCTCCCTCTTCATAGGCCCCTACCTGGTCTCTTTTCTACTGGGGGAACCGCTTCGCTGGGAGACAACAGTCTGAAGACCCTAAGCGTGTCAACGCATAACGCCAAGGGGTCAACGTGAATGTTGCGTCTTAGCGATCTTGAATCGTACCAGGACGCCGCTCCTGGGACACCGCGAGTCAAAGTAACTGCTGCACCCTCACAATCCGGATTTTATCCAAAACACCATTTTTGGTACGCTGACCACGGGAGCCCGTGAAACTTCACAGTTTTAAGCCGAATGTGCGCAGCGCTAAGGCGAGAGCCAGCCACACTTTGAAAACGAGCCGCCCCCAAATTGTGAAGCCCATTGCTGATGTTCAAGACGAGTCTGCGCGGCGCTGACGCGAGAACCACATTTTGAAGACCACCCGCCTCCAATCTGCGAAACTTGCATGTTTTGACAGCGAGTGTGCGCGGCGCGAAGGCGCGAACCACATTTTGAAAACCACCCTCAGTCTTGGGAAATCTTACAGCTTTTTTGCACCAATGTGCGCGGCGCTGATGCGAGAGCCACATGTTGAAAACGACCCGCCCTCAACTCGTGAGGCTCGTTCAGTTTTTAAGACGCATGTGCACGACGCTGAGGCGAGAGCCCCATTTGCGAGTCGAGCCACCCTCCATCTGTGAAGCCGTTGCCAGTGTTTAAGCTTCAGGGTCATTCGCAAATGGTGACGAAATATCAGGTGAAACGCCCGCCCCGCCCTTTCGACTGGCCTCGGGGTGCGACAGGGAAGACTTGCTTATGAGGAACAGGAATGGAGGAGGAGAAGGAGGAGGAGCATGAGGAAGACGACCAGTGCAAACCCAAGCATCAATGATGTTGACTTTAAAACCCTCCTTGCAAGTTCTCTGTTTCACAGGCCCCTACAATGATTCATGCCATTGCGGGAAATTGGCCACTAGAAGACATGCTTCTGATAGTCTTCAATCGTGCCAAGACACCGTTCCTGAGATTTTAACGCCGCGGATCAACGTGATTTATGCGTCCTGGCACTCATCAATCGTGCCAGAACGCCTTTCTTGGGACTCCAGCACAGTGATTGTTGCGTCCTGGGAGTCCTAAGTCGTGCCAGAATATGTGTGATCGTTTTCGACAGTACGAATCCTTGGAGCTCCTCTAAGTTTTAGACAACTGTGCTGATCGCTAGGGCGAGAGCCACATTTTGAAAAGGACCCACCCTACTTCGAGACCGCTGCAATTGTTTAAGACGAATGTGCGCGGCGCTAATGTGAGGGCCACGTTTTGAAACCTATCCGCCTGCCATCCGTGAATACGTGCAAACGTTTACAACGAATGCGCGCGGCGCCAAGGCGAGAACCACATTTTGAACAGGACCCGTCCTCCATCCATGAATCTGTTACAAATTTTACGACATCACCTACAGCTCAACAACAATCCGGCCTGCCTCGCTGCTGCCATCCGACCCCCGCAGCTTGCCTGCTTTGCAGACCTGCGCGCCGCCACGCTGCGTCCGGGCAGGCTGTGCTGACCAGCCAGGGGGAGGCGGTCGAGGAGGAGGCGGAGGAAAAACGCGGCGAGCAGACATACCCAAGCAGGAGGAGAGGGGGGAAGGGAGACGGCAAAGGAGCAGCAGGCAAGCACGCACGACGGGGGCGGGCGGGGGGCGGGGGGGGGGCGGGAGTCGTCGGTGGCGTACGGGTGGTCGTCGTGGGTCGCCGTGCCACTGGGTGTCGTCGCGGGTCGTCGGGGGAGGGGCGGAGGGTCGTCGTGGGGCTGGGGCGGAGGGCCGCCAGGGGAAGGGAGGGTCGTCGTGGGGCTGGGGCGGGAGGTCGTGGGGCCGGGGCGGGGGGTCGTCGGGGGCAGGGGCGGAGGGCCGTCGTGGGGCTGGGGCGGAGGGTCGCCGGGGGGAGGACGCCCGCTCCATCCGTGACGCTGTTGCAAACTTCAAAGCTTCAGGATCATACGTGGCAAGAAAGTCTCAGACGAAACGCCCGGCCAGCCCTACCGACTCCTGGGCGTGCGACAGGGAGGAGTCAAGTATAAGGAACAAATATGGAAGAGAAGGGGGAGGAGGAGGAGGAGGAGGAGGAGGAGGAGGAGGAGGAGGAGCAGGAGGAGGAGAAGGAGGAGGAGGAGGACGACGAGGAGAAACACGGAGCACGGAGCTCGGAGCTCGGAGCACGGATTTGGCTTGCTTTGAAGAGGCAGGTCCGAGAAAAGAAGGGGGAAATGAAGAAACCGTGCGTGGCGAGCCTGCCGCGCCGCACGCATGCCTGGCGCTGCTCACTGCCAGTGGTCGCAAATCGCCGTACCCTGCGGCAGTCGTTGCCTTCGACGGCCGGCGGCCGTAGATCATCCTCATCATCACAAGGCGTGGCGCCAAGAGCGCCAGGATCAAAAGCAGCACGAGGTTTTCCATCAACGCATTTACCAAAATAATCAGCTCAGCGAGCGTCAGCGCTCGGACCAGGAGCAGGTGAAATGATCTGGAGGTCCGCGTCCTTGTCCACATTCATGTCCTTGGTGTGCCCACACAAGGGCCCCGAACTGGAGCAAGTTGATCAACATCAGTACCACGATCACAGTATGTAGGAGCCCGTTGAACCTGAACATGTAGTGCGTTGCCCGTGTCCTTATCTTTGCCCTTGTCGGGTACCGGAAGGTCCCGCAATATCTGGAGGATCGGCATGACTCTATGGAGCAGAAGAACTACCAGCAGCCTCACCCCCAGCTGGACGCCCCGTTCCATGGATGACTTGTTGAAGAGCGGCTGCGAGGGGGCTCAAGGATTGATTGCGGTGCGACACTATCGCATCAGGCGTGTGAAGAAGACACTGAACCAGTCGCCCTCCAGCACGCATAAACTGGGCGCGGCGGTCGACAGCAGAGCGATGTTGGATAGCCATCGTCTCCACGGACATCGCGCGCGGCATGGGGCTGGGCGCAGAAAGGGTGATAGGGGTGGGAGAGGCGGAGGAGGCGGCCCGAGAAGCGCCCTTTGCGCTGTTTCGCGGGCCCGGCTGGCCTGAACTGAGCTGGCGCTGGAGGAGGAGGACGATTGCGATGATGATGATGATGATGATGATGATGATGATGATGATGATGATGATGCTGATGCTGATGCGGATGCTGATGCTGATGCTGATGATGATGCTGATGCTGATGCTGATGCTGATGCTGATGCTGATTCTGCTGCTGCTGCTGCTGCTGCTGATGATGATGATGATGATGATAATGATGTACTTGTGGTGATGATGATGATGTTGCTGATACTGATGATGATGATGATGCTGATGCTGATGCTGATGCTGATGATGATGGTGTTGATGATGATGATAATGACGATCATGTTGATGATGATGCTGGATGACGATGACGATGACGATGTTGCTGATTGTGTTGATGGTGCTGGATGGCGATGATGACGACCATGTTAATCCGATAATGTTGATGACGATGTTGATCATGATGATGGTTGTTGCGATGCTGATTGAGATTATTATGAGGATGAGGATGGAGACAATGATAAGAATGGAGGTGAGAATGAGGACTATGATGGCGGCGAAGACGACGATGATTACGAAGCTGCTGCTGCTGCTGTTGATGATGATGCTGTGATGATGCTGACGGTGATGGTAGGTTGTTGTTGGTGGCCGTGTAAGTACGTTGGTGAGATGAGGACATGTCGATGATACTGAGGATTTCGAGGACAATTATATTGCTGATGCTGATGCTGCCGAATATGATGCTCCTACATATTCTGCTGATGACGATGCTTGTGATGATGATGAGGATGATGATGATGCTGCTGCTTATGATGATGTTGATCATGATGAGGATGATGCTCTTTCTGCTGATTATCATGATGGTGATGCTGATGATGGTGTTGCTGATACTGGTGATGCTGATACTGGTGATGATGATGGTGATGATGATGAGGAGGATGCTGCTGCTGTTGCTGATGATGATAATGAGGATGCCGCTATTCATGATGATGAGGCTAAGGAGGAGGACGAAGAGGAGGGCGGGAAGGATGAGGAGAAGGAGGATGATGATGTCGATAAGGAGACGGATGATGAGGAGGAAGAGGAGGGAGACCAGCGCAAACTCAGCATGCAGCGATGATGCTGCGGCACATCCCGGCGTTCCAAGCCCCCTCCCAAGTCCCTCCTCGTTATGTTCCAAGCCCCATGTCTTCTTGGTTCCGAAGTCCCACTGCGCAACGTACTCCCTTGGAGGCCGAGCGCCCCGAGGGCCCGACATGCGGGCGGGAGCTCCGTCTCGAGGGAAGTTGCTGCCATCCTTCGAGTTGGAGGACTGCGCCAAGGTGGGCTTTGAAAGTTCAAGGGCAGAGCGCAGCGGCAGCCACGCTTTGAAACGGCACCGACCAACATCCGTGCAGCGGGTTTCTCAGTTGAGAGCCCCCCAGTCTGGAAACGTGACCGCCCTCCATCCGTGTAGATCTTGCTCACGCTTGCTCAGGCGATTGCCTGAAGATGTCTCAGGCGAAAGCGGCTAGCCCTCCACCCGTGTAATCAAATGTTGGAAGTTTTCCAGGTGATTGTGAGTGGCGGTAATGCGAAAACCACGTTTTGACAACCATTGGTCTTCCATCCGTGTATCTGAATTGTTGGGGCATCTCAAGCTTCGAGCTAAACTATAGTTAACACTCAAGCGCAACGCCCGGCCTGGCCTTCAGACACGTCTTCTCGTGCGACAGTGAGGATTCATGTCAAAAGGAGGAGGGGTCAAGGAGGGAGGAGGCGGAGGAGGAGGCGGAGGAGGAGGAGGAGGAGGAGGGGCAGAGGGAGGAGGAGAGAGAATGGCAAGAGAAAGATGAATTCGTGGACGAGGTTGTTGGGGGGAGCCGCGAGGCGAGGAACATGAGATGCAGACGGATGAGTACAATCAGACCGAGTATCAAATCGAGGTCGGTTCGGGGAGGGTGCCCTAGTGTTCTTCGTGCTTGTTCAATGCTTTTGTGCATCCTGGGGAGGGTACCCTTGGATGTTCTGTTTGCTCTGGCCGACGGAGGGTCTCAAGTTTTGGAGGGATGTGCTCCTGACCTAGGTCCGACTGTGCTTGGGCTCAGAATGGGGGGCGCACCGACACCACATCGCCCATTCATCGCCGGTCTGGGGCCCGATAGCCCAGCTCATGCTCCTCCTCCTCCTCCTCCTCTTCCTCCTCCTCTCTCCTCCTCCTCCTCCTCCTCCTCCTCCTCCTCCTCCTCTCCTCCTCCCCCCTCCTCCTCCTCCTCCTCCTCCTCCTCCTTCCTCCTCCTCCTCCTCCTCCTCCTCTCATGCTCATGCTCATGTTCGACTGCAGGGGGGGGGGAGACGAGCGAGGCCGCGAGCGACGAGCTTCGATCGGTGCGCGGCGGGCGGCGGGAAACCGGCAGCGAGCGGCGGGCTTCCGCGCAGGACCTGGAGGCGGGCCCACGACCTCGCTCGCCCCCCCCGCCGCGGCCTCCGCTGGAGGGGAGGGCGGGGGCGGGGCGGGGGCAGTTCTCTCCCGCACGTGCTGGGGAGAGAGGTTCGGGGGAAGCGGGGGGGGGCCTGGGGGAGGGAGCAAGAGGAGGAGGAGGAGGAGGAGGAGGAGGAGGAGGTCCGTAGCCATTTTGGCCCATGTTGAAGCCATGGCACCGTGGGTTCAGCTTGGACATCGCCGAGGGGCTGGCTCGAGTCCCGCACGTGTTGTCAGACACGATCCTCGCAGGAACCTTACCAGGGGCTGTGAGCCAGATCGAACCGTTCCAATTTTTGAGGAGAGCAGCTTCAGCGCAGCTAGCGCGGGATGCCGAACGATCTCAACAAATTGCAGTTGGCTCGAGATGTTGCAGATGCCCCGACCTTCTCGTCGCATGTCGTCGAACCTGGACACGCCGCAATGGGCGGTCCTCTCCGTGATCGTGCTGGTACTGGTGCTATAGGAACGCCTGGTCGTGGACATCCGGAGTCACCTTCGCCACGTCGCAGCCGTTCACCACATCTCGTTGACCCGACAGGCGAAAACCTCATCCTTGACAGCATCAATCAGTACCTGGATCGGAACAAAGCAGATTTGTTCGTTCAGTGCTCTGCTGACCTCAGCGGGGCAATTGGCAAATATGGTACAGACAGCTAGCGGATCTCTAATACTTCTAGTGGAATGACGTATTACACGCGTGAGAATCGAAAGCCACAGACGACAAACTCGCCCCGTTATCTTCTAAAACGCTGCCCCGTCGCGACGACGACGACGACGACGACGACGACGACGAGTGCGACTGCGACGGCGAACGCGACGACGACGACGGCGACCAGGACCACGACCGCGCCCGCGACGACGACGAAGGACGGACGGACGAACGGACGGACGAGAACGCCGCGAACGAAAGCGCCGCGAATGAGACCGTTGCGAACGTGAGCGTTGAGAAGCAGATAGCTTCGAACAAGAACGTCGGGAACCAGAACAGCGCGAGCGAGGGCGCCGCCAACGAGGGCGATGCCTGCGAAAACGCTGCGAACGAGAGCGCCGCGGCCGAGAATGCTGCCGGCGAAAATGTCGCGCCCCATATCGCGGCGAACGAGGGCGCGGCGAGCGGGGGCGTTTCGGGCGAGAGCGCTGCGTTCGAGAGAGCCCACGAGAGCGCCGCGAACAACGTCGCCGCGAACTGAAGCGCCTTCCCTTTGCGTCGCGGCGCCGAGACTTTTGAAGCGGCGCGGGGGCAGCGACAATCGCGCGGGCTCGCGCGCCACGGCCCGCGAATGTCGCCAAGCTGCGTCGGAGTGGCGCCGCGATGACGCGGCGCGCCCTTTTCGATGAGAAGGCGGGCCCCTCCCGAGGCGCCCGAGATCCTCCGGGGGATCCGGATTCTCCCAGATTCTTCCAAACTCTCCCAGACGCCATCAGGTTCTCGCAGATTTTCGCCGATCGTCCGAAACGCGCCCGGGCGTCAGGCGCCGGCGAGATCTGATTGATATATGTCTTGCCAGAGGTCTCAATCGCGAGAGAATCTCCGACCGCGCCGCCATCGGCGTCGCAGTCGCATCGCGTGCCGAGGCAGGGCCGAGCAAGAGAGGCGCTGTCGCCGGTGGATTTTTCATGGCCGCGTTCATCGCCCGCGCCCCGACGCAGATCAACGCCGGCGATCTGGCCCCCTTTTCCTTCGAACCTACCGTGGACCCCGGTGGAGGTCCCACTCGCGGGGCAGTTCGTTTCGCGAGGGACAGCGTCCTCCGCGGCGGGCACGAGGACGCGCCGGCACGTCGCGCGGCGTGCAGAGGGATGCCCCGCGCCGTTTTGACTAGAGGCGCCGTTCCAGCGCGGCGATTGTTTCGTCTTCGCCCGTTTGGCGAGCCGCATATTCAGAATGTCGCGCCGAGGCCAGCGGGGCCCGCCTCGCCGCGCGAGCCGAGGCCAGACAGCGGGCCCCCCCCCCGACTCGGCGCGGGCCAAGATGGCCGAGCGACTCAGGGGCACCCAGGCTCGGTCTAAGCTTTGGTCTCCGCTCCGCGCGACAGCATCCGATCCATGAACTTCGGCGCGGGCGAGGACATGCGACCTCGGGCCCGGTGGAAATGGCCCAGGGCGAGCTCGGCATCGGGGGCAGGTTTTTTGAAAAGGCAGGCAGCGACAGGGCCGCGGCCTCTCTGCGCGCGACAAAGTTTAACCCGGCGTCGATTCTGGAGTCTGCCACCGCCCGCGAAACCCCCGGTCGCGCGCTTCCTGGGCAACGTGGCCCCGGGCGCCCCTTGCCCCGTTAGGTTGCCGCGCTGGGCTGGGAATTCCCGCCCGAAGGGCTTTCAGATTCAGGCTGCCCATCTGGGCCAGGCCCAGGATGGCAACCCGCTGAGCCCCGGTTTCGACCAGATGCTCGGGGCGTCGTGTACATCCAGCGCGACGAGCCCGAGGGTCGCGAACGTGTAATCCGCGATCCTGGAGGCGCGCGCCCTCTGGGTCTCAAGAGCGCGGACTGCGAGTTCCTGTCGCCAGCGTGCATCGCGCCCCTCGCCGAGGCCCTCGCGGCTTCATGGGCGCCGTCCAACGAGGGTTCGCTCCAGGGGGGAATTCCGGCGATGACATCGTCGAGTTGGATGCCCAGGCTGGAGTCACCCCCATGAATCTTGATGTGGCAACGAGGCTCCCAACTCTCCTTTCCTTCGGCTATGGTCGGGCTTTCTCGTGGTTCGCACCGCGTTGGGTATTCCCCGCGTTGAAGATGCTGGGCCGATTTCCACATTGCGTGCTCAAGCCAGTTCGGAACCGATCACAGGTTCGCGTTCCTTATTGACTCAACAATTGCGCAGGACTGCCCTGCGAGCGGAGACTCGCGCGCGAGCGTCTCGCGCCCCTTTTTCCGAATGCTTCGGGCGCCCGGTTGCGCGGCTTTGACTCATTCGGACTCGGGGCGGGCCGCGCGGGCGGTCAAGGTATCGTGATGTGCGAACTGTGCGGGGTGAAAAATTGCATGCAGTGCTTAGCGCGTCGTAACGAGCGGCCGATCAAACCCTGGAGTTCACAGGTGTCAACAAGCTCTGTTCGCCGACGCCGCGCGAGAGCAATTTGCCGCGCGCAACAGATTTGACGTGGGCCCCACCTCCCCGAGCGGGGGGAACTCCGCATGGCTGCCGACCTGTCGCATCATGGGATCTTGCTAGGCCCAGGCGCGCCCCCCTCCTCCAGGGATGCCCCGTTCCTGATGTGGTCGAGCAGAGTTCCTCGGGCGGCGGCCTCAGCGACGCACGACAATCGCGCTCTCCATTGTTCGGGGCATGTTGGGGGGGCAATTGGCGCTTACTAGACGGCCCTGGGCGTTTATTAAACAGTCCATCCCGGTTTGATTCCTTCATTGGGATCTTTGCTAAACGACGTCGCGTGTCGGTGGGGTTATTGTGGATGTGGATTTTATGTTTATGCGTCTCTTCCTCTTCCCCCAGTTCTTCAGACTGGGCGCGCTGTGTTCGCGCCGTTTGTTTTTTTGGGGGGGTGTTCCTTGTTTTTTTTTTTTTTTTTTTTTGGGGGGGGTCCCCTTCCTGTTCTTGCGCTGAAGGGGTCCTCGCGGAAGTTGAAGGATTTGGTGAAAGTGCTCCGCTTATTTTGGCCGCGCGCTGGGCTCCTGGGTTCCCGTTTCTGGGTTCCCGGGTTCCCGTTTCCGGCTTCCGCGTCGATTTCGCAGGGTGGCGAGTTTCTGGGTTTCTCGGTCGATCTTCTGATCTATCGGTCTCACCATCGATCTCATTGCCCACATCTATCGATCCCACTATCGATCTCACAAGTGATCTCACCAGAGATCGCGTGAGCGATCTCGCTAGCGATCTCGCTGCCGATATCGTTGAATACATTTCACTCTCGGTCTCGCGGTCGACCTTACAATCGCCCTCTCCATCGATTACACGATCGATCTCACTATCGATCTCGCAATCGATCGCAAGGTCTATAGCCTTAATTTTTAAATCGCCCACTGATTGATTTTTCTCCGGTGTAAGTTCTTCCGCCCAAAATACCGCGCCGCTCACGCTCTCCTCTCGCTCGAGAGCTGGGGGGCCCTCGTTTCCGCCGCGCGCAGCTTTTAGCCTTGCGACGCGAATCCGATTGCCAGTCACCGCGTTCTCTGCGTGGAACAGATGCTTCAAGTGACGCCGGAGGAAAACCCAATCAATGGATGGTTTGAAATGGTTTGTCACGGGCTCCATCCTCGACTCAAAGATGAGTCGCTTTACTCTGGCCCCTTCTAGCCTCCAGGCCCCCCCCCCCGCCAGCGTTTATTCTTATCCGTCGTGGGCGATCGACGTAAGGGAGCGTCAGAAGTTCTGCGTGAGTTTCCGACGCCGCGTGGGTTCAAGGCCACGAATCGCAGTTTCTTACGCGCCGCGTGGCTGAAGCAAAAATGGCCACAGAACGGAGAAGTGGAGGGAAGGGGGGGCAGGGGGAGAAGCAGAGGAGGGAGGCAGAAGAAGGCGATGGGTTGAGAAGGGGGGGGGCGGGGGCAGGGAGGCAAGGCGGGCAGAGAGAAGCAGAGGGAGACAAGGACAGACATATGACAGGGACAAGTGCCCCCCCTGATCCCCCCCTTCGCCCTCTAGTTGGCCGCCCCCCCCCCCCCCCCCCCCCCCTTTTTTTTGACTCCTGCAGTTGCGCCAGCGGAAACGCGCAGAGCGGGATCAAAAGACACGGTGCGAGAAAAGATTTGGGAAACCATGTAGGACCCATCAGACTCCGCATTGCTCGCGTAGTCGTTTTGGCTCCAGCTGTTTCGACAGTGTATGTTTCATGCCTGTCCATCGGGCTTTGTAGATGCTCGGCGACCCAGATACTGACGGCCATGAGCCAGCCATAGTGGATTGACATGGTGTTGTCGGTGAAGACATGGACGGCGGCGAAGGCTTAATCGTGGCCGTTCCAGCTCCAAGGGTGCGGTGTAGACCTCCTGCGGCCGATCTCGGGGGGATGCTCATCTTCTTCATAGTTCCACCGCAGTGGGATCTGGCACGATGAATTTCGAGATGGTGATGGCGACGGCAATGAGAGGAAGTTTGTCGGCATTGCATTGGGGCATTGGGTATTTGGACATTCGGAGGAAGACCCGCCGCGACATGAGGCGACCATGCAGTCGCATGCAGAGGTGCACGGGCCGCGCTGCCCGACCCACATCATCAGCTACGTGACGGTTCGGGCACGCAAGCTAGAGCGGCCCGTCAGTTTAGAGGGCTCGGCATCGCCGATCGCGCTGCCGAGAGTTTCGACCGAGCGCATTCTCGGAGGGGCGGCGGTCGGCGAGTTCGCCGCCGATGTCTTAGCTCGCTGAGGCCTGGGTGCGCGCCAGCAGTGCTGCACCATCGCGCTCGGCCCTGGGCTGGCAGTCGCGCGCGCGAGCGCTCGCGGACGGCGACGCGCTGCGCGGCTTTCGGGTCGAAGCTCCCGCTGCGAAGAATGCCATGCGATGTCAGCCCTGGCCCCTGCCTTGGTCAGCAGTCCCGCAAGCGACGCCTTGTCGCGAATACCGCTGCAGCGCGAGCTCCCGCGCGTCGCGCTCTCGCGGCGGTGGCGCGCCAGCGTTGGCAGGCATCCGTCAGCGTTGAATGCACGGTGCTGCCGTTGGAATCCACGAAGACCATCAAAGACCTGAGGTTCTGTGGATCAGCAGCGCTTGCGTGGAGCAAAGTTCTTCATGGTGAAGAGGCAGGTTCCGCACGCGGCGCCCAGATGCAGCACGTCAACAGAGAAGTCCTGCGATAAGCCAGGTGCAGGTTTGACATCGCACCGATTTTGGCTTTCACGCAGTTCTCCCAGACCTTGCCAATGCACGTGGTAACTCATATGGATTGGTGCGGCCCACCAGTGGAAAGCTAAGAGACTGCTGGTAAGTTCTTTTGGCCTTGTGGCCCACGGCCCTGGCGGACACCGAATAGTCACGCGCTGGTCGTTCCCGTTGCTGCATATCGGTTCACGAATGAGAGACGCCCACGGAAAAAAACAGTTGGGCTGATTCGTTTTTTATGGTTGGACTTCGCGTAGAGACAGTCAGGCGATTTTGCCCCAGCGCTGCATCAATAACAGCGGGCTTGGGCACGGAACGCATTGTCGTTTCGACGGCTGACATCGCGCGCGGGCTGCATCGGCACGTTGGCATGGCTTTGCCGCGGGATACACCTCCCAAGGGAGATCAGCTACTCAGCCGCGCCGTCCCATGCCCAGGGTGGAACCACATCATAGACGGCGCGCTGCAGACGTGCCTCAACACTGCCAAGTGGCCCCCCATATTCTTCGACAGGCTGAAGGGGGGCAGAGCGCGGCGCCCGCATCTGAATTCCCCGAAGCAGCATATGTTTCATATTTTGCGCAGTGGCGTTGGTCGGCAAGTCAATCGCGAACGCGCTGGCAACGGCGCAGGCGCACGTCCACAACTTCAAATTCATAGCAAAGCTGAAAGACAGATCGGGTGTGGGGGAAATTCGCGCGGCACTTGGGGACGACGCGTGGGTGTCACAGCTGCAGTTCGTCACCCACTTCGCTGCCATGATGGAGAGGTTGCAGAGCTGAGGCTCTGGCTGCGAGTGCCACATGGGGCAGCTCACGGCTGGGGGGCGCGTCGAGTGCGACAAGAAGTCCAGGCTCATTCACTTGGCCTGCGGCCACGCCGCGGGCACGCTCAGCGACGCCGTCGCTGAAGGCAGGAGCTGGAGACCAGGCAAGTTTCGTTCCAACAGCGCGAGGTTCCTGCAGGAGGGCGGCGGCATATATGTGATAGCTCTCGCCACTACCAAGAGGAAGCGTGAAGATCTGGAACTCGTTCCGCATGTATTCAGCAAGCTTGACGCACCAGGCGTCCGTGATAAGATCACGGGGCAGTGGCGCGGCGCCGGCCCGTCGAGGCATCGCCAGCTCACCAGGGGCATCATCGGGCTGGAGGGCCCAGCGCTGCTGGCCATGAATGCCGACGGCTCTGGGATGGCGCGCTGGCTTGCTGCCCGCGCGCGGGACCTCCGAGACATCCCGTGGGGCGACGAGCCAGGGGAGGGCGCGCGCGCAAGTCTCCAGAATTTGCGGCGTAACCAGAGCAGTGATGTGGATGGGCCGCAGGAAGTGCGAGGCTGAATCAGAACTTGCTGGTCTTCGAGGACTTGTGCGAGGCAGCTGGCGTGGATCGGCAAACGTTGTGGAACAAGTTCAAGTCTGCCTTGGCAGATTGCACAGGGCGCTGTCTCCTATGTCAGACGGGGGAGTTTCTCAAGAGGGTCTACGCGATAGATCGGGCTTTCGACCCGGTGGAATGGCCAGCTCGACTCGTGGCGCCGCGGGCGTGCATCGGTGGCGCTGCAGACGTTGACGGAGGCCGCGTACCTATAAAGGACGTGGAAGATGATGTGTACATGGTACGCGCCATTGGTGTGGCTGTAGACCCAGGTCCGATGTCGGATGATCACAAAATACGCCATGATTTGTTTTGGAATCACGGCAGTTCTACTTTTTCGTATCATTCTCATTTGCACCAGACGCGGCTGCTCCTCTTCGCGTTTCCCAAGTGATTGCGAAGGGGAACCAAGATATGATCATCAAGGTTTTGCTGAGCAAGCCAATGAATAAGCGAGACTGGGCGTTGTTAGAGTATGCAGTCGTGGACGGCGGTGATTTCGTGGCAGGCGTCTGTCCATCTGAGTCGCAAGTCTTCAATATTGCAGACTCATGCGATTCACGCCTCTTGTCAAACGTACATGTCGGCCTTGGTTTGAGGAGCTCAGTGCTCGCATGGAACCTTGGCGCCTCCCGCGGACAACGGGCTCGTGAATTTGTCGTCGCCCACCGTGGCCAGGCCATCTTCGAACTTGGGCCGCACTTCAATTCTTTCCTTTGCCTCGCCGGTGCTTTGGACCGCCAGGGCTACGTAGGCGTGGGGCGCCGCGTGGTCCACGTGTCGGGTGCAGTCGGCGCCGACAACGTAATGGTGCCGTCGCTGCCGCCCCCTTTTAGCGCGCCCGAGCGTGGCAATGGCCACAACCACTAATGATGCACCCCATCTCCAGGCGCAGTGGTCCGAGCGCGGCCCGACGGCAGCGCGCGCCCTCCTTTCGGCCACCCGTCGGCCTCTGGGGGCGGGGCGGGGCTTTGTCAAGCCCCAGCGAGGCCCCCAGAGGGCCTCGAGAGAGGCCTCGCATGATGCCTATACTACAGGATGTCAGGCGATGTATGGTTATACTACATGCTGTAAGATGATGTGTGTCTGTACTATATAATGCAATATAGTAGTGCATGCATCTGCTTCATGATGTAAGACGATGTATGTCGGCACTTTGCTACATGATGTAAGTTGTTGTATGTCTATACTACATGATGTAAGGTGAGCCATCTCTAGGCCCCGAGATGACGAAGGCGCTGTTTGGCCGTGCCTGGGGGGGGGAACTTAGGTTCCGCTTGAGCGCCGCATCTAACAATTACGGGCCACACTGGAGGCTCTTTGGGACGACCGGGCACGGCCGGGCAAGTCCGCCTCAAGATGGACCCAAGATGGCCCTTGGAAGAGCGCGCATTCTCGCCAAGTACATTGGAACATCCCATGCATTCGTCGTGGTTCTGTTGCAAACTACGCAAGCGGACTGACACTGGACATTGCTGCCTTTGTCTAACTTGTGTCTCTGCTGCCTTATTTTCCTCTTCGGATTGAGTTCCCCCCATCTGTGGGGGGGGAAAGTTGCGGTCTGCTTCAGTTGCCTGTTAGCGTTCGTTACCCTGCGGACGCCACTCAGTCGGCGTCTCTCTCCCCCGTCCCCCTTCGCCCTCTCATCCATCCCCCTCCTCCCTCATCATCCTCCAGCTGCTCGCTCTTCGATGTCTCATGGCTCGGTCGCCTCGCGGGGGCTGGCGGGCATATGAGAACAGATAGAAAGGCGGGCGCATTCGCATGTTCTCCTCGGCAGTGGCCGAGTCTGGTCAGCAGGGGATGCGCAGTCCAACAGCCGGCGCGGCGAGGGATTTTATAAGTTCCCCCCCAGGTCAAATGTGCCCGCGCTCGAGCACCTGCCGGCCTGTGAATTTTCAAGGAGGCTGCGAGAGTTGGAAAACGGCGACGGCGCCGTCCACGTTGATCTCGCAGTGCCCGCTGCGCCGCCTGCCCCGGCTGCTCCGATGATCGCTGCGGCGGAGCCGCCGCCGCCGCCAGTAGTTCCAGAATCGCCGGCCGCTCGGCCTGCGCCCGCTGTTCCGCCAGCCCTCGCAGGCGGCGACGTCGACGCCGACGCAGTCGTCGGAGTTGCTTGGCCCGAGTGCATTTGCGGGCAGGTCGGCCACGAGGTCCACGGTGGCCCAGGGGGCCCAGGCGCGCTGCGCATCAGATGCTCCGCCCGCGCCAACTGTGGGAAGTTCAAATCTTACAATGTTGGAGCTGTCACATGCGGGCCGCCGGCGCCCTTTGACTGATTGGGCTCGTGGGTCAGGGCTGCGCCAGACATGCCCTGGGCCAACCGCCGCGGTTTCGCCCCGACCGCTGGTCAGATCAGGGCATATCGAGATTCCTTGTGATCAAGAGAAGCGTGGTCGTCCACTGACGTCATTCAGTCGCCCCCCTTTCTTTTTTTTCAACCTTCCCTTTGGTTGACCTTGGTCCAGGGGCGAGGCCCGAGCTCTCGGAGGTCTGGCGCGCTGCGTTAGCGCCGAAGCGCCGCTCGGTTGGCAGGCGTCGCGCCATTCGCCCAGGGCGAGGTTGCTTCTTGATAGGGGGGGCTTGTTCATCATTCGCGAATGCGTAAGGGGTGTGCGTTGAGAGCTAGCACCGCGGAACATGCCACGCAAGGCGTCAGTGTTGAGAATGGGAAATTGAGGCGTGTAGGATCCATGCTCGCACGTGCGCTTGCTGTCCGCTGTCAAGCAGTCACACGTCCAAAGCCAACGGGTCGTTGAGACAACGTTGAGACCACGTTGACACCATGTTGAGAAACTTCTTGAGAGTTGAGGCCAAGTTGAGACCATGTTGAGACCATGTGGAGGCAAGTGTGGGTAGTGGAGACCAAGTTGGCCAAGTCGATACCATGTGAAGGCCATGTTGAGACAAATGATGAGAGTTGGTACAAAGTTGAGACCAAGTTGATACCGAGTTGAAACCAACTAGAGACCTGGTAGAGACCAAGCGGAACGCATGCCTCTAAAGCCTCTAAAGCATGTCGTGATAGTAAGAATGAACACGACTTCAACAATAGGGTAGAATGTATATCTCACACATGGTAATGTTGATAAGAACGCTGATATAATGGTGGCTTGGCTATGGGCTCTCCACTCCGCGCTTTGTTCGTAACCGTGTTGGCTCAAACGCGCCCTTGCTTCCTTAGCGTTACTACGTATCCCGCATTCGGAGCGGGACTCCAGACGCGGCGCGGCCTGTGACCCCGTCGGGTGGAGAGCAGCCGCCAGCGCCGTCTGACCCACCAGAGCCAGAATCAGACCAGCGTGAAAGGTCCCGGCCCCGATCTCCTACAGGCCGCCGCGTGCGATCGCCAGTGCCGCGCCAACCGCCCACGGCCCCGATTTCTTCGACGAAGGAATTGCGTGCTCATCTGTCCTTGGTTCAGGGGGCCATGCTCTCCATGGCTTTGAAGTGCGGTGGGGCCCATGCTGACGCCTTGTCGTTGCCCGTGACTCAGACGGGTGCCAGCTCGCTGAATGGCCGCTTCGTGGAGAGGGCACCCCCGACTGACATCCTTGGGAAGTTTGACGACCTCTCCACGGCGATGGTGGACGTGGAGAAGGAGCTGCTCAATCTCAGGAGCGCCTTCGAGAAGGCCGACGGCATTTAGATCAGGCGAGCTTGCCGGTCAATCTGTTCAACATGCCCCGGGTGGTTGAGAACGGTGCCTCGGCTATGACTCCGACCCCGGAGGGGGGGGACTTACTTGGATGCGGCCGCCCATGCATGTTCCATCTGGCACTGCAGACGGCTGCCCACCTTTACTCTGGTTCTTAAGTGCAGTAGAGTCGGCTCTGTAGCCAGCGAGAGGGAGTCGCTGCCTCCTACTGTTGCGACGGCCGCTGCCGTCGCTTCGCGCTGTCCAGTCCGAGCTATTTCTGCTAGGCGCTCGCGCTGGTAGACCCGTGCGCTGGCGTGCACTTCGACCGCTTCGCGCTTGGTGGTGCGGAGGCGCTGCCATGTGGAAAAAATCGTGTCCGTCTTTTCTTCCGCTCCTCTCCTCTCTTTGTCTCCTCATTTTCCTCCTCTGCGCCTCCTCCTTTTTCTCCCCTGCCCCCCCGTCGATTCTTGTTTGCTTGACTCGCATCTCTCTTTCTTCCCCATCTGGGGCCTCCACGAGAGAGCGCGCTGCAGCTGGGCGCAAGTGTCCGAGAGGGGCGCGGCGCAACTGAGACGGGCCGAGGGGCCGACGCGAGGCCGACGGGGGAACGACGGGGGGGGAAGGCGCAGGGAGGAGAGAGGGGGGAAGTGCCGCGGCACGTTGGCTCAACCTGCCTCTGGCCGCCAGCGCGGCTATTTCGGCCAGGCGTCGCTGCAGGCAGCCGCGCAATGTCGGGCGCGGGGATGGGCGGCCTCGACGGAGGCGCCGGCGGCCCGAGTCTGCGCCAGTGCCGCGTGCGCCCAGAGCCAGGAGCGGACAAGTCCCACAGAGGATCTGGCTGCACCTTGGCATCTGCTGGAACGCCATTCGAGAGCGAGGGAGCGCAGCGCCAAGGGGTCTCTCCAGCTACAACAGCAGGACGACAAAGACATGATCAACGATGCAGATAAATGGGGGGGGGGGGGGGCAGCGCCAAGCCTTTCGCGTGCCAAGAGAGCGCGGGCAGGGCGCAAGCTCGGGCGGCCGCCCGCAGGCAAGTAGACATCGCGGAGACCATGCGCGTCGACGGCGAGAAGTTCGATGATACCTTGATCCTGATTCGCGTCCGCTTCAAGAACTGCAGGAAGTGGCGGGTCGACACGGGGTCAGACACGGCCAACGAGGAGTTCGACGAGCAGCAAGAGGCCGAGGGAGGCAATGACGACACCAAGGACCAGAACGGACTCACCGTTCAGAGGGTCGTTTGCGAGGCCAACGCAATGGTCAGGAATTCCAGCGGGACCGCGGTCAAATGGGGCCGCCGCGCCGAGGTGGGCGACGACGGGGGCGACGACGACGCCGACCGCCGACGACGGCGCTCGAGGACCAGTCTCAGCTCCGACGCCGACAGCTGCGCCAGCTTCTCAAGGCATAACTTCGCCCCACCACGCAGCAACGCGTCTCCCTCGCCGGCCGGCACTGCTGGCGCCGAAGAACGCTGCGCCTCTGGAGTAACGGCTGCGCCCACCGAGTCCGCGGCCAAGGTCGCGTCGCCCTCCGGGCACATGGCGCCGAGCCCACCCTCCGAGAAACCCGAGAAGGCGGAGAAGGCTCCGCCGCCATCCACGCTGGGCTTTGACTTCATCAACAAGAAGGAGCAGCTGCAGAAAGACGCGGAGAAACTCTTGGGGGAGGTCGTCGGCGCCAAGGGGGCCTCGACCACTTTGCAGCAGTGCCGAGCGGGCGTCAGCGAGGCAGTCAGAGGCGACGTCTTGGGGGTGCGCAGCGCGCCTCGCCCACCCGAACTCTTTTTTTTGGGCATTCGGAGACGCCTGCCCGAACCGGGCAAGGATCGCATGATGGCGAAAAGACATCTGAGTTCGACATTGCATCAATGTCTATTGAAACGAGGCTGGGGCTCCAACTTGCGTGCAAGCGTAAGGCATGTTCGCTGCTGGGCGCGCGCCCCGCGGCGTCGCCCTCGAAGGCGAACTGCAGCCGGGCGAGCTCCCAGGGGGCCATGGGCGCCTCGAGAGGGACATCGAGTCGCTGAAGGTCGAGATCAAGTCTTTCATGGACGAGCAAGAGCGTTCGCCGAGCTGAGCTAGAGTCGCAGGAGTGTCTGAAGGCTGCGTTGGCCGACAGGCTCGGCAAGGGCGAGGATGCCATCGCTGAAGTGGCAGCAGTCACGACGCAGAAGACGGGGCAGGCCGTCGCGAACAAGCGCAAGGCCAATATGAGCAAGCGGTGGCAGACCATGCAGATCGCGACCGAGCTCATGAGCGGCCTGTACCAAGAGACGCACGCGAAGTTCTTGGGCGGCGAGACGCGCGACGTCGTCTTCGAGACCATCGCGCGGCCGGCTCAAGGGGGCGAGTCGCAGGCCCGCGACGGCAAGGACCAGAAGCACGAGACAGTTCTCAAGGCGAAGATCCTCGCGCCGAAGACCGTCGGCTTCTCCGACAACCCTGGCCCCGTGAAGCTCGACTACTCGCGCGTCGTGCACTGGTCGGGCGAGGGCGACTCGCCGTTCGAGGACCTTCGTGCAGAACCAGACCGCCATCAACAACAAGCTGGAGCAGTTCGAGCGCACCACGGCGAAGCACGACAAGTGGGCAGGGGCATGTGGTTTGCTCGGTAACGATTTCGACTTCAAGGGGGGGCCTCGGCGCGCGGCACCGCCGTGAAGGAAGCGGACATGGCTGGCGCGAAGCCTTGGATCGTGGCCGCTTGTGAAGGCCACCGCCGCAATGCACGGGGTTCTCTTACCCTCGGCAGGGCTCGCGTGCGTCGTCGAGCCGATCGGCGAGCAGCATGCCTTCGTCCGCGGGGTCTCCCTGGAGCCGCTCTTGTAACGCGGCATCGCGCTGGTGGATTCCGGTTCGTTCTCGAACGCCGCGGCGGGCGCCGACTTCTTGAAGAAGCAGTATTTCCTGGCGTCGGTTGCGCCCAGCGAGGCGATCTCCCCGCCGCCAGGGTGCCTGCGCTATGCCATCGTGCCAACAGCGAGAAGACGAAGAGCGAGAAAAGCGTCGCACACTGGCTCCACGTGCCTGCGTGGGTGGCGGGCTGGCGCGCATTTTCGGAGAATCTGGAGAATGCGATCACATCGTTGAAAGGCTCGACCTTTCAGACAAAGGGGGCAATCAGATGTGGGAGGACCGCCTCTCGCTGTTCAATGAGACCCTCGGGTGCGATGCAGGGGCGCTGCCGCCAGCCGCCGAGTAGACGAGTTGCCAAGCGCCCGTGAGGTCACGACTGCGCTGTTAAGCCGTGGTTGTGGGACGTTGTGGCGGAAACTACTTTTGGGCCCACCCGTCAGGTGGGCGAGAGGGGGCCGTGATGCGGAAAACGTGCACATTCGGACGCATTCGAACATGTTATCGACTTGACTTTAGCGGTCCCAGGGGGTTCGAAGGGGCTTTGCCGCGCATACAATGCACATGCGTGCTTGCGTCCATCTTTATGCATGCGTACAATCGCGCATACATACATACATACATACGCACATGCATACTTGCACACATGCATACATGCATGCATACATAAGTACGTACGTATGTTTGCGCGTACATATATACTTACAGTATTTATTTATTTGCTATATAGATGTATACATCAATGCATACCTACTGTATAGACCTGTGCAAAAGCATACATATTTACTTACACGCCTACATACATGCCTACTTACCGACATTCATGTATACATACGTACGTAAACACAACCTCGTTTATACACAGACATTCGTACACATGTGCGTGCACACGTACCCTTTTATACACCCATCTACATACTTACGTGTCTACACACAAGCATGCATACAAGCAGACGACCGCGGAATACGTATATACATATATATGTATGTATACATATATATATACACATACACATGCATACATGCGTACGTGTGTACGTACGCACGTACATACACTCACACATACATACACATGAGACGCGGATCCACTTTGAAGGAATCTTCGGTCGGTCACGTGAGCCATCTCGGGAATCGCCTTGGGTATCGTGGAATTGGTGAGTGGCCCCGTGCATGAGCTTTTTGGAAGCATCTTGGGCCATCTCGGGTCAGCCGTGATGGGCGATATTTGTATGTCTGCAGGTATGTGCTTACGTACGTATGTATACACAACCCAGCACGCAGCCAGCTTGACCCTCAAGTCGTCTCTCTTTTCTCCTGACGTCGTCTCGTCCCTGGAGATTCGGCACCCTTGAAAGGCTGCTGGGCGCTGTGCCGTGGAATGCAGCCCACGCTGCAACTCGAGTTTTAGCGCCGCCATGGCGGACCGCGATTGTCAAAATATTGCCAGGAGCTTAGGCCATTTAGTCGCGTCTCCAGGTGTATGGATTGTGTATGTTGGGGTGCGAGAACTAAATCGGTTCCCAGACCTACTATTCAGAATCTCCTAGGTTTTGGTTCCGTTTCCAGGTCTTTGCAGGCTATTCTTTTCCAGCATGCCCCCTCATCCGTCTAGGACTATACAACCCTTTTTGGGATTCAGTGAGTAATATGGCATCAGCGTTTTATGTCTTCACTCGTGCTTAAAGTCTCTCCCAATCCCTGAGTGCGATGACAATTCTCTTCTCCCACAGCTTCGATCCTGTGTCTCTCGCACTGCCCCGGGTCCGTCTCATCCATCCGTTCGTCCAGAGAGCGACACCACGGGAATCAACAGCATATCATCTTTTACGCAAGGCGCGCTGCCATTGCTGCCGCTGCTGCTGCCGCTCAGTGACGCTGAGGGTCGAACTTACTGCTATGG
>CAUYUJ010003999.1:30000-57500 GCA_963575745.1 Prorocentrum cordatum
TCCCAAACGTCAGGCTCAACCCCAACCCATCCCAGGGAACGAAGGGTGAGCAACAAGGCCCCCATAGGCCCCGTTACTGCTCGCCATCGGGATCGGGGCTTCAACCTAGCAAGCTTAAACTTAGTGGCCGTCCAACCCCTCCGAACCTGCTGCCGGAGGGTGGGGTTGTTGGCCCAGAAAATGAGCCACTCTTTGGCCTGGCGCTTCACGCACGCAGCCCAAGGGTCCCCCTCCCCATACATCAGCAGCATGACCATCGCGGTGCAGCGACCTTTCTTTCCAAAACCAGCTAAGTCCGCTGCCAGAGCTCTCCGCTTTCGGATTTCGGTCGGGGGGAGGCCAAAGAGAGGGCTATCGTAGGACATCTTAGCCCGCACGTTAGCATTAAATAGGAGCTTGCTTTTCTTTCGTCGGGCCCGTCCCAAACTGGCGAATAAACCGGCCCTGGTGGCCCGAATTTTGCCGAGTCTACTCCTTCTTGTTGCCGTTTTCCTGGATCTACGCATCCCCATGGTGTTGTCGGTCCCCAGGTCCTTCATCTCCTTGCCTTTCTTGATGGAAACATTTAACTCTGCCAGGGACCTCTCCACCTCCAGGGCGTCCTGGGGGTTCTGGGCAAGGATGGTTGACTTGTCGGAGATCCTGAGCCTCGCCTTGAGGCAGCCTCCAACCAGGACGCTCGCTGCTTTCGACACCGCTGCACCTACCACGTCGTCAGGGCCCTCGACCCTCACGGTGATGTCGTCCACGAACTGTCGCAACCTCGCTATCGGGACGGCTAGATGTACTTCTTCTAGCACATGATAGAGTAGTGCTCGCGCTCCGTGGTTAGCTTTCCCGCATCCTGGTACCATCCCATTGTCAGGAACGATCAAGTCACTGAAGATCTTATTAGCCTTGACTAGCCTAGGGCAGAGGTACGACATGATGCACATGTACAGCTCTACTGGGGGGTACTCGACCTGTGCTGCACGTACTGCTAATATACCTAAGTCCACCAAATCGTAGAACTTCTCTAAGTCCTGGAAGAACGTAGCTTGGCTGGCTTCGTCTAGATTGGCTCGTGTTTCGTCCAGAACTAGTGTTAGCAGTGCCGACTGCAACGCCGAACTCTTTCTTACTGCCGCGTCCCAGAACCCCGCTTTTCGATCACACCACTCAGTTAATCGATGTTTGGTCATCTTACCCCAGACTCTCATCGTCATCGGCATCAGCCCTATGGGCCGCTCTTCCCCCGCTATTTGTTTGTCCCCCTTTGGTGGTAGGGCATACCACATCTGCATTATCTGATGAGGCCAAGTCAACTGCCTCTCGCACATGTTCAGGACGAGGAGGAACGATTCCTTGCACGACGGGCTGAGCGCTCGCAACTGGTCTGGCGCCCATTGATCAGCACCAAGCCCAGTCCCCGCCTGGAAGCTGCTCAGCGCCATGTCTAGGCACTCACGCGTGAGGAAGGGCCTTTCGGCGAGCGCCTCCAGGGCCTTGCTCTTCAGGTCGCGCATGGCCTGCGGGAGCTCCTTCGTGGCAAACTCCTTGTGAGCCGTCCATCGCCGTTCCCACTGCCGTCGTCGAAGTTGAATTCCTTTCTGCGGGTCCATCTCCCACTTCTTGGTGTCTGGGTCCAAGCATCCATCACTCGCGTCGATTCGCTCCTCGGAACTCAGATAACGATGTGCTCCTTTCATCGCGTTGTCTGATGCCTTCTTGGCCCACGTTCGTACTTGTGCTCGAGTGTCCCGCCAGGCCAGGGTAGCATGACGGGCTGCTCGTCGGAAAACTTCAGCTATCAGTTCTGCTTCTTCCGATGCTTCGCTCTGATCTGCTCCAGTTCGGTCAAGGGGCTCACCTAGCTCAGACCTCGACGTCGCGGAGGGCCCACCTGGCTCGATCAGGGTGGTGGGGGAGTCGAGGGGCTCACCTAGCTCAGTCCTCATCTGCTCCTGCCCACTGTGGCCTAACCCCTCGCCACGCAGGGGGAAGTTACCGCTGTCTGTGCTGCCATTGCTATCACGGATCCAGCAAGCTTCCTGTCCGCCCGCGCCGCTCGCTGGAGCTCCCTCCTCCTGTGGCTGGAGTGCCCAGGGCGCGGGTCGTCCAGGTGGCGACGGTGATCCAGGGCCCCCTTGCGGGGCCCTGGAGCGTTCTGACATCCAAGAACTCCCAGTAGACGGCGACATCGAAGTAGAACTGCTCGCACTCCCTGTCGCTCTTGGCCCCAACCCCGTAGAGCGGGCCAGTTGGGGCGGCGTACTCCCAGTAGACGGCGTCGAGGGTGTCGAACTGCTTGCTTCCCTCGTCGCTCGTGGTCCCAACCCCGTAGAGCGGGCCAGTTGGGACGATGTACCCCCAGTCGGTGGAGCCGTAGGTGTCGAGCTTCCCGCCATCGAGGCCCCTCTTGTCCCCAACCCCGTAGAGCGGGCCAGTTGGGGCTGCTCAGCTGCACTTGCCGTCGCACCTTCCCCCTCTTCTTCAGCAGCCTCCTCCTCCAGCTGCAGCTGCTGAAGGTTGGGCTCGTCCGCCTCCGCATCCATCTGCACGAAGGGGTCGTCCTCGCAGTCCATGCTGCTGGTGGCCACTGGTGGGACGATCAGCTCCACCGTCGCCTCCTTCTGGGTGCCGCTCTCTCCGGCCTTCCGCTGCTTTTTTGACGGCTTTGGGGCCGGCGGGCCCCGCAGTGACTGACAAGGCTGACCTGCTAGATACTGCGTCAAGTTGAGCAGCACCCTGCTGTCCTCCTCCTTGTCCCTGTCGGTGTCCTGCTTGCCGCCCTTGGCCTGGTCGATGAGCTCGATGCGCTGACTGAGCGAGCGCATGACGCTCTCAACCAGCTTCAAGTCTTCATCCTTCTTCTGCCGCGCCTTCAGTATTGCCAACTCCCTCAGTCTGGCAGCCAAGGCCTCCCACAGATCCGCCTTTTCCCTGAGGGCCGCGTCCAAGAAGGGGTCTGTCTTCTCTTGAATGGTGACCTTGCGCAGCGTGAACTTGGGATTGCATCCTCTTCGCACCTTATCTTTTGGCTTGGCATCCGTCATGATGCACAGTGACTGCTCCGCTGCTACTGACCATTCGCCAAAGTGGTAGGCCAGCTTGTTGGAGCCCTCAGGGTCCAGCCGATACGCCCAGGAGTCTGCCACATCCTCAACTGGGTCTTGCACCGCTCGTCCTCGGGTGTCTGCCAGCGCCTGAAACCACTGCTCATCGCTGGTTGCCTCTTTCTGCTTCGTGGCATACGTCGTCTCCAGGAGGTGCGCATACTCATCATGATGCAGGTCTCCTGGTGTCGCTGCATTCTCGTCGCGCTCTGCTGCTGCTGCCACCATCTTCTGATACTTCTCACGATCACGTTGGGCTCGCTTGAGTCCTTTCTCTTTGTGGACCGTGGTGGTGGCGATCTCGATCTTCACTGGCTGGATCGGCATCTGCACCTTGACCGAGGCGGGTCGCGAGTGCAGGCGCAGGTGGAGGCCCACGTGTGGGCTCCATGGAACTTCCCTCACAGGCTTGAATTCTTTCACAAACGGGCGAAAGTCTCGCGAGGCTATCCCGTAATCAATGAGTCTGCCTTTGCCTGTGGAACATGTGACGGTACAATCGCTTGGTATCAGCAACTCTCCCCTCAGAGCCTTCAACCATGGTGACTGCTGCATCTGCGTCGGTGTGTTGTTCCAATCTCCGAGTGCTACCCATGGCACTCCTAGGGACTTCACCACTCGTGTCAGCTGTACCATATTGGCGACGTTCGCTGGTCCGTCTAGTCCCACACTGCAATCAATATACACCGAGATCAAAGCCAGCGTCGCCCCTTTCAAACGCCAGAGGATGATCGAGATGTCGCGCAGTTCTTTCTGAAATACACTGTGCCCCGTGCCATCGGGCAAGTGTGCTGCCGTGACGTGACCTGCTCTGGCAAGCCAGCGCGTCCCCCCTTGAGTACCAGACTTACTCCGCATCGATGGTGTCGCAGGCGTCCACGAGAACTGGGATTGCCACCCCTTGAATCTCAGTTTCTTGATCTCCTGCTTGGCGGCCTTTGGGAGCAAGTGATGCTCTGCTAAGCCGACCATGTCAAAACTGCAGTGCTCCACGTAGTGTCGCACCTTTTCCCCGTAGTGCGTGACATTAGCGAACAGCACGTCCACATAGCCACTCTTCATTCGTGTAGGTCGTTCTTTCTTTGTGCCGACGACGGCGCCGTCAGGAGCTCGACGGTGCAACGCTGGCTGCCCCCTTGGCCCTGGCACGGAGCGCCGCTGTCTTGGCAATGTACTGGTCGATCGCGCTCGGGTCCGTGAAGTCAACCGCCTCTGGAGTTGCCGCTGCGGCGCTCTCGTCTGGCTTCGCCGCTGCTGCATCTGCTCCTTGGGCTTCACCTCCCGCCCCTCTGCGCCTCTTGATGGAATGGTGCAGCGTTCGCAGCCTCTCTGCAGCCTCTCGCGCCGCCGTGCCCGCGTCGGTGGCCGACTTGAGCACGTTGCGAGCCTGCTTGTGAGCCGCTGCCGCTTCTTCGTACTGTTTCCGAGTGGGCTCGTCGAGGGGCGCCAACTCCTCGGTCTCCAACTCTGGGAACTCTTCTTCCTGTTCTTGATGAGCCTGTTGTGCTTGCCGTGCTTCCGACTGAGGTCCTGCTGCCTTGGTCTTGCCAACCAATTCGTCAATCTCAGCCTGCGCCGACTGGCACTCATCAATGTTGGTCCTGAGCTTGGTCTGCATATCCTTGAGCGTCTGGGCCGCCTGCACCAGCTGGTTCTTGATCCGCCCCTGCTGCGCCTGGAGCTGGCGGAGCTGTTGCGCCTTCTGAGCCAGGCGCTCCACTGGTGAGGTCTCTGGAGGCGGCTTCCACGCAGCCTCCAAGTCTGGGCAGACGGCCAGGAGCTTGGTCTGGGCCTCCTGATCTCCGTCCTCCTTGGCCTTGTTGAACTTCGGGAGGAGTGCCTGGAGGATCGGGTCCAGGCCCAATCCGCTTCCCTTGAGGCAGGATCGGAGGGGCAAGCTGGCGCCCCCCTCAGTCTCCCCCAAGTCGAATGTGACGATCGCCCTGGCTGGATCCTTCCACAGTCGGCCACACTCTCGGCAACTCTCCCATCCCGTCTTCCCTGCCTTGTGCACAAACACCCAAGACCGAGGGCAAGTAGGACATACCAGATACTCGTTCTTGCGGCTGCGGCTGGACGAACGCGGGCGGTCATGTTTGCCTCCCTTGGTCATCCGCAGCTGCAGCTGGTCCGTAAAATCCACGCGCAACTTCCGCCGCCCGTCTGGGCGCCCCTCAAGCCGCGGGTGTGCCTGGCCGCCCTGCGCTCGCAGAGCACCGACACACGGTTCGCGTGCGCGCGTGCGGGTCGGGGCCTCCCCCCAAGAAGGCCTGACCCACAAAGGCTTGAGAGGAGGAGGAGGAGGGAGGGAGGGAGGAGGGAGGGAAGGAGGGAGGAGGAGGAGAGGAGGAGGAGAGGAGGAGGAGGTAGAGGAGGAGGGAGGGAGGGAGGGAGGGTGTGGATGAATGGAGGGAGGGAGGGAGGAGGGAGGGAAGGAGGAAGGGAATGAGGAATGAGAGGAATGCGTGAAGGAGAGAAGGAGGAGTAGTAGGAAGGAGGAGGAGGAGGACGACGAGGACGAGGACGAGGGAGGTCCTCGTGGTCGGTTTTTTGTTTATTGTTTTGCCAACGGGTGCGGGCCCCCAACCCCCCCCACCCGCCCCCACCCCGTGGAGTAGATCTTGGCTTTTTTTGTGGCGCCTGTTTCGAGCGGGTGGAATCTCCCCCGGAGGCAACACTCCTGCAAACAGTCGCACTGAGCAGAGGTCTGGAGCCAGACCACCCCCGTCCCCCACCTCCTTTCTGCCCGATGTCGAAACGCCGAATAGAAAAACGCTCACCTCCGGCACGCCCGCTGGCCAACAGTTCTGCGTTCCTTGCTGGCCTCATCCCTTTCTCCTTTTTCTCCTTTTCTCCCTCCTCCTCACCATCAGCAGCATCATCATCAGCAGCATCGTCATCGTCATCGTCATCGTGATCAGCATCACCAGCATCATCATCATCACCACCAGCATCATCATCAGCAGCAGCAGCAGCATCAGCATCAGCATCAACATCAACATAATAATCATCATCATCATCATCATCATCATCATCATCATCATCATCAGCAACAACAGCAGCATCATCGTCATCGTTATCGTCATCGTTATCGTCATCGTCATTATTATCATCATCATCAGCAGAGTCATCATTATCACAACCATCATCACCAGCATCCTCCTCATACTCATCATCTCTCCTCCTCCTCCTCCTCCTCCTCCTATTCCTCATTCTCCTCTCCTTCCTCGTCCTCCTGCTCCTCCTCCTCATCCTCTCCCTACTCCTTCTCTTCCTCCTTTGGTCCCTGTTGGGTCCTTGGCGCACCACGTCCTGCTGACGCAATACGTGGTACAACAAGAAGGGGGGGTACAAACCGTACGGCACATCAGAGGCTCTCTCACGCTGAAGTTGGAATGATTTCCCAACAGAAATTCTGGATGAGGGGTCGACCCCGTTTTCAACAGGCTGAGAGATTTGCTAGCGCGCTGTTTCCGAGGCCCCCCTGCACACACCTCGGCCAGGGTTTTTACCTTCTCAGTGCCGAACGCCCCACGCAAACTGCACCAAATCCCACCCCCGCCTCCGCGCCATAGCCGATGCGAAACATAGGCCAAACGCGCGAGTCTGGGCGGGCCAGTACACGGGAATGTGCATATGGGGCGTTGCAAAAAAGCGCTGTGCCCTTCGAGGATCGAAGGAGTTGTCGTCTCGCCCTCGACGAAGGAAGGCGGCGGAAGTAAAACGAGGCCGCCTTCGCTGGCGGAAGACGGCAGAAGGGCGGCGGAAGGTGGCGGACGTGTGACATGCGCCCCGAGAGATGACGACATTTTTGGGATCAGGGTTCCCGGAATCCGCCATGCATCTTCTTGGTTCACCAACCTCGCATTCCACATCCGACGCAAGCGAATCTCGTGCCCACTTGTACCACACGGTGGCCTCGGGGCTCGGGCGCAAGCTTTATGTCGGGCGCGTCCCCCATACAGGGCGATTTTCGACGAAAAATAAAAATACCCCCAAAGTAATCCAAAAATAAAACAAAAAATTCAAAAAATAGTCCCCAGACTATTTTTGGATTATTTTTGGATTATTTTTTGGGTATGTTTTATTTGTCGTCGAAAACCCCCCTGTAGGGGGACAGGCCCGACTTAACGCAAGCGGATCTCTTGCCCACCTGTACCGCACGGTGGCCTCGGGGTTCGGGCGCAGGCTTCCGGACGGCGGGAGGCGTGAGCCCCCCTGGCCCCGGGCCTGCTCGCAGCACCGCAGCTTAGCCTAGACTTAAGTCGGGCCTGTCCCTCTACGGTGGGGGAATATTCAAGAACAGTCAAACAAATAGTCTGGGGACCATTTTTTGAGTATTTTTGGGGCATCTTTGGAATATTTTTTTGTGGGCATGTTTTATGTTTCGTCGACAATCCCCCTGTAGGGGCAAAGGCCCGACCTGAGCCTAGACAGGGCGCCCCCGATCCCAGAGAGAAGGAGGACCCGACCACGGAGAGCGACATCTTGCGCCTTGAGCTCGTCCAGAAGGCCTTTGGGGCGCAGCTTGTAGCTCCGACCTCGGCCCGACGGTCGGCCTCGCGGCTGCCTCCCCAGGCTCACCAGGCGCACCCTTGAGCACTTGCCTTGGCCCGAGACTCCTCCTCCTCCTCCTCCTCCTCCTCCTCCTCCTCCTCCTCCTCCTCCTCCTCCTCTCCGGATTCTTTCGACCCGAGCTTTCGCAGCTGCGCCCTGCCCCTCGGAGAACGTCTGCCGCCGCAGCACCGAGGACGCAATATTATCTACAGCCCGGTGGGGTCCTTCCTCCCAAGTGTCCCCCCCCCATCTTGCAGTCACAAGCTACAGCGCATGCTCCACCCGCAGATTATCCCTGGGCTTGCGCCAGACCGCCGACCCCTCGGGTGACTGGCGGTCGTGGGGTGCTGCTCCCGAGGGCCTCTTGGGCGCCTTTTGGGGGGCTTCTTGGTGCCCTGGGGCGCTTCATGGGCGCCTCTGGGGGGCCTGGTGGAGCTTCGTGGAGGCTTCTCAGGGGCCATGGGGAGCTGCAGGTTCGAAAGGTGAGGCAGATCAGGAGGTATCCAGATGATGCTGCACACGTCGAGGATGCTCACGGGTGGGTCGAGGCACAGCAGAATTCGTGAAGCCCCGAACGACTGGAATCCCCTCCCCGTCATTCAGGTGTCCGCTTCTATCTGGTCGACCCATTTCGGTGTCAGCTTCGGCCAGGCCGATCTGATTCGACTCCGACGTTCCGACGATCCGACGTGGCCCGAAGCGTGCACGGCGTCGTTGCGCGTCCCGATCCGATGCGGCCCGGTTCGACGCACGTGTCGATCCGATCCGGTCCGACCGTTTCTGCCACTAGGGTAGTTGGGGCTTCGTGGGGCCTTCTCGGATGCTTTTGGGGGGGCTCTCGGGGGGGCCTGTTGGGGGCTTTGTCGGGCCACCTGGAGGGATCTTGGAGCCCAAGGCAGGAAATGTCCGTGCGGGCTCCCCCTCTAGAGCCTCCTCTTGGGGCTGTCCCGGGGCACTCCCGGGACGTCTTGGGAGCTTGTGGGGCCGTCTGGGAGCCTCTGGGCGTCTTGGGACACTCTTGGGGCCCTTTGGTGCCCTCATGGGTCGATCATGAGCGCCTCAGGGGCTGCGGTGGACATCGTGAACCCCCACTAGGCGAATATGCGAAACGTGCACGTCTTCCGAAAGGACAGGGGGCGATTTGGATTCCCAGATGGCCTCTTGGGGGCCCTCTTGGCGGTTTCGTGGGGCGTTTTGGGGGCCTCTGGGGCCGTCTCGAGGCCATCGTGAGCGTCTTAGAGCAATCTTTCGGCGACGTGCCCGTTTTTTTACTCGGCGCGGGCCCTCGCCCCCCCCTTCCCCCCCCCCCGAGTGGATCTTAGGTGTTTTTGCCGCCCCCATAGGAGGCACATTGTTGCAAAGAGTCGCACTAAGCAGAGGTCCGGAGCCAGACCCCCCCTCCCCCCCCTTTCCACCCAACGTTGAAACGCCGAGTAAAAAAGCTCACGATTCGCAGCTCTCATGGACCATCAGGAGGTCTCCTGGGGCACTCCCGACCTGCTTTGGCGCCCTCGGTGCCCCCCATGATGCGTTCGGGGGGGTCCTGCCCCCCTCCAAATCGGAAGAGTGTGCGCAGAGCTGCGGGAACAGGTTGGTGAGGGCCGTCAGCGATGCGGTCAAGGGGGGGGGGCCCTCGAGGGTTAGGAGGCGATAATTCGGAGCCTTTGAAGTTCTCTTGGGACCTCGTTTTCAGTTTTCGCCGTGCGCGCATGGGGGAACAGGCGAGAGCCCACGTTTGCAGATGGCGGGCATCCGTCAAAATACGTTTTGGAGCCGTCGTCAGCGCCTTGGAGCGAGATGTTGGGCGTGTCGGGGCCCTCTTGGACAGTCTACCGTGTGCGTGCGACAAGTTCTCCCGGGGCCCGGCAAGCGCGGCACCGCCCGCACCAGCGGTAGTGGCTTCGGCGGTTGACATGTCTAGCGTTCGGTGTGAAGACATAGGGGGACGGGCGAGAACCCACGGTTACAATTCGCGGGCATATGTCAAAATACCAGATGATGGTTATCGAATGGCCCTCGGCAAAAGGAGACCTCTCGAGGGTCAGGAGGCGATAATCCGGAGCCTTGAATGTTCTCGTGGGATGGGACCTCGTTTTCAGTGTTCGCCGTGCGTGCATGGGGACACGGGCGAGAGCCCACGTTTGCAGATGGTGGGCATATGTCAAAATACGTCTTGGAGCCGTCGTCAGCGCCTTAGAGCGAGATTTTGGGCGTGTCGGGGCCCTCTTGGACAGTCTAACCGTGTGCGCGCAACAAGTTCCCCCTGGGCCCGGCAAGCGCGGCACCGCCCGCACCAGCGGTAGTGGTTTCGGCGGTTGACATGTCCAGCGTTCGCCGTGAAAACATACGGGGACGGGCGAGAACCCACATTTACAATTGGCGGGCATATGTCAAAATACCAGAATGATGGTTATCGAATGGCCCTCGGCAGAGGGGGCCCTCTCGAGGGTCAGGAGGCGGTAATTCGGAGCCTTTTGAAGTTATCTTGGGACCTTGTTTTCAGTGTTCGCCGTGCGCGCATGGGGAAACGGGCACGAACCCACGTTTACAGATGGCGGGCATCTGTCAAAATACGTTTTGGAGCCGTCGTGGGCGTCTTGGACCGAGATGTTGGCGTGTCGGGCCCTTCTTGGACAGTCTACCAAGAGTCTACCGTGTGCGCGCGACAAGTTTCCCCGGGGCCCAGCACGCGCGGCACCGCCCGCACTAGCAGTAGTGGTTTCGGCGGTCGACACGTTCAGCGTTCGCCGTGCAAACATAGGGGAACGCACGATTACGATCGGCGGCATTATCGAATGGCCGTCGGCACATCCCGCCACAGTGCCCGGGCTGCGGGTCTGCGGCCCCTCGGATGGCAGATGGGGGTCTCGTTGGAAGCGTCCTCGGGAGCGTGTGGACGGCAGTTTTTGAACATTTTGGGGGCCGGCCTCCAGGAGCTCCCCGGGGGGGGGGGGGGGACAACCAGGGGGCGCTTTGGGGTCGCAGGCTCGAAGTGTCCGTTCGGGCCTCCCTTTTCTGAGCCCCCTCTTGGGGCTGTCCTGGGGCCCCTTTGGGCCGTTTGGTGCGTTTCTTGAGCGGTTTTGGCGTCCTGCTTGGGTCGTCTGGGAGCCCTTTTGGGGACCTCTAGGGCCGTATGGGGGCGATCTAGAAGGCTTCTGGGGCCGCTTCGGACGTTGTCAACGCACAAAAGGCGAATGGCTAAAAATGCACGCTTTCCCAAGGGAGTGGGGCGATGTTTGCTCTTTGGGGCCGTCTTGGGACGTCTCCTCGGTGCTTTTTGGGGCAAGGGCGTCTTGGGGGCCTCTTGGGCCGTGTGGGGGCCAGCGTGAACGTTTGGGATCGATCTTTCGGCGGCTCGTGACCCTCTTGGACCGTCCGGACGGCCTCTTGGGGCCCTCTTGGCCTGTTTTGGGGCCTTCTGTCCCCCCATGATGCGTTCGGGGCGTTTCTGGGGACCCCCCCCCTCCAAATCGACCGGACCGGGCTCCCGGGGGAGGGGTTTGGGGAGGGTGGAGTATCTCACACGCCGATGAACTCCAAGGGGTCGACGGATTTATTCAGACGTAGCAGGAGAGCAACAACCTCGGATCAGCCCGCCTGCTGGATGGGGCGGGCCAAGGAACCACAGAGGGACCCTTCAAAACCCCCATGGCGGTCCACCTGGACCACCTCCTAACCAGCACAGCACGCTTGAGGACAGTGCCTCCTGGATGTAGAGCGGAGCCATCCAGGGCGATGCTGCCACTGAAGACCCCATGGGGTGGGGGACATGTCGAACTTGAGGCGCTTCCAGACGGGGGGGGGTCTCCGAAAGCCAGGCCGGGGACTCCGCACCAGGCCCTGGCGGCGACGGCGCCGTCTGGTGCTTCGGGAGCTTGCCGGTGGCCGCGTCCCCGCCGGCGCCCCTCGCGAGGGAAGGCGCCGCCGTGGCAGGCCTCGGGCGCAGACCGATTTTTCCCGGAGTCCTTCTCGGGCGAGAGTCGGATCCTCGGCTGGGCGTCCGAGGCCTTCGGTCGGATCGCGCTGCCCCCGCTCGACTGGCCGCCGCGCTCGTGGCGCGGCCGGGCGTCCGGCGAAGGCCAGGGCAGCTCCCCCGAGGCGATCTCGGACGCGATCCGCGGCCCCGATTTCGCGAGGCCTCCTCCTCCTCCTCCTCCTCCTCCTCCTCCTCCTCCTCCTCCTCCTCTCTCCTCCTCCTCCTCCTCCTCCCTCCTCCTCCTCCCTCCTCCCCTCCCCCCCTCCTCCCTCCTCCTCCTCCCTCCTCCCTCCTCCCTCCTCTCCTCCTCCTCCTCCTCCTCCTCCTCCTCCTCCTCTACCTCCTCCTCTCCTCCTCCTCCTCCTCCTCCTCCCCTCCTCCTCCTCCTCCTCCTCCTCCTCCTCCCTCCTCCTCCCTCCTCCCTCCTCCCTCCTCCTCCCTCCTGCTGCGATGCTGCACTTGCTCAGGGTCTCCTGCCCCCGGCAGGGCGGCGGGGCGAGAGGGCGCAGCGTCTGCGCCGCTGCGTCGAGGAGCCGCGGGCCGCGCGCGCCGCATGCCACCGCGCCCACGACGCGGAGCAGCGGAGCGACTCCGAGGCCTGGCAGCAGGGAGCCGCCAACGCCGCGCGCCTGGCAGTCGCGTCGGCCTCCTCGGCCACGCGCTGCGCGCCGGGCCATCCGCGCCTCGCGGCTCTGCTGGGGCTCCCGCGCGCGCCTCGTCCAGCGTGTCGTTCCCGAGCGCGCGTCCGCCGTGACCCCTCCAATGCCCGCCGTCGTGCTCTTCACGCGGCCATGGCGGCGATCGGCCTCGCGGCGCCTGTGGGGGCTCCCTGAGCAGCGGCGCCTCGCCGAGTGGCTGGAGGAGGAGGAGGAGGAGGAGGAGGAGGAGGAGGAGGAGGAGGAGGAGGAGGAAGAGGAGGGGGGAGGAGGAGGAGGAGGAGGAGGAGGAGGAGGGGGAGGAGGAGGAGGAGGAGGAGGAGGAGGACGGGGACTCGCGGCGCCTGGGTCGAGAGGCCACGGCGCCCGCCTGGCATCGGGCAAACGCCTGAGGAACGCACCGCCGGGGGGTGTGCGCACCTAGGCAGGGGCGTCCAGCAGCTGGGCCTTCAGAGGAGCTCAGGAGGGGGAAAACACACACACAGACACAATGAATTGTCCCCCCCCAGGAAAATATCAGGGGAAGACAAAAACCCAGAAAATGTAGGAAACTATGGGAAATTCTTTTATTTTGTGTGTACTTATTTGTGTGTCCGAGGGCCCCTTCAGGAGCGACTTCTGGAGCCCGCTCCGCACAGGCCCCGACGGCGATCGCACCGCGGTTGTCGCCAGGTTTAGGCCCTGGATCTGCCGGCAGCCCACCCTCCGTGCGACGCCTGCATGCGAGCTTCGCGGTCGCCTCCTCCTGTGCTCCCCGAGCGCGCTCCACTGCTCGCAGAGTGCCTGCTCGCAAATGTCCGAATATCACATGTCGGCTTTGGTGTAATTTGTCGTCGGTCCCCCGCGGCGTATCCAGGCCATTTGCGAGTAGTTACTCTGCGAGTAGTGGAACGCGCTCGTCTAGGTGCCGCTGCGAGCCTGGGGAGCCGTGCCATGGACAGGTTACTTCGGCTCCTCTCACGCGCGGGTGTTTCTTGGTCGCCTTCGATGCCCCGGATCAAGCAGTGGCGAAGCGTCCCGGCGTGCCTATAGCCCTACCAAACAATGTTCCAAGAACCTTCTGTGGTTCCCACGAAATGTTCTTAGAACATTTCTGGCTGGGAGTGTCTTGTTTTATCCCATCGGGTTTATGTTATACGAACATTGTATTGTTCTTAGAACGTTTTTGGGTTCTGAGAACATGTCGTGGTAGGACTATAGGAATGCCGGGACGGTCGGTCCCTGCTCAACCGGAGGCCAGGTGCAAGGTGGCCGCAAGAGGGTTCTCGCGGCGGCTTTCTTCGTGTTCTTCCCGTGCGGGGTGCGCGAGGGCCTGCCGTTCCCGCTCGTCCAGGACCCGGTGAACTTCGACACCTTCTGCGAGTTCTCCTCATGGGCAGATGCCCGCGGCATCGACGAGCTGAGCGCTTCGGCCTGCTCGTTGCCACCGTGGGGCTTGCCCGCGCAAGTGCACATGCAGCGGGCGTGGCAACCTGGCGCGTGCGCCTCGTCACCCGCCCCGGATCCTCCAGCGGCGCCCACCGTCGACAAGTGGGAGCATCTCTCGGCTGCGGTGGAGCTCCAGGATGACGGCCACCCGTTCGACGCACCGGCGCTGGTCGGCATTGACGCGCAAGTCGCGCGCTGGTTCACTGTCCGACACCACCATCATCCACGCCCTGTTCGCGCGTGCCGTCTCCAAGACATCCGCTGTCTTGAACGACGGCTTCGTCCTCTTCCTGCTCATGTTCGGCGCCGCTCCCACCCGTCGGTCCGACGCGTGGCCGGCGACGCGCCCTTGGCCCTCGAGGCGGTCTTGATGCTGCTCGCTTCGTGGCCGCAGGTGCCATTTCGTCGGGCTCAACAGGACCCCAAACCAAACTTCGGTGAATGTTTTCATGTTCGAGGGTGCTTCTTTTTATTTGTGGTGCCGTTTTTGCTCGCGGTTGTGCTTGCGGTGTGGGATGCTCTTCCCGATGCCTCGGCGCATGGTTGTTGCCCCGGATGCTTGGGCCCCTCTGTGGCGACAGCCATGCTGGCGCGTTGAAAGCAGGCGGCGGTTTTCAACGTAACTTGTGAAATAAGCCATCGCGTGCCTTCGTCATGAGAGATGTTGTTTAGGGCGCGGCGGGCCAGCGAAGCCAACGCTGCCTTGGGAGGCCGTGCAGCGTTTCGAGCGATGGCGCGGCTCCAATCACAACATTTCTGCTTGGCACAATCAAGATTTCTCGCTCCCAGTGTTCCTCTTGCGCACCTGATCTCTTCTTGTTCTCGGTCCTCCCATCTCCTCCCCGCGCGTAGGCGTCTACGCGGATGATGCCGTGCGCTCGGGCATGGTGTGCAAAGTCGCCGTCTTCATGTCTGTCGCTTTGAAGCAATGGAAAACGCGCCTCTGTCGCGCCTGGGGTGCGTTGCGAGATAACCCCGCCAGCGGCGGTGCATGCGCGGCGCTGGTGCATGCGGGCGGGCTGCCTCCATGTCGTCGTCGTCGTCGTCGTCGTCATCGTCGAGAGGAGGAGGAGGAGGAGGAGGAGGAGGAGGAAGAGGAGGAGGAGGAGGAAGATGTTGTTTTCCTCCCCCTCCCCTTTTTTCCTCTCGGACCGCCTGCAGCTTTCGTCTGAGTCTGCGGGCGCCGTTGCCGCGGCGCGCCTGGAGTGGGCGGTCACTTGCGCCCCTTTTTTGTTCCCCTTCTCGCCGATCCTTGCCTTTTCGCGCAGTGAGTTGCAAATGCTTTCCACCAGATCATCCTCGCCCGCGTCTGCAGCGTCTCGGAGCCGGCGGTGCCCGAAGAACTCCACGCGGCCTCTGCCGACGAAATCACCGCACCCGAGCCGACGTGCTCCATCTGGGCTCTTCCTCGTCCTCCCCCTCCTCCTGTTCCTCCTCCTCCTCCTCCTGCTCCTCTTCCTCCTCCTCCTCCTCCTCCTCCTCCCGCCCCTCTCCTCCGCCTCCCTCCTCCTCCTTCCCCCCCTCCTTCCTCCTCCTCCTCTTCCTCCTCTCTTCCTTCTCCTCCTCCGCCGCCTCCCCCTCTTCTTCTTATTCTTCTTCTTAATATTATCATTCTTATTATTATTATTCTTTTTCTTCTGATTATTATTATTATTATTATCATTATGAGTATTGTTGTTATTTTTATTGATATTTTTCGTATTCGTATTATTATTAGTATTCTTCTTATTATTCTTATTTGTCTTATCCTTCTTCTTAATCCTTCTTCTTATTATTATTATGATTCCTCCTCCTCATCATCCTCTTCCTCGTCCTCCTCCTCCTCCTGACCCTCTTCTTCCTCGTCCTCCTCCTCCTCCTCCTCCTAACCTCCCCCTCGGTCCCCCCCAATCCGCCTCAATCCTCCCCCCTCGCAGCAGCAATCCCCCTCCCTCCCCCCCATTGCAGGCCTTGCCGACGCGGATCGCCAGCGCGCCCTCGGCGTCGGAGGTGGGCCGCAAGGCGGCACGCCCACAGACGAGACTCCCGGGGGGCAGAAGTGTCCTCCTCCTCCTCCTCCTCCTGCTCCTCCTCCTCCTCCTCCTTCCTCTCCTCCTCCTCCTCCTCCTCCTCCTCCTCCCCTCCTCCTATCCATCCCTCCCTACGCCCTTCCTCCCTCCATCGTGCTCGTCTCGTCATCACCCTTATCTCCTCCCTCCTCTTCCTGTCTTCCTCTCGGTCTATTGCGTCTCTCTCTCTCTCTCTTTCTCTCGCGTGTTCCAGAAGCCGAAGAAAAAACAACGGCAGACACGTGAACTTTTTTGAGCTCCGCGCGGATTTCTCAGATCGGCGCTCGGGTGCCGCTGGCAGCGTCTGCGGCGCCGCCCCTGGCGAGGCTCTAGGTACCAGGAAGGGGGGCCCAGCGCCGATCCAAGAAACCCGCGCGGACATCCGACAGTTTACGCGTATGGCGTTTTGTTGTTCCACTCTCTCTCTCTCTCTTTCTCTATCTCTCTCTGTCTCTGGCGCATTCCAATAAAGGGCCTCGCCTTCGAGGGACCAAGAGTTGGCATCTCTTCCTCGGCGGAAGGCAGCGGGAGGCCGGCGGAAGCCGGCGGAAGCAAAACTGCGGCGGGCCCGGGCCCGCCAGCGCCAGAGCACGGTCGGCGGAAGGCTGGCGAAAAGGGGCGGCAGCAAAGGTGAGACGCCAGCATGTTCGCATCGGGGGCTTCCAGAATTGGCCCTTTGGAGCCTGCGTCCTCACTGCTTGGGCCACAACGCGCGTCATGGCCCCCGCGCCCGCCCCCCCCCCCCTCCTCCTGCTCCTGCTCCTCCTCCTCCTCCTCCTCCTCCTCCTCCTCCTCCTCCTCCTCCTCCTCCTCCTCCTCCTCCTCTCCTCTCCTCCTCCTCCTCCCCCTCCTCCTCCCCCTCTTCCTTCTCCTCCTCCGCCGTCATCCCCCTCCTCGTCTCCTCATCTTTTTCCTCCTCCCCTCCTCCCTCCTCCGCCTCCTCTCTCCTCCTCCTCCTCCCTCCTCCTCCTCCTCCTCCTCCTCCTCCTCCTCCCTCCTCCTCCTCCTCCTCCATTCTCCCCTGACCCTTCTCCTCCTCCTCCTCCTCCTCCTCCTCCTCCTCCTCCTCCTCCTCCTCCTCCTCCTCCTCATAACGCAATGCTCTGGCCCTCGGTGCACCCCTGGCACTGCCGCCGTGCGCACGGGGATCTCCGCACAGGAGCCCGGAGAGGGATCCGCACAGGCATCCGCACGCGCAGGGATCCGCATCGGGATCGCATAGGGACACCTCCTCCTCCCCTCTCCTCCTCCTCCTCCCTCCTCCTCCTCCTCCTCTCTCCTCCTCCTCCTCCTCCTCCTCCTCCTCCTCCTACTCCTCCTCCTCCCCTCCTCCTCCCTCCTCCTCCTCCTCCTCCTCCTCCTCCGAAAAACACTGAAACCAGGAAGGTAATTATCACTTAACTCCGAAGTTAAGTGATTTTCTCATTTTGTATTGATACCACCTTCACGACGACTTACCTCCGCAGTTAAGTCACTCTATGAGTGCTGCTTCCACCCGGCCGCAAAATCACTTAACTCCGGAGTTAATTGATTCCGCGGGCCGCCCCTGCTCTTCATTCGGCCCGGGAAAAAGCGAAAATTGAGGGTTGCAAAGGGGAAGGACAGGGAAGGAAAAGGGTTGGAAAAAGGAAAGAAAAAGGGAAGGAAAAGGGAGGGAAAAGAGAGGGAAACAGGGAGGGAAAAGAGAGGGAAACAGGGAGGGTAAAGGGAGGGAAAAGACAGGGAACAAGGGAGGGAAAAGAGGTCGAAAATGGGAGGGAAAGGGAAGGAAAAGGGAGGGAAAAAGGAGGGAAAAGAAAGGGAAAAAAGGATGGACAAAGGGATGGACCAAATTATGGGAAAGGGCAAGGACAGGGGGGAAAAGGGAAGGAAGGGGAGGGAAAAGGGGGGAAAAGGGAGGGAAATGAAAAGAAAAAGGGAGGGAAAGGAAAAGGAAAGAAAAAGGGAGGGAACAGGGAAGGAAAAGGGAAGGAAAAGGGAAGGATAGGGGGGGGGGGGGAAAGGGAAAGAAAAGGGAAGGATAGGGGGGGGAAGGGAGGGAAACGGAAGGAAAAGGCAGGGAAAAGGGCGGGAAGGACAGGGGAGGAAAAGGAAGGGAACAGATATGGAACAAGTAACGGGAAAGAGAGGGAAAAGGGAAAAGGAAGGGAAAATGGCAGGGAAAACGGTAGGGAAAGGAAGGAAAAGGAAGGGAAAACGGTAGGGAAAGGACGGACAAGGAAGGGAAACGGGAGGGAACATGTACGAAAAAGGATAGAAAATGGAAGGATTGGGGAGGAAACGGGAGGGAAAAGAAATAAACAACGGGAGGGATAAGGAAGTTAAAAGGAATATACCATATAAATAGAAAGGAAAGGAAAAGGGACGGAAAAGGCAGGGAAAAAGGGAAGGACAATGGGAGGGAAAAAAGGAGGGATAGGATAGGGGACGGAAAGAAAACAGGGAGGGAAAATGGAAGGACATGGGGAGGAAAAGCGATGGAAAATTGAAAAAGGGAGGGGAAAGGGAGAGAAAATGGATAGGAAAAAGGGGGACAAGGGAGGCCCCGACAGAGCGGGCAGGGCATTGGAATACCATACTATGTACACCGTTTCGCACCCGCCCCTCCAGACCCCCAAGAATTCTCAGATACTCCTGAGGGGTATCCTGCGGGTTCCAAAGGATCCCCGATGATTCCTAAGGGAACCCTCAGGATTCCCAGCCGTTCCTCAGGGGGCCGTGAGGATTCCGAAGGTTCCTCAGGGGGTCGTCGGGATCCCCGAGGGATTCCTACAGATTCCTGGGGATCCGAAGGATTCCGACGGGATTCCTAAGGACCCATTCGGATTCCGAGGAGATTCCGAAGGATTCCTAAAGAATTACTACGAGGTTTCTCTGGATTCTTGAGATTTCTGAAGTCCTGGATTCCGCATGCCGCGTTCCTGGATTCCAGATTTCATACAGTTCGGGGCTTCTATAGATTCTTTGATTTCTATGGGTCCCAGGAAATCTTCGAGTTTCAACGATTCCTGGGTTCCTGGCGTCTAGGCTTTTCCTCAATTTCTGGATTCTGGTCTTTCCATTTCCAGGATTTGCAGGAATTCCATGGAAATCCTTCCGTGACGGCTCGGGAAGCCCGCCGTCTTTCCAACGTTTTTCCGCCGCCCCCCGCCGCCTTTCCGCCTTTCCGCCGTCGTTGCGCCACCCTTCCGCCACCCTTCCGCCGCCCTTCCGCCGCCCTTCACCCACCCTTCCGCCGCCATTTCCGCTGTCCTTCCGCAACCTTTCCGCCGCCCTTCCGCCGCCCTTCCGCCCTGCCGCCGCACTTCCGCCGCGCCCTTCCGCCGCGCTTCCGCCGCCCTTCCGCCACCCTTCCGCCGCCCTTCCGCCGTCCTTCCGCCACCTTTCCTCCGCCCTCCGCCTGGGCAGACCTCAATGGTACTCAAGGTAGTGGCCGCCTCCTCCATCGCACTTCATAGCGTATCATAGCATGGCACTGCATAGCATATTACAGCATAGCATTGCGTAGCCATGGCAGAGCAAAGCACTGCATAACATTGCATCATAGCATCGCATTGTACTGCATAGCACGTCATATCATCGCATAGCATCGCATGTCATATCATAGCATGGCAATGAATTGGTTTTTGAGGCATAGCATTGCGTAGCATCGCAGATCATAGCATAGCACTGCATAGCAGATACGCGCATGTTTGAAGTATCGCGCCTATGGGGAGACGGAGAAGGATGAGGAGGAGGAGGAAGAGGAGGAGGAGGAGGAGGAGGAGGAGGAGGAGAAGAGAGGAGGAGGAGGAGGAGGAGGGAGAGGAGGAGGAGGAGGAGAGGAGGAGGAGGAGGAGGAGGAGGAGAGGAGGAGGAGGAGGAGGAGGAGGAGGAGGAGGAGGAGGAGGATACAGGAGGAAAGAGGAGGAGCAGGGAGGAGGAGGGGGAGGGGGAACGAGGAGGAGAGAGGAGGAGGAGAGGGGGAAAGAGGAGGAGTAGAGAATATATGGTCCAGGGCTTGGGCCCCCCCCCCAATGCTAATACCATCGGGTCCCCCCCCCCCGCGCGATCCTGTTGGCGTTGCGTGGTGGCCCTCCCCCTGTGGAGGTGGTGGCCCCCCTGTGGACGACACCGACGACGACGACGACGAAGACGACGACGACGACGACGACGACGACGACGACGGCGGCACGGGCGCCGGCGACGACGACGACAGCGTCAGTCGGGAGCCCTGAGACGGGGGTCAATGCAGACGGGGGTCAGCCAGGGCGCCAGATCCTGCAGGATCCTGCGAAGACCCCCTCTGGCTGACCCGGGTTAGGGAGCCGCTCGTGGCCGCGAGGCGGCCGCACACATATTTACTGACCCGGGTTTGCGAAGATCTGCGTTGCATTTTTTTTCCTGCATTGCAGTTTTTGGTTTCCTGCTGACCCGCGTCTGGATTGACCCGGGTCAGAAGATCCCCAGCATCGGCATCGGCATCGGCATATGCATCGCCGTCCCAGGCATGACGTAAAACTGCTACACTTGACGGAGGGGAGGTGCCAAGCTTTAATCGTGCATAACAGCCGTAATCAGTTTGGGCTGGCCTCTTCCGATGAAGTCAAGTGCGCGCTCAATCTGGCGTGCGCCCGCAGGTTAAAAGCCGGGGCGGAACGATTGCGTCCTCGGCACGACGAAAACTGCCTTATTTTCAGTGTCCCTAATTAGGGGAAACTAACGCAATTTTTTTTTTTTTTGCTTTTTTGGCTCTGTTTCGTCCTTAGACACGCGGCCCTCCGTTGTCACGTAGCGTTCGTGGCGTGCCGGTGCGCGCAACAGTTGTGGTGTTTCTGTGTGTCCTTGGTTTCCCCTGCGTTCTTGGGCAACGCGCTGTGGTTGAGGCCGCTTGCACTGGGGACCCTCTGCATATACAACAGAAAGATTAGGAGGCGGCAAGAGGGCATGCGGAGAGGGGAGGATGATGTTGACGACGACGATGGAGTTCATGATGATGTTGGTTATGGTAATGACGATGGTGATGATGATCATGATCATGATGATGATGATGGTGGTGATGATGATTCTGATGCTGAAGACGATGATGATGATGATGATGCTGATGATGATGATGATGATGATGATGATGATGATGAGCTGCTGCTGCTGCTGCTGCTGCTGCTGCTGGTGCTGCTGCTACTTCTCCTCATCCCCATGCTGCTGCTCCTCATCTTCCTGCTCCTCTGTTGCTCCTCGTCTTCCTCCCCCTCCTATTGATGCTCTGGCGCAGCTCCTCATGCTCCTCCTCTTCCTGCTCCTCCCCAGTGTCCGACAAGGGTGCGCAGTTTCAGGCCATTCGGCACAGAAGAGCCGGGACTGCGAGCCCCTACGGGAGGCGGGGGAGGAGGAAGAAGAGGAGGAGGAGGAGGAGGAGGAGGAGGAGGAGGATGAGGATCCCTCTTCTATTTCCTCCCTGCTGCTGTTGTTCCTCCCAGTTGTTGTTGCTCCTCCTCCTCCTTCTCCTCACTGCTGCTGTTCCTTCTCCTCCTCCTCTTCATCTTCATCCTCCCTTCTACCCCGCCTCCCTGATGATGATACCGATGACGAGGACGACGATAATGATGATGATGGTGCAGATGATGATGATGATGATCATGATGCTGCTGATGATGATGGTGATGGTGATGGTGATGGTGATGATGGTGCTGATGATGATGACGATGCTGATGATGATGCTGATGATGATGATGATGATGATGATGATGATGATGCTGATGATGATGATGATGATGAGCTGCTGCTGCTGCTGCTGCTGCTGCTGCTGCTGATACTTCTCCTCACCCCCATGCTGCTGCTCCTCATCTTCCTGCTCCTCTGCTGCTCCTCATCATCATCTTCCCCCTCCTTTTGCTGCTCTGGCGCAGCTCCTCATGCTCCTCCTCGTCCTGCTCCCGACTGTCCGAGAAGGGTGCGCAGTTTCAGGCCACTCGGCACAGAAGAGCCGGGACTGCGAGCCCCTACGGGAGGCGGGGGAGGAGGAGGAGGAGGAGGAGGAGGAGGAGGAGGAGGAGGATCCCTCTTCTGTTTCCTCCCTGTTGCTGTTGCTCCTCCCTGCTGCTGTTGCTCCTCCTCCTCCTCCTCCTCACTGCTGCTGTTTCTCCTCCTCCTCCTCATCCTCATCCTCCCTTCTACCCCGCCGCCCTGATGATGATACCGATGACGAGGACGACGGTAATGATGATGATAATGATGATGATGATGATGACGAATATGATGACAATGACCATGACGATGATGATGATGAAGACGACGACGATGACGAGGATGATGATGATGATAATGATGGTGGTGATGATGCGGATGAGGATGATGACGATGACGACAACGATGATGATAATGATGATGATGTTGATGATGAGGATAGTGGCGGTGATGATGGTGGTAGTGCTGTTGGTGGTGCTTATGATGATGAGGAGGGGGAGGAGGAGGAAGAGGAGAAGGGCAACGATGATGACAATGCTGACGACGACGATGATGATGATGATGACGATGACGATGACGATGACGATGATGATGGTGTTGGTGATGCTGATGATGGTGATGATGATGATGGTTATGATGATGACGACGACGATGATGACGATGACGACGATGATGATGCTGATGAAGATGATGATGACGATGACGATACTTTGATTGTGATGATGCTGATCATGATGATGAGGATGATGAAGGTTCTGATGACGATGATGATCACGATGCTCATGGTGATTATGATGGTCATGGTGATTATACCAGTGATAACGGTGATTATGTCGATGATGGTCAATATGAATATGGTTGTGATGATGACGATGACGACGACGACTACGATGATGCTGATGACGGTGATGATGATGCTGATGTTGATGATGATGGTGATGATGATGATGATGATGGTGGAGGCCTCTTGGGGCCTCCTGGGATCCTCTTTGGGCGGAAGGCTCGAATTGTCGGTTCGTGTTCCCCCTCTTGGGCCCCCTCTGGGGCCGCTGGAGAGTTGGAGGGGGGATGCCTGTGATCACGAAGACAGCTGGCGCCCCAGGTTACGTTTTCTGCTGGTCTCTCGCCCATGGCGGAGCTTCATACTCCATCCATGTTTACCTCTGTTCCTGATTTCCTCTTCCTCCTCCCCTATCCTCCTTCCCCTCCCCTCTTTGTCCGTGTGGCTCGAAGACGAAGGCTTCCAACTCAATCCGATTGCCCCGAGATCTTCTTGTATCGTTCTGGTTGCAATCCCAATGCTGTCCTACATGATGGCGCTCATCTTCTGGGTCAACTCCACCGCGCTTGCCCACGGCGCGTGGATGCGCAGGCACTCTGACGCGCCTGGGGCGTTAGTGGAAGTGATCGACGTGCACCCCGATGAATTTTACGAGCACATGCTGCAAGGGTGGGCCCGAGGGTATCCAAACGGTTTCGTGGAAGTGGGCATCGTCACAGCAAACGGTTTCGCGGGGTGCTTCGGCCAACAGAACGCGACTGGATTCTTGGAGCAGGAGGAGTTTGTCGAGGAACCGGTGCCCGTGCCAGTTCCTGCCCCTGCGCAGGAAGACGCCGACGAGGTGCCTGAACCCGTGCCAGTTCTGGCTGCTGCGCGCGAAGAGACCGACGAGGTGCCCGAGCCCGTGCCGGTTCATTCGCCCGCTACGCCGGAACGTCCTCTTCCTGCGCAAGAGGAATCCGGCGAGGGGCCTGAGTCCGCGCCGGTTTCTGCGCCCGTTGCGCCAGAAGGCGCCCTCGTCGGGCCCGTCCCCGAGGACTCTGGCACAGGCGCCCCCCCGGCCAAGCGAGGGCGCCCGGGTCGCCCAAGGAAAGGATGGACCGAACACGCCCGCTTATCCTGCCCTGACACGACGAAGTTGCGGGAGGCTGCAGCCAAGGCCGCCGACCAGCTCCACGGATGTCGACTGGGACACTTGCGCAACACAACGGCCGAGGGGCGCAAAGCCGTGGATGCACCTTGCAAAAACTGCGCAGGGTGCACCCGCCAGCGGTGCTTCTCCTTCCTTCCACCCCGCGGGACTGGCCGCCTAGTGCTCGTCGTCGAGAAGAAAGGGGAGTGCTGCCCAACGTCCCCGTCGAACGCCCGCATCCTCGACCGCGCCAAGGAGTACGCCCAGAGAATGTCTCCCGTGAAGGCGCGCGACCAGATGGAACGAGACAAGGTCCCGCTGAAGGAGAGACCAGATCTCAAGCAGTTGCAGAACGCCAGGACGCGCAAGCCCGAGGAACCCAGAATCCCCGTGGTTGCCGGCAGGGTGACAGTGCGCTGGAACGTCGTCTGTGTGCGCGGGGCCCCCAGAGTCGCCCCCCGTGCCCCAGGGGGGCAATGGCCGTGGCCCATCGTGCCCGACGGGCGCCTTGCTGCGCCTTTAGCTTTAGCCTTACCCCCAGGCTTGCATCGGGGAGATGAAGGACTGGTTGAAGAAGGATCACAACCCGATCTTCCTGTTGAACATGGTCGACACAAAGACAGGTCAGCAGACGCCAGTTGTGACCGAAAAGAACTTGCGCATCCCCTTCACCCACGGAGTCTCCGAGGCGTTGCTTGCCGAGCACAGGTTGGAGTGGCTCTTGATGGATTGGACGTGGAAGACGAACTACCACGGGATGCTCGTGGGTGCCGTTGGCCCCGTGGGCCTCCACGTGGACGAAGCAACTGGCCTCCCGACTATGCGCTTCCTGCCGGTGGTGTTCATGGCCTCGGAGACCGAGGACGACGAGGCTTCCGAGCTTCTCTTGCAGGCTTACTTCGAGATCGCTGACCGCCTTGGCATCAGCACGACGCACGCCGTCATGGACTGCCGGTGCATGGGCGCGGCCGCCCCCTTGTGCGAAGCTCGTGGCATCCGACTGCGCAGGTGCCTGCAGCGCGTGAAGGGGAACGTCGCTGACGAGGGCAAGAAGATGTTGGACAAGGGGAGCGGCGTGAAGCGGATGAAGAACACGGCCCTCATACATCCCATCAAGAACTTCATGGAATTCTCCGCCGGCCTCCCCGACAGCGGCGCCGGGGGCGAGGGTGAGAGTGACTTGGAGTTCAACGTGCTGTGGACGGAGATATTCGATCGGATGAGGGAGGACGGGGAAGAGTCGTTTCAATGGGGCGAGTCGGCAATGGCGGACTACCTCCTGACGAACATCTTTACAGTGCGTCCAGACGGAACGATCACCGCGCCCTGGCGCTGCGGGCTCGGGCAGGCCCCCCCTGGCCTTACGACGTACGCGACGTCTACAATTGAAAGATCTTGGCGGACTCTCAAAGGCGCTTGCTGCGCGGGGGGCCCGAAGTCACTCCCAGAGCTGATCGACGGAATCGGCGCCATGATGACGTCGAGGAAGGACACTGGCTTCTGGAAGTTTCTGCACCGCGAGATCAAGATCCCCCCCCTTCGCTGACTGGCGAGGGCCGCCGCCAAGTGGCGAGCAGACTTGAACGGGATGTCAGCGAGGAGGAGGGGGGCACGACGACCCGCCCCGCGAGGCTGAACCGCCACGACATGATACTCCACTTCCAGCGGGAGGGCCGCGACGGCACGTACCTCTCCAACGCGTGCGACGTCGTCTTAAACGTCGACGGCGTCGCAGTCCAGACCACCTCCGTGCACGTCTTGCCGAAGTTCCACCTGGGCTGGGCGAAGGAGCGCAAGGCGGACATGCGGGCGGCGCTGCAGCTGGGCACGGCGAAGTCTTTCTCCGATGTCAGGGAGGCGGCGAGGGACAGGACGCGGCGTTTGAACGGGGCCTGCCCAGGCCCCCGTCACGCCAGGGGCGCGGCCGTCACCGCGACGGCGGGGGGCGGCCGTGGAGGGGGGGCGCGGTGGCGGGTGGCATCGGCCCCTTCAACCCCAGGGGGCCGGCGCGCCGGGGGGCCCCGCTCGCGCCTTGCAGGAGCCTGGGCCAGAACGGGTACTCCATGAACCGTCATCGGTACTTGAGGACGTTCTTCGCCATCGTCTATGTGACGGACACTGGGGAGGCCATCGATTCGCACAGGCACTGGATGAAGCACGGGGGGGTCAGTGAGCACTCCTTGTTCGTCGAGAAAATGTTGGAGGGGTCCTACGCGGCCCCGCTCCCGGCCAGTTTGCCGCGCGCAGCTACGGGGTCTTCCTCTTCCTCCCAGCCGCCGAAGCATTCGAATACGCCCAAATACTCTGAGAAGATGAAGGCGATGTTTCAGGCCGCGCGGCCAAACCGCCCCCTTCCCCATCGGCCTCGCCCCGCGCCCCCTAGGGGCGCCCCGATCCTGGCGGGCGCGCGTCGAAGCGGGGGGGGGGGCGGTTTGGCCGCGCCGCAGGCGCGACCGGGGCCGCCCGCCGCGGGCAGGCCAGCGGCCCCGGCGGCGCCGCCGTGCAAGCTACCCGGCTCCGCGGCGTCACCAGGCGCCGTCCCGCTGCTCTCGTCCAACTTGCAGTGCGAGGGCGACAGGCGCCCCACCCCCCCTGCTCTTCGGGGCGCCCAGACCCCCCACCCACCCCGCCCCACAGGTGCTGCTGGAAGACGGCGCAGGCCCGCTGCAGGAGGAAGCGGCAGGCGTCGTGCAATTTCTGCCCGCAGCACGCGCAGATGGCGAAGAGCTCCAAGGTCCTCGTGGCAATGTTGGCGGGCATCAGCTCCATGTACAACTCTGACTGGGAGGCCCTGCAGTTGAACATGGCCAAGGCGCTCTCCCTGAGCGAGCAGGATGAGCAAGGTCGTCGCCACGCGGCCAGCGTGCAACTCATCGGACAGCGTTTGGCGAAGTGGGGCCTCCAGGCCTCGTCGCGCCGATGCGCCCTGATGTAGGTCTGCGCATTTTCATTTGGCTGGGCGCCCGTCTCGCGGGCTGCCCGATTCTCCGAACAGTGCTTGCGTTCCTATTTCCTTTCAGCGGGTGCAATCCGCGCGCGCAGTCAGGTGCCCTTATTTCTCCGTCGCCGCTTGTGGCCGCCCGTCGCCGAGACGCATAGCTCGCGTCGCCTAGGTTGCACCGCGGGGATTGCATTGCACCGCGTAGATTGCAGTGCGCCGCATAGATTGCACCTCTGTGATTGCGCCGCGTAGATTGCGCCCCAGCGATTACCGCCGCTGTCCCAGAGTTGACATCGCAGGCGGTCGGTGTGCCGGGCGACGGGGCGTGTCTCTTCCACGCGTTGATCGAGACGCTCAGGAGGGGCGGCGAGGAGGTCGGCCTGACCGCCGAGGGCTTGCGAGCTGAAGGACTGCCCTCCGCTTGACGGACCCCCCCCCTGCCCCCGCTAGCTATCCGCAAGCTGGGCCCGAGCGGCAGAGGGGGGGGCCCGCGGGCGGGGTTTGAGTTTCATCGCCCCCGCACGGGCCCCCGCGCCTGTAAAACGTCGCCCCCAGCCACGAACTGGATCGCGAGCCTCCCCGGCACGTTCGAGAACGCGCTCAACAGAGCTCAGTTCCCCAACGTGGACGCGTACGTCGCGCACATGCGGAAGCCCGGTTCCTGGGCGGACCATTTGGTGGCCACTGCGTGCGCCGCGGTCTTGATGAGGCCGATCGTCGCCGTCTTAGCGCTTGGTGGCCAGCGGGCGCCGATCGGCCCGCCGCGGGGGGGCGCCGCCGGCAGGGTTCTCGCGGGCTCTGCGATTCGCGCGCGCGCGCGGCGTTGGGCGCGCCTGGAGCCGGGGGCGCGCGAGACTCGGGTCGGGCGAAAGGGGGGGATTGGGAAAGGGGGGGGTTACGAAATTTGCTGCATGCAGCTCGCTTCGGCCTCACCGAGGGGCCC
>CAUYUJ010003999.1:62500-73874 GCA_963575745.1 Prorocentrum cordatum
CGCATCGCCGATGCATTAGCGACGCGGCGCCATGCGGAGCTCGATCTTCTCCACGCCGACGTCGCCGATGCATCGGCGCTGCGGCGCGATTCTCTGACCCCATCTAATCGGACCCCATCTGTCCGAGGCGGGAATTTATACATGACCACCGCCTGGAGGATTCATTTTCGGGGACCCTGGCAGGCGGCGGATGTGGACATGTGCGGGCCCCCGGGGGCCAAAACATGTCCACGTCCACCGCCCGCTGGGTCACCAGGACGTCGGATCCCCGCCTCGCAATCCGGGAGGCCCTTGCACCCCGGGAGTGGTCAAGAGCCCCAGGGGCCCCGCGTGGCGAGAGGTCGGAGGCTTGTGATGGGCCCGTTTTCCACAGCCACCACCACCATAAGCTGGATGGGGTGAAGGAGGAGGAGGAGGACGAGGAGGAGGACGACGACGAGGAGGAGGACTAGGAGGAGGAGGAGGAGGAGGAGGAGATTTGCGGGCCACGTATGAGTAAGGATGATTAGATGGATAACTAAGCGGACAGGGGGAAGGATGAGCAGACGAGGATGAGGAACGGAGGAGGAGGAGGAGGAGGAGGAGGAGGAGGAGGAGTTATGGTGGTGGAACGCAGGCCCGTCAGCCTGGGTAGGCGGCAGCCGGTGGCCCCTTGGCGGGCCCTTCGGTGGGCCCCGCGGCGTGGCCTCGGCGGCCCCTCGGCGGCCCCTCGCCGCCCACACCGCCGCCGCCGCCGTCGCCGTCGTCGTCGTCGTCGTCGTCGCCGTCGCCGTCGCCGTCGTCGTCGTCGCCGTCGTCGTCGTCGTCGTCGTCGTCTTCGTCGTCGTCGCCAGAGTCCAGAGGCCGGAGGAGGAGGAGAACGAGGAGGGAGGAGGAGGAAGGAGGAGGACGAGGAGGGAGGAGGAGGAGGAGACCTCCTTCTAATTTGTTCTGGGGTGGGCTCAACCTCCCTTGTCTGGATGGAATGGACCTGACATGGATTTTGACCTGGGTTTGCAATGTCCCGGGGATGTGATCTGGAGTTCAGAATGTTCCCCCCAGAACATTGTCTCCCCAGAACATTATATACCTGGGTTTATATTTTCCGGGAAGATTGACCCAGAACATAACAAATTTGGGTTTCTAATGTGTTGGGCCCCCAGGCTGAATGTGGGTTTACGATGTTGGAATGATATTGATGTGATTCCCCCCCAGCCTTCCCTCACCAGGGTGAGATTCATTATGTCAAGCAAGGGATACCGTAAGCTGGGGCTTAACTGTTCTTCCGGTATGATAATAATCGGGCGGGGGGGGGGTCGGTTTGGTTTACTTTTCAAACTCAAGCCCAGGCGCCTCCCAGGGAGAACATCAACCACGGCTTATTTTCTGACATGATGAACCTAGGGCTTCATTCTGAAATATAATGGAGCTTTACACTCGGGAGGGCAAGGGAGGGAGAACTTAACCAAAAGGCTACACTACAGAGCGTGTAAAGAGAGCGATGCAGCGCGGACTCAACTGTGAGCAAGCTCTGGACATGAGACCTGGACACTTTTTCCATCGCCACATCAAACCACGAGGTGCTTTTGCAGGCTTGTGCGATCAAACTGGATGCAAGCTGAATTGCAGGCGAGCTCAAGCCTGAGACTTTACACTCCATAATCCCGCAAGCAAGGGCAGCCACGACAGACAGAGCACACTGAGTGAAAAACACAGCGTAGCTAGAGGGCTGGCGCCACGAGACTAGCCAACAAAGTGCAGAAGTCATGTGGGTATGGCTGCGCTAAGGCCGTGCGCCAAACACCTTTGGCGTCTTTACCCTCGAGAATAGTGTGAGCCTTTCCAGAGCGCGAGCAGACACTGCGCGAGGGACGACACCGCGGCAACACAAGCGGTGGCTAATTTACAAACAGGATCTTAGTGGCCTTTTTCCAAGGCGTTCCGAATTGGCAAAAGTCTGTAACCTGCATGTTAGCGTTTTTCAGGCGCTCCAGCTCCTGAATCTCATTGGTGAGCCAGACACGACTAGTGGCGGGATTCTCAAGAGCACACAAACAGCCACAGGCAGCGGCCAGCTTAAAAAATCCGAGCAGACTGGCTAAGAAGCAAATTGTGATAAAGCACCTTCTCATTATCCTTGGGCGAGGGATCAGGGCGGCCATACAAATGCAGCTCATCATTCCTCAGTGGGCCAGGCCCCCTCCCGTCCCAGCGCCTGGCTCTCGACCATGTCTGGCAGGGCAATCCAAACCAAAGGCAGACCACCTCCCGATCCAGTATGGCCTTCTCCAGCCTCTGCAGCGACTCCGCCCTCAGGAAGTCAGCCGCCTCGCCTTGCTCGACGTCCCAGGCCTCGGCTGGGATGCCCGCGCAGGCGAGCGCCTCCGAGAGCCGCCCACTGCCAGAGAAGACCTCGACGGCACGACACCCCTGGACGCGGCGGCGGCCCTCGGGAACAAAGAGGTGTGGAACGCGGTCTGCAACTTGTCTAAAGCCACGGCGCCCTTCTGGTTCGTCTCGTCGGAGACCTTGGCCTGCTGCTGTAGCAGGCGTCCGTGCGCCTCGTGCCTCCTCACCGTGCGATCTGACTGCCATCTGCCTCGGGCCTTCACGACTGGCAACGACCTTCGCTTGAGCAGGATGTCGTGACTGGGCGTGATCTGAGCTTTTCGAGACCGACACTCTTGGCAGCCGACGTCATGGCGGGGCCGAGATGGGAGTACTTGAAGTCGAAGAAGAGCTTGTCTGGCTGGCCTCGGCGGAGGCCCGCGAGCATGTCGCCCAACCAGGGCAGGTCTTCGGAGTCCAGCACCAGGCTCTCCTCGAACAGGTTGACCTTCGAGGGGTGCTGATCCATCTCCTCGTGCATGTACAGACTCCACAGGATTGCTGACGAGTGTTCGCCCTGCGTCTTCTCGGCGACGGTCGGGTGAACACCCTCTGGGCGCAGGTGGTTCCTTGTACCGCTTGAGATAAAAGTGCGTGGAGGAGAGACGAGCGACTTCTCCTTGAGCCTCATCGCCTCCCCCGGCCGCAGGTAGGCGACCCACATCGTCACCAGCGCGAGCGCCATCAGCGGGTTCCCCATGTTGACCATCTCGAGCCACAGGAGTGCCAAGAGGTGCAGCGGGACAGGAGGCCTGGTTCTGCCTGGCTCCAAACGTCCCCAGCCCTTCAGCGCCTTGCGCGCCCTCGGGAGCATGCACGTCCCAGCCCGCGAGTAGTCCCGGTGGAAATACATGAAGGCCGCCAGCGTCCTCGCGCCCTCCGAGACGTCCCGACCTGACGTCCACAGGTGGTTGATGAAGTCCGTGAGAACGAGGTCGGGCTCCCTCTCCAACTTTACTGTCAACTGGTTCGCCGTCGCCCACTCCTGGAAGCTGGCGTTGCGCTGCTCGTAGTCCTTGTGGGTCCTCGCGCTCACCGAGCTGGACTCCGGGAAAGTGCCCTGTCCCCCGGCGGCCCTGGCCCTGGCGCTGCCCGCCAGCGAAGCGCGGGAGGCTGCCCGGGCCTGCCTCGTGGCGTCCCCGGAGGCGAGCGTCGTCCTCCTCGTCCGGCTCCAGCCGCTCTGCGAGCGAGATGGCGGCTCCACCGCCGGGCGGAGCGTCCGCTGCAGAGGTGGGGCGCCGACGCGGCTCCCAGAAGCGCGAGCCCTCGTCGGCGCGGTTGCTCTCAGACGGGATCCAGCGATAAACGTAGCGTGATCCTGAGGCAGCCGAAAAGGCTGCGGTCTTACGACACGACTTGTTCAGGGCGAGCGACGACGAGCGGCCCTTCTCCATGGCCAAGACAGTGCCCAGGTTGTCCCCCAAGATGAGGTGGCGTCTCCGAGACCCATAGAGGCCCCTTGAGGTGTGTCGAACTCCAGAGGCCATGCCGATACCCTCCAAGACAGATATAGCCCCATCCCGATTCAGAAACCTCGAAGCATACTGCAACTTCCAATCGGGCTTCTGGAGATGAATCGGGTTGATCTCGACGAAATCGGGATTCGGCTCGTACGGCGAGATAGCTTTCGGCTCGACAATGGTCTTAACGGTGTTTATGTCAGTGAACGGGTCGGAGAAAGCAGGCAGAGCAGCATGACGAGGAGCAGTAGCAGACGGCAGCTTACTTCGGTATCTCCACTTCTCTCTCACCTTCCCATAGTCCTTCACTACCTCCTGAGACCAACGCGTAGAGGCAACGGCATACCCAGAGAGACACGCATCGGTGGCAAGGACCCTCTCCGACCACTCCAGGCGCAGATCCGACATGGTGACCTGGATGAGGTACGAGACCAGACGCGCCTCCTGAGCCGCCTCTGACCACAGACGCCCCGGAGTAGCCCCCATCTTGGCCGCGAAATCGTACAGCTGTCTGAAAACCGAGAGACCAGGACGGAAGATGAGGAAGGCGGCGATGCAATGACCAATGAAACGACTTAAGGCGAGTCCCGTGATCCGCGGCCTCCTCGACAAGGCCCGAGCAGCTGCTGCTATTCTCTCCCTCCTCATCGGATCAACCCAAACTTTCATAGCCTCACCGTCAATGTAATACCCTAGAGCCGTAAACTGTCGCACAGGACCGAACACCTCATGAACAATGAAGCCTGACTTGACAAGCTGGGCAATCACGGCATCACGAGCTGAGACAACACACTCAGGAGTAGAAGCAAGGACAACCAAATTATCGCAATAGACATTGAGGACTGGGAGATCAGAACGCCACTCGGGAACTGGGGCACCCTCCTCCATGAGTCTCGAAGGGGCCCATGGCAGAGCAAGACAGATCTGATGGGTATGCACGCGCTGAGCAAGCCACATCGCCCAAGTCCATCCCATCGGAACTGAGCGAAGTCGCGGCCTCACCTGCATCATGCCGTGCAGAGCGCCGCCAAGGTGAGCAGGAACACCCCACTCCAGAAGCAGCGGCCCCGGCACGGGCGGCAGGGCGAAGTACGGCCGCATCTCGGCAGGCATGGCGAGCCAGAAGAAGTAGTCTGCGATGTCGGAGCCTGCACCCCACATGCCCTGCTCCTGCATCTCTGGTGGGATCTCCAGGCCAGCGAAAGCGGAACCGCTAGCCATACGGACTTTGGGCGGGCCCCTCCAGCGGATGTTGGCAACCCGACAATCCCACACCAGTCTCTGCTTTCCTGACTTCTTGCGCACGAAAAACGGGTAGACGGTCTCGACAGCCTCCGTGCCGAAATCCACAAGATTAGATTCAAACAGGTCCTTCACGAACTGGTTGTAGAGAAACCTGTCACTCTTGAGCCTCATGTCCATGTAGGGCTGAATGGATGCCTGCTGGTCCATGATGGCCCACATCTCGACGGGCGAGCGGAGCATCTCGGTGGTGAAGCCGTTGATTACGTCTCTGCCAGACTGGTCGATGACGTCCAAGAGCATCGGAGGAGAGGCCCCCGCTGCAGGCATCGACACCCGGCCTCGGTCATACGGCTCCACGCTGCAACTGGAGTCCGCCCCGGCGTAGGAGAACTCCGATCCGCAAAGCGCCTTCAGGGCTTCGCGGTCTTTGTACAATGATGTGCATGAGGGCCTCGCCGTCGGAGCAGACAAGACTTGGCCGTGGGCAGCTCGGTGAGCGGCAGTGGGCCGATGCGAAGCGATGGCGGCTGGGGAGGCTAAAACGTTGAGGGCATCGATGGCCCCATTCGCGAGCAGCTGCCTCCCACGCCTCCTCGACATACGCTTGAAGACTGTAGCAGACAACCCAGGATCAGGACGCTCATCCACTTCAACAGATGGCAGTGGGAAGAGGTCGCGCTGGCGACTGGCGTCCACATACCTCTCAAAACCTGCTGAAGCGGGGTCCGCTGACTTTGGCACGGCTCTGCGAGTGGACCAAGCTCGCGAGCCAGGAGGCATGGGCATCATGACTCCCCCTCCCCGTCGGCCGGGGCGAGCCCTTTGCCTCCTCTGCCTCGGCCTCCTCGACATCCACGACCAGTGGGCTGCCTGGTCCGCCTCTCCTCGGCAGCCTTGCGGGACTCCTTTAGGATGGCGGCCTCATCCCTGAACTTGGTGGCGACATGGGCAGCCAGCTCGGGGGCCACTGATGCCGAAGCTGTAGCAGGACCCCATCCCATGAAGTGATCTGCTCCTGAGAAGTCTGGAGCAGAGGCTGACTGCGCGTAGGCGGACTCGATGAGTTGAAGCCGTCGCACCACCAACTCCATTGACTTGAGAGCTGGAATGTTCAGCCGATCGTGGCAAACTGCCGCAGCGAGCACCTGGGGCAGAACGAAGTGCTCGTGGATGGCCCTGTCCCCCTCGTGCAGCTTGGCCTTGCGCAGCCACGGCTCGTGTGCTGCCTGAGGGGTGGGGCCGTTCTCGGCGACGTGCCGACGGAACCAGGCTGCCGTCCTCGGGCCCTGCAGGTCGATCCCACCAGCTGGCAGGGTGCCATCCTGCCTCTGCGCGCCCTCGCCGAGTGTCACTCGGCGGGCTCCGCTGGCGTCAAACGCCACTGGCTGAACTCGTAGATCAATCATAGGTGAAGCGGTGGACCTCGGGACGCGTGAGCTGTCGTACGAACACGTAGCCGCCCTTCCGCGGCATGACGGCACGATCACCTGCCGAGGTGGTGTCCACCGTGATCTCGACCTCCGTGCCTTTGGGCAGCTCCTCGGCGTCCTCAGCAGCAACCCACACCAGGTCAGCCCGCAGCGGCGGCGCGGCGGCTCCCGCCGCCCTCACTCCCTGGCCAGGCGGCCTGGGGTCGACAGGACCCTGAGGGGGAGGAGGGCCAGCGCGCGGGACGATGTCGTCGCCTCCCACGCGCCGCACCCGCAGGCCATCAGCAGGCGCCGGCAGCCCCAGCGCGAGCGCCGCATCGATGAAGTGCTGCCGCAGCTCCTCCGCGGCGGGGGGCCCTCGAAAACGATAGATGCGCGCACCCTGCAGCCCATGGGGAGTATCCCCGAGACCTCCAGAACCCCGAAGCCGTTCGACATCGGCCGAGGCGGGCGAGCAGTCCTCTATGTACGTGTCGCCGTCAGGCGTGAGCATGAAGTAGTTCCCAGCATCCGTAGGGTGGACCGCCAGCACGATCCTCTCGTGCCAGAGGTCAGGCGACGATCGCGGATCAATGCAAGCTGATGCTGGGCGAGATCTTGTAGATCAACTGTCGGCACTGCCTCCTGAGGGGAGGCTCCCGTAGGCGCGGTACTACGCCTCGCACACCACCAGGTTGGCACCGTCAAGAGCGCCCCGCACACCCAGCCCGACACGAAGAGGACCAGGCCCAAGAATACGTAGACCACCTGCGGGAAGAAGCCAGAGCCCGCCGCCCCGGCGCCGACACACTCCACGTGTATCGGCGGGATATGCAGATCTGGACAGCGCAGCTCCACCTGCGCAGGCGGCGGCGCCGGGCAAGAGAGGTTGACCACAGTATCAGACCGCGAGCACACTGCCGCGGATACAGCTGACTGGATCGAGAGATCGATGAGCCTCGGAAGCCAGCCTGAAATATGCTCCCACATGCAGGGAGAAAAGAACTGAACCAAAAGGCTACACTACAGAGCGTGTAAAGAGAGCGATGCAGCGCGGACTCAACTGTGAGCAAGCTCTGGACAGGAGCTATGGGGGGGACCGACGCCTCCGCGACAATATAAAGAATTGGGGTTCATCATTCCAGAATGGTAATGATCCAGCTGGAGGGGGGGGGGAAACGATCCATCCACAGGACAATTATCCAATGGGGGCATCACCTACAGGTACACGCCGGTCGTTGAAAGTAAGTATTTTTGGATCCCCAGATCCCAATCTACTTCAAGCGCCTTCCTGCTTCAAGAATCGACACGCTTTTGCTGTGTTCTGTTGTTCTCTGTGGGGGCCTGGACCCAATCAACTTAATCCGCCTTGCCACTTCATGTTTTTACCTACTTTTTCCCTGGGACCGGTTTTTCATCCCGAGTCGTTTTTTGACGGTCCCGAGGCCCAGCGAGGGCCCCGAAAGGCCAAAAACTATGAAATATCTCTGTCTCGACTTTTTCGAGACGCCCGATGTCTGGGGTTATCCAAAGGGGGTATCACCTACAGATAATGACCCTAGGTTAATCACTCCCAGATAATAAACCACGCTCGACGAGGATTTCACGGGTGTCTTCGCCACTGTGGAGCGTGCCGCCCGGCGGCCATGTGGCTCGCCGTGTCAGGCTTTTCTTCGGTGGAAGCTCAGAAGGAGAAAAACCACACAGACACAATGAATCGTCGATTCCCCAGAAAATATGGGAAAATATGGGCAGTGGGGGGGAAGACAGAAACGTAGAAAATATGGGGAATCCTGTTATTTGTGTGTATTTATTTGTGCGTCCCAGGGCCCCTTCAGTTTTGAAGCGCAGCATTCTCTCAAGCAGTGGCGAAGCGTCCTGGCTGGCCTTGAGGCCTGCCGCAGACAGTTCTAAGAACCCTCTGTGGTCTGGACGAAATGCTCTTGGAACATTTCTGGCTGAGGCTGTCTTGTTTTTTTTCGCATCGGGCATATGTTCTAAGAACACTGTTTTTATTCGTAGAACATTTTTGGGTTCTAAGAGAATTCCGTTACCTTTGTAGACATGCCGAGACGGTCGGTCCCTGCTCAATTCTCAGTGGTGTCAAGATTTGTCTTCCAGGGACCAGTATCCTTGCGATTGGCTTCCTGGTGCACCTTGCCCGAGGCATGCTTCTGGTTATGTGTGTCGTCGCCACCACTGGTCGCAGCAGCAGCAGTCGTGACGATCACAGGTTTGTTTTTCTAGGCCTCCCAGATGGGGTCGGAGTAGATGGGGTCGGAGGATCGCGCCGCATCGCCGATGCATCGGCGATGCGGCTCGATGCGGAGCCCGATTTCCTCCACGCCGACGTCGCCGATGCATCGCCGGCGTCGCTGGTGCATCGCCAGTGCATCGCCGATGCATCGCCGATGCATCGGTGATGCATTGGCGATACGGCGCGATCCTTCGACCCCATCTACTCGGACCCCATCTGGGAGGCCTCTAGTTTTGAAACTAGGAGTGCTGAGTACGACGGAGGCCGAACGTACCATAGACCCTTCCCCCTATAGGGCCCCAGGCCTGGAGACCCGGCTGGCCGCGGTATAGAAATCGAACGTCGCCATCGTCGCTTTAGCCACCTCGTAAAAGGGGAGGGTATGTTGAGGAGGGGGGGAAGAGGAGGAGGAGGAGGAGGAGGAGGAGGAGGAGGAGGAGGAGGTTATCCTCCTATCCATCCCCCTCCTCACTTCTCATCCAACCTTGCTCAGAACCTCCGAGTTGCGGATTTTCCCGCTGCAGACGGCCCCGTGCAGCGCCTCCAGGATGGCCAAGTTTTTGTTCAAAACGGCTAAGATGGACAACTCGGCGCCTCCAAGACGGCCAAAATGAAACCAAGACGGCCCAAGGTGGCCCAAAGATCGCTCCGAATGGATTCTAGGCGGCCCAGGAAGCCTCCAAGAGGACCCCCGGGAGAGCCCGAAGAAGCCTAAATCATGTTGGGTGGTCGCTTCTTTTCGCGTTTCCGACGGCCCAAGACGGCCCAAGACGCTCCCGAAATTGCCCGAAGACGGCCCAAGAGACCCCCAAGAAGTTACCACGACGGCCCAGAAAATCCCCCAGGGCGGCCTCCGAAGGCGAAAGCGAGCCAAGATCGCCTCAAGACCGCCTGAGGGGATCCAGGAAGCCCCGAGACGTCCTCGCGAGGCCCCTGGTCGGCGCAGGTCAGCGCGGGTCCGAGCGGGTTCGGACCCTCGCGGCAACCCGCGCGCCGACCCGCGCCGACCTGCGCTGACCTTCGCCGACTTGCGCCGACCCGCGCTGACCCGCGCTGACCCGCGCTGACCCGCGCTGACCCGCGCTGACCCGCGCTGACCTGCGCCGACCTGCGCATCCGAGGGAGCGCGTGAGCCGCGCGGACCCGCGCGGACCCGCGCGGACCCGCGCTGCCCTGCGGTGGCCTGCGGTGACCTGCCCCACCTCTTCCCCTGCCTCTCCTCGCCGGACTCGGAGTCGAGCTGGGTAGGTTGAGCTGGCTTGACTTCTCAGTTGATTTCGGGGCATCCCTTGGTTCAATCACTTGTTTCTGGGGCTTCCCATGTTTCTTGACTCCGGCCAGGCTTCCCCGAAGGTGAGGCGTGGTCGGGCTCATCTACACCTTCGACTACTTTCTCGGCCTCCGGCCGAGGGCGTCCACTGGGTGTCGCCATCATCAACAACGACCTGCGCAGGTGACCTCCTCTGATTGCTCCTTCTCCCTTCAGTGCTTGGTGTGCTAGAATGTGTGCGTGTGTGTGCTCGTGCCCTGACCTGTGAGAGTGGCCAGCGCGCCGCTCGTCACAGCGTGTGAGCGCAGAGCAGCTTAGCGTGCAAGTTCTCTGGGCTGGTACCGCCCCAACTCAACTGAACTGAACTGAACTGAACTGCGCAGGTGACATCTTCGGGTTGCATGCGGACGCCCTGCAATTCCTCGAGCAGCGGCGCGCGCGCCTCCAGCAGCTGCCGTCCCTGGGCGGGCCTGCCTGCCGAGCTGGCTTCTGAGCAGCACGCGGGGGCTGCTCGCTGCCGAGCGGCGTGCGCCAGCATGGCAACGGATCCTCCGCCTCCTCGGCGTAGCGTCGATTCGCAGCGCTGAGGTCCCCAGAGTGGTGTGCTGGCACGGTTCGGGATTTTTCAGGCGGTTGTCTTGCAACGGGGCTCTTCCTTCGGGGAGAATGCATCCTAGTAGGCACCTGCGGAGAGGGAGCGAACCTGGAGGGAGGGTTTATGGCAACATCGTGTGTGAGTCTTGGCTTTGCACTGGTCCTCCTCCTCTTCCTCCTCCTCCTCCTGTCCTCCTCTTCCTCCTCCTCCTGCTCCTCCCCCTCCTCCTCCTCCTCCTCCTCCTCCTCCTCCTCCTCCTCCTCCTCCTCCTCCTCCTCCTCCTCCTCCTCCTATTACTACTACTACTACTACTACTACTACTACTACTACTACTACTACTACTACTACTACTACTACTACTACTACTACTACTACTACTACTACTAATACACTACTACTACTACTACTACTACTACTACTACTACTACTACTACTACTACTACTACTATTTTTTACTACTAGTTCTACTACTACTGCTGCTACTACTACTACTACTACTACTACTAGTTCTACTACTACTACTACTACTACTACTACTACTACTACTACTACTACTACTACTACCACTATCAGTACGACTACTACTACCTACTACTACTGCCTACTACTACTACCTACTACTACTGCCTACTACTACCTACTACTACTGCCTACTACCACTACTACCTACTACTACTACTACTACTACTACTACTACTACGACTACTACTACTACTACTATTACTACTGCTACTATTAGCACTACTACTACCTACTACTACTACTACTACT
>CAUYUJ010004000.1:0-25000 GCA_963575745.1 Prorocentrum cordatum
GGGGCAACGAACCGTGTGAGGGGTGCGCCAAAATGGGGAGGGGTGCGCCAAAATGGGGTGGCGGCGCCATGCGAACTGTGCTACTGAGGCCTTCGGTGGAGCTCCCCATGGGGCCACGGGATACTCCAAAATGGTGCGGCGGCGCCATGCGAACTTTGCCGATTGGACCTTCGGTGGGGCTCCCTGTGGGGCCACGAACCGCGTCAGGGGTGCGCCAAAACGAGGCGGCGGCGCCATGCGAACTTTGCCACGGGGGCTTCTGGTGGAGCTCCCGACGAGGCCACGCACCGCGTGAGGGCTGCGCCACAACGGGGCGGCGGCGGCGCCGTGCGAACTTTGCCACTGGGGCCTTCGGTGGAGCGCCCCATGGGGCCACGCGCCGCGTGAGGCGTGCGCCGCGGCGCCGCCAGGCGAGCTTTGCCCCTGGGCCCTTCGGCGGAGCTCCCTACGACGGCCACGCACCGCGTGAGGGGTGCGCCACAACGGGGGGCGGCGCCGCCGTGCGAGCCGTGCCACGGGGGCCCTCGGTGGAGCTCCCCCTGTGGGGCCGCGAACCGGAGGAGCCACGAACAGCCTCGTGGCCTGTGGGGGGCCCTCGGGAGGGCCGTGCGAGGCCGCGGCCTCGGGACGCGTCGTGGCGCGCTTCTGCGGGAAGTGCCAGACAGGCTCGAACCGCACGGGGCCTTCGCAGACGACGGGAGTCGAGCTCTCGAACCGGCTCGACGTCTCCGAGGCCATCGCCCAGACGCACGGCATGGGATGCGGCTCGCAGAGCCCCCCTGCCCAGCGAGAGCGCGCGCGCCCTTTCTTGGCGCACGAGCGCCGCACGAGCCCGTCTCTGACCCGAGGCGGTGGCGAGGCAGCGCAGGAGGCTCCTCCCCGACGGGTGGCGTGCGGATGTGTTAGTGCGCATTGTGACTGATTGTGTCACGCATTGTGTGTGACGTGCGTGCCAGTGACTGCCGACTTGGTACAAGCGCACCTCCTCCTCCTCCTCCTCCTCCTCCTCCTCCTCCTCCTCCTCCTCCTCCTCCTCCTCCTCCTCCTCCTCCTCCTCCTCATTCTCCTCCTCCTCCTCCAGAGGCCACACCATCGAAAACTCATTGCTTTCGGCTCCTTCCTTTCTGATCAGAACCCGTCTCGTTCCGTGCGAAGCGAAGTGTGGAGGCGTTGGTTTCACGCTCGCGTCGGAGCCCCGTACGTTGCTGCGCCTGCGCTGCTCCGTTCTGCTTTCTCCTCCCTCCGCCAGCCCATCCCCTCCTTCTTCATCCTGCTCCTTCCTCCTGCTCCCCGCACTCATCGGCCTCCTGGCGCCTCAGACCCCGCAATCCACGGCGTCTCGCTGTGGAAAGAAATGCCTCTGTATGGCCAGTGGTGAGAGGCAACGCTGGGAGGGGAACCAGCTCATTGAGGGGGAAACATCAACCTGGACTCTGTGATGCATCGCCGACAGATCGGCGCTGGCTCCCGATAGCAAGACCGCACGGTCCTGGAGAGGTTGGGGCCATCGGGCCCCTCTCGGCGATGATGGGGCGACTAGCGTTAGGTCGGGCGTATCCCCCTACAGGCGTATCCCCCTATAGGCAAAATCATCAAAAATAATCAACAAGTGATGCAAAAGTCGTCCCATGCCTATTTGTTTACTATTCTTGAATATCCCTCTTTGAGAGGAAGAGGCCCGACAAAACACTGGCGGTCGCTGCATCCCCCCCGGAGCCCATCCCGTTCCCAATGGCTTCCCGGCGGCATCTCAGGCCTCCGGCGGCCGTCGTCGGGACGACCCGGCACCGAATCGGGCACGCTCGCGGCGAGGCGCAGCTGCTGGAGAGGGCACCCCGAGGCTGGAGAGAACCGCCGAGGGCCGACGAGAACGCCCGTCAGCCTCGATCGATCGACCCCCTGGAGCCTACCCTGAGGTAGGGCATGTCGCCCTACAGGCGAGTTCTGGGCGGAAAAAAACACTCCAGAAATATTCCAGACATTGACAACACATGCCCATCAAAAAGCACTCCACAAATATTCCAGACATTGACAACAAGTGCCCATCAAATCGTCCCCAGCCTATTTGTTTGACTATTTTTGAATAATCCCCCTATGGAGGGACAGGCCCGACTTCAGCCTACCCCCCCCTTTCCTCCTGGGGCGCCCTCTGCCCAGCACCTCGAGGCGGATCCAGCCGTGGCCACGGGGGCGCCCCAGGACGGTCAACCGCCTGCAGCAAGCGGGCCTCGAGCCTCGAGCCTCGAGCCTCGAGCCTCGAGCCTCGAGCCTCGAGCCTCGAGCCTCGAGCCTCGAGCCCGGTCCCCCCCCCCCGACGCGTCTCACCCCTGGCGCTGCCCCCCGCGCGGTGGGCGGGCGACCGACTGCCCAGCACTGCACGATGACGGTCAGCATCCACTTCTTCACCATCACGGACGCCTGCCGCGGCGGAGCAGCATCGGAGGCCTGGGAATGGGCACCAGCACCAACGCAGGGGATTGCCTCCACAGGGGGAAGAGGATCCTGGATTGCGGTGCTGGTGGTAATAGTTCGGCCACCTTGGAGGCCAGAGCTCGGGGATAAACAGACCTCCCTTTAGTAAAACGTGGTTTAGTGAAAACGACCTGAGGCCCAAACCTGGCGGGCGCAGGCCTGGGAAATAGCGGCCACGGCGCCCTCTCGAGAACCGAAAACGGACAGTTCACTAATCGACGTGTCACTGTTGGGGGTTCTGTCCACCACCGAAAGGAGAGGACGCTGCGGGGGTGCCGGGTCGCCCAGAGCGGCCCTTGGGGGAACCAGAGGCACGGCCTAGAAGCCCACCGGGATCGGCGCGGGGAGGAGGATGAGGAGGAGGAGGAGGAGGAGGAGGAGGAGGAGGAACCACCGAGGTCGGGCTCCTCTCCCCTCGGTGGAGGCACACCGCCGAAAAATTGGTGCTCGTGCCAACCTCCAGGCCTGCGACTGCAGCAGCACCGGGCCAGCGCGGAGCACCCGACGGCGACGCCAGGGGTCGAGAGCGCAGGATCGGCCATCGGGAGTGGGCCTCCTCCTCCTCCTCCTCCTCCTCCTCCTCCTCCTCCTCCTCCTCCTCCTCATCCTCCTCCTCCTCCTCATCCTCCTCCTCCTCCTCCCTTCTTCCTCCTCTCTGCTCGCTCCTCGCTCCTCGCTCCCCCCCGCTCCTCCTCCTCCTCCTCCTCCTCCTCCTCCTCCTCCTCCTCCTCCTCCTCCTCCTCCTCCTCCTCCTCCTCCTCCTCCTCCTCCTCGCTCCCCCTACTCCTCCTCCTCCGCCTCCTCCACCTCCTCCATCGGAGCGGCATGGGCGCCGGCTCGCGCCGCGCCAGGGCGCGGCGTCGGCGACTCGAAGCGGGCCGGCCGCGCCAGGCTGCACACCGGCGCCCACGCGGGCGTCGGGACGCAGCGGCTCGTCGCAGATCGGAGTCCATTCGGGTCGGGCCTGCCGGAATCGAGGTCGGATCGGATGGGCACGGGCCCTGAACCGTCGAGTCCGAACCTCATGCTGTGCAGCGGTCGCGCTCACAAAGAGGAGCGCTGGACACTTGGGGAACGAAGGGGCCTCTCTGGCAACGGCGAGCCTAGGCCACGAGCAGGTCCCCGACCTGGACCTGAGTGAAGGGGCCCTGGGACACACAAATGAATACACACAAATAACAGGATTCCCAATATATCTTCCCATATTTTCTGGGTTTTTGTCTTCCCCCCAACTTCCCATATGCTCCTGGGAGTCGACGATTAATTGTGTCTGTGTGTTTTTTCCCCTCCTGACTGAGGCACTGCCCGAAAACCAGAGCACCTCCCGATCCTGAGACCAAGGTGGTCCCTCCTTCAGCGCCTTGACTGTGGAGGCCTCCTGGATGGGGTCGAGTGCAGAGGAACAAACAGATGCATAAGCATAAACTGTCGGAGCTCCACGTGCATCTCTTGGATTGGCGCTGGACCCCCCTCCCTGACGCGTGGAGCCAGGGACGGCGCCGGAGGCGCCGCCAGCGGGGCCAAACGCCAATCCAAGAAATCCGCGCGGAGCTCAGAATGTTTATGCTTATGCCGATTTTCTCGGGTCGTCATTTGATGGGGTTGGAGGATCGCGCCGCATCGCCGACGTGGGCGACGCCCCGGCGCCGTCGACACGGAGAATTCCGCACGCCGCTTGGAGCCGCATCGCCCATGCATCGACGGGGGCCCAGTAGGGGCCGAACTGGCCCCGACCCCCCCCGCAAAAACTAAGCCTGAGTAAGGACCCAACCCTATGCAGCTGCAAGTACCGCGAGGGAGATGAGAAGAATGAGGTTGGCGCGCAATCTCAGAACAGTGCACGCGGTAGAACCTTCTGCCACGAAACGTGTGATAGGTGTGCCGACATGAGTCGGGCGGACGCATGCGAACGTCGCCATTGGAGCCTTCCGTGGAGCTCCCTATGGGGCCGCGAAGCGTGTGAGGGGTGTGCCGAGATGGGGCGGCGGTGCCATGCGAACTTTCCTACTGGGCCTTAGGTGAGCTCCTGGTGGGGCCCCGAAACGTGTGAGGGGTGCGCCGGAATGGGGCGGCGGAGCCATGCGAACTTTCCTACTGGGGCCGTCGGTGGAGCTCCCTGTGGGGCCGCGGAACGTGTGAGGAGTGTGCCAGAATGGGGCGGCGGTGCCATGCGAACTTTCCCACGGGGGCCTTCCGTGGAGCTCCCTATAGGGCCGCGAAGCGTGTGAGGGGTGTGCCGAAATGGGGCGGCGGTGCCATGCGAACTTTCCCACTAGGGCCTTCGTTGGAGTTCCCCTATAGGGCCACGAAGCGTGTGAAGGGTGTGCCGAAATGGGACGGAGGTGCCATGCGAACTTTCCCACTGGGGCCTTCGGCGGAGCTCCCTATGGGGCCACGAAACGTGTGAAGGGGTGCGGAAATGGGGCGGCGGTGCGATGCACACTTTTCCACTGGGGCCTTAGGTGGAGCTTCATATGGGACCACGAAGCGTGCGAGGGGTGCGCCGAAATGGGGCGGCGGTGCCATGCGAACTTTTCCACTGGGGCCTTCGGCAGAGCTCCCTATTGGGCAACGAAACTTGTGAGGGTGTGCCGAAATGGAGGCGGCGGTGCCATGCGAACCCTGCCACTGGGTGGGGCCTTCGGTAGAGCTCCCTATGGGGCCTCGAAGCGTGTGAGAGGGTGTGCCGAAACAATGGACATGCGGCACGCAGAGGCAAGGATGGGAGGCGGGAGGAGGAGGAGGAGGAGGAGGAGGAGGAGGAGGAGGAGGAGGAGGGGGAAGGAGAGGAGACGCGGGAGCGCTCTCTCTTCAAAACGATGACCAATCCCACTGGATGGTTGGGAATATCCATCCAGAAGCGCTGTACCAGGTGCGGAGGGCAGAGGCAGGCATGGGATGATGGGGGAGGAGGAGAAGGAGAGAAGAGGAGAACACGGGGCGCTGTCTCTTCAAAACGAGGACCCAACACCAAAGGATGGTTAGGAAAAAAGAGGTCATGATTTCGAGCCCATGTTGAAAAAAACTTCTGGGAAACCGTTTGGCATGTTTCGACAATCATCCCGGTTATCCGCTGGAGAGGGGGGCGACGACCGATGACCTAACCTTTCCGCTTTGGGCAGCACCAGTACTGCGCGCCTCCTCCGGGCCCGCGCAGCCGACAAGATCAGGCCATCGGGGGGGGAGAGGGGGGAGGGGGGGGCGGGCCAAACTCCCCTGTGTATAGGCGGACGCTGAAGAAAAAACCTGTCTTCTGTGTTCTTTAGAGAAAACCAAAAAACGCCATAAACCCAAACGTATGGCGCTCCGCGCGGACAGGGGCGGCGATGGAGGCGACGCCGGGGGGGCCCAGCGCGGATCCAAGAAATCCGCGCGGAGCGCCAAAAATTAATGTTCATTGCGTTTTTGTCTTAGGAACGCTGGGTAATGAGGAACGCTGAAAAATTGTATGTTTGTTCCGAATCGTGCCACCATGAGGACCGCTGGATAATTAAAGAACGAAGGAGCCTTTCTCTGGCCACGGCGAGTCTCGGCAACGGCGAGCATCTGGCGCCGAGCCAGGGAGAGGGCACAGCGCAGATCCCAGATACCCTCGCGGAGCGCCAAGAGTTCATGCTTATGGCGTTTTTTCTTCGATTTCTTTGGGGGGGTGGTTGTGAGCGTTTTTTTATTCGGCGTTTCGACATTGGGAGGAGAGGGGGGGGAGGAGGGGGTCTGGCTCAAGACCTCTGCTTAGTGCGACCGTTTGCAGCAGTGCGTCCATTATGGGGTAGGCTCCACCTGCTCGAAACAGGCTCCAAAAACAGCCAAGATCTACTCCAGGGAGGGGGGAGGGGGGGCCATGGCCCGCGCCGATCGACGAAACAATCCCTTCTCTGATTTTTCGAGGGGAGAGGGTCTACTGGCGGCGGGGGGGGCGTCACCCCCGCAGACAACCCCACATCGACACCCGACGCGGGCAGCCGCCGCGCGCCGAAGGCGCTCCGACCCCCGTCGCGGCGCGACGACGAGGCGAGGTCGACCCCCGTCGGGGGAGTACCCCCCCCCCCACGCTTACTAAGACACTCGGAGCACTGACCCGGGTCCACGCAGAGCCGGGTCCGTCGGCATTTGCAGGACCCCGCGCCCCAGCCCGGGTCAATGTGTGGGCGAGCAACGACATATGTACATGTACGCCCTCCACGGTCTTGCCTGCACGAACGTCCGCGTTGACACGCACTCCAGGGGAACCTAACCGCGTACGTGTACATATGTTGCTGGCCTCTGAATGTGTGCCCCTGGCCCTGCAGGATCCTGCAAGAGCTGGCGCCGTGGCTGGCCCCCGGCTGCCTTGACCCCCCGTCTCTGGAGCCCCGACGTGCGCGGAGCAGCAGCACGCCCGCGGCCGCTCGAGTGAGAGAGAGCGGCAGGGCGACGGCAACCCGCGCGGGCGGTGGCACGGGGCATCCTGCGGCTCTCGGGCGCCATCCTGGTACATTGGAATAGAATGGAAAACTCACCCTCGTCATCGTGATCGTCGTCGTCATCTGAATCAGCATCATCAGCATCATCATCATCATCATCATCATCATCATCATCATCATCATCATCATCATCATCATCATCATGATCATCATCATCATCATCATCATCATCATCATCATCATCATCATCATCATCACCATCATAATCATCATCATCATCAGCGTCATCAGCATCACCATCATAATCAGCATCATCAGCATCATCAGCATCATCAGCATCAGCAATATCATCGTCGTCACCACCGCCATCACCATCACCATCACCATCACCATCACCATCATCATCATCATCGTCATCATCATCAGCAGCATCAGCATCAACATCATCATCAGCATCATCCGAATCATCATCAGCATCAACATCGACAACAGCATCAGAACCAGCATCAGCATCAGCATCAGCTGCATCGTCACCAGCATCATAATTAACATCATCAGAATCATCAGCAGCATCAGAAGCATCATTATCATCCTCGTCAGCATCATCAGCAGCAGCATCAGCATCAGCGGCATCAACATAATCACCATTACCATGTGCATAAGCATTATCATCACCGCCTTCACCATCAGCATCAGCATGCATGAGCATCGGCATGATTGTCATCAGGGTTGTCGATAACGTTGTGATCATTAGCCTCTGCGTCCGCATCGTCATTGGCAGCATTATCAGTACCAGCAGTGTCACCATCATCATTCCACATCGGAGCGCCTAGTCCTACTTCGCCTTTCTGATCATCCCCCACATTTCACATTCCTCCTGGTTCTTGCTCCATCTCCTCCTCCTTCTCCTTCTCCTCATCCTCATCATCCTCCTCGTCGTCCTTTCTCTGCATCCGTTCTTCTTTGCATTCCACCCTCAGTATCTATTCCTCCATCCTCCACCTGCCGTCCTCAATCCTCATCCTCATCACTATCAGCATCCCCATCATCAGTGCGTCCATCCCTAACACCATAATATTCATGAACATCACCGTCACCGTCATCACATCGTCATTAAATCGTCGTCGCCGTCGTCATCGCCATCATCCTCATCATCCTCATCACCGTCACCCTCATCAGTTCATCATCATGGTCATCAGCAGCAGCAGAAGCATCATCAGCACCTGCAGTATAATCATGATATACTCTCACTCCCTCTCCCTCCTCCTAGTGCGCCTCACCATTCGTCCGCTAACTCGTCATCCTTCTGGTCGTCGTCGTCACCATCATCATCATAATCATCAGCATGATCAGCATCACCATCATCATCATCACCATCATCAGCATCATCATAATCATCGTCCGTACCATCATCACCAGCATCATGATCATTACCATCAACAGCATCATCATCATCCTCATCATCAACAGCATCATCGTCGACATCGTCGACATCATCAAAAGCAGCAGCATCGTAATAATCGTAACCGACATCATAGTCATCGTCATCATCAACAGCATCACCATCGTCATCATCAGTATGGTCACCATCATCATCATCATCAACAGTATCAGCATCATCATCAGCATCATCATCAGCATCATCAGCATCATCAGCAGCATCAGCAGCATCATCATCACTTGTTGTTCCCTCCTCCGTTCCCCTCGTCTTGCCTCCCTCCTCCCTCCTTCCTGCTTCCGCCGGCCCGCTCAACCTCTCCTTCAAAAAAACTAGACGATCGAGAATTAGAGGTTCGACACAAAAGGTGTTGAAGCGCTGCTTGCCCATCTCTTCCTGCTCCTCTTGCTTCTGATCCGCCTCCCGCCCCCCCTCACCCTCCTGCTGCCCTGACCTCTCGAACCTCCTCCCTCACCTGGGAACGCAACGACGACACACGACCGACGACGGCGGCACGATCAACGACGACGACGGCGGACGACGGACAACGCACAACGGACGACAAGCGATGACGACGACGACGACGACGACGACGACGACGACGACGACGACGCCACACGACACAACGCTCGACTGCCGGACGACTCGCGGGGCGGCCAAAACCCGCCTCCCAGTGCTCCTCGTACTTGTGGTTCTCCGCCTGTGCACCCGCGCAAAAGGCGCGCGCGCGAGCGGCCTGGAGCTCGGACGAAAACGCTTGTTTCGCAAGAGAATGAACGCCTGGATCTCAGGAAGGGCGCGGAGTCGGGTGGGAAGCGGACCGCTCGGGATCGCGGACGCGGGACCTGCGCCAACCTATAGGAAGGAGGAATATGGAAGGGCATGAGATGAAGGGGCTGTAGGTACTGGTGCGGGTTGTCGGATCCCGATGGGGGCTCCCGTTCGAGCGGGGAGCCCCATCTGACAACACACACACACATATACACACACCACTAGCACCCGCGGAGTTCCAGGAGAATCCAGAATCGAATCGATAAGTCGGATCGGCGATCGCCGAACAATCGGATCGGCGGAAATCGGCAGCCGAGTCAGGAGCAATCGAATCAGCGGAAATCGGCAGGCTGGCAGGCCTCCGCTGAGAAATCGGAATCCAAGGCGGAAGCCCAGGTAGAACCGAATCGGCACCGGAAGCCATCCAACACCGAACTCAGATCGAATCGAATCGGAGGAGCCGACATGAGCGCTGAGTTCCGACCCGAGAGATGTGGGGTCGCATTAGGAGGGGCGTGTCCTCCTACAGGCGGGAGTTGGACGAACACTTAAAAAACCCGAACGTACTCAAACATAACTTTGAAAAGACAAAACAAATCGTTCCCTGACTATTTTGTCAGTATATATGCTTGAACATTCCCCATGTAGGGGGACATGCCCGACTGAGGGGTCGCACCAAAGCGGTGCTGGTGATACGGCCACGGCATGGGCGGATCGCATCGGAAACCGCGAGCAGGCCCGCGGGCGCCGCGCGGCGCCGCAGCGCGCGGCTGCCCTCGCGCTCTCGCGCCGAAAGGGGAACGACGTCGGGGAGGGGGGGGGGCCGGCTCGGGGGGGCAAAGCTCCTCCTCCTCCTCCTCCTCCTCCGCCTCGGGGGGGCAAAGCTCCTCCTCCTCCTCCTCCTCCTCCGCCTCCTCCTCCTCCTCGCCGCCGAAGAGAGAGGAAGAATTCCGAGTGGAAGGACGGGGGCCGGACCGGATCGGGGCGTGAGCCAGGCCCGCCCCCCGCCCCGACCCCCCCGCGCGCTTCCGCGCGAGGGCCCCGCGGCCCTCCCATCGCGCCCTTGCGCTGCGCCCACAGGAGAAGTGCGCCCACAAAAATCCGCCGACCCTCGGCGTGTGTGAGACGCTGTCGTCGTCGTCGGCGTCGGCGTCGTCGTCGTCGTCGTCGTCGTCGTCGTTGTCGTCGTCCTCGTCCTCGTCCTCGTCCTCGTCCTCGTCCTCGTCGTCGTCGTCGCCCTCGTCGTCGTCGTCGCCATTCCCAAGGAAATTTTGAACCGAGGGCCTCCAGAGGCCCTCACCGGGCCTCGGGACTGTCAACAACACGACTCGTGAGGAAAGACCGGCTCCCGGGAAGGGGTCCAAGCTCCTGGGGGTCACGCCACGAAAAAATCACGACGTCGGGGGTCTGGGAACCCACGGCACGGTCCGACAGCGGGAAGTCGCGACGGGCTGAGAGCAGCCCTCCAATATCTCGAGGCCTCCTAGATGGGGTCCGAGTAGATGGGGTCGGAGGATCGCGCCGCATCGCCAATGCATCGGCGATACATCGGCGATGCATCGCCGACGTCGGCGACGCAGCGGCGACGTCGGCGTGGAGAAAATCGGGCTCGGCATCGAGCCGCATCGTCGATGCATCGGCGACGCGGCGCGATCCTCCGACCCCATCTACTCTTAGGTCGGGCCTGTCCCCTACAGGGGGATTTTGGGCGAAAAACAAAACATCCTCCAACAAAAAACCCCAAATGGACAAAAAATAATCAACAAATCGTCCCCTAGCCATTTCTTGACTATTTTGGAATATCCCCCCTGTAGAGGGACAAGCCCGACTTCAACCTGCTCCGACCCCATCCCGGAGGCCCAGAGTATTTGGACGCCCGAAATCGGCACGGAAAGAATGGGCACAATGCCCAACAACGAATGGTGTCCGAACCAACAGCGGCCGCTGTTGGGCAGGCGGCCTCCTGCCTCAAACGGACACAGGCCGCGGCGGCGCGGACAGCGAGTCCTGTTCACAGTGAACAGGAACTGCTGTTGGGCATTGTGCCCGTTCTTTCCGTACCCATTTCATTCGAGCAGAGAGTACCGCGGAGCCTCCGCGATACTTCTCCTCCTCCTCCTCCTCCTCCTCCTCCTCCTCCTCCGCCTCCTCCTCCTCCTCCTCCTCCTCCTCCTCCTCCTCCTCCTCCTCCTCCTCCTCCTCCTCCTCCACATCATCATCAGCATCATCATCATCTCATCATCCTCATCCTCATCCTCCTCCTCCTCCTCCTCCTCCTCCTCCTCCTCCTCCTCCCCTCCTCCTCCTCCTCCTCCTCCTCCTCCTCCTCCTCTCCTCCTCCTCCTCCTCCTCCTCCTCCTCCTCCTCCTCCTCCTCCTCCACCCTCCTCCTCCTCCCTCCTCCTCCTCCTCCTCCTCCTCCTCCTCCTCCTCCTCCCCTCCCTCCTCCTCCTCCTCCTCCTCCTCCTCCTCCTCCTCCTCCTCCCCACCCTCCTCGGGGGTTTGGCTCGGCGGGCGAGCGAGGGGGGGATAGCAAAGGGGGGGGGTGAGAATCAGCTCGCGTAGCTGTCTTCCCCGGCGCCTCCCGGCGCCAGAGGCGACTGTGTATCGAGGAATGGGCCCCTCGGAGGGGCCGAAGCCAGCTGCATGCAGCCAATTTCGTAACCCCCCCTTTCCCAATCCCCCCCTTTCGTCCGGCCCGAGCGAGGGGGGGGAATCTCGAGGTGCGCACTTCGAGGCTCCAGGTTTTCGGGCGCCGCCGTCGTGTCTTGGCAGTGTGTGCCCCGCCCTCGGGGTGCGTTCCAGCGGCGGCGCGCGTCGCCGGGAGCGTGCCGGGGCGCCTCGGGGTGCGTCCCGAGCGGCCGCAGGAGGCCCGAGTTATGACCCCGCGGCCTCGACTCTGGGGCGCGATGCCGCGGGCTCGCGGCCTGGAAGATACGCTCCACGCGGGGCATCCGCGAACACAAAGGGGCCCAGAGGCACACAGATGAATAGAGACAAGCCCCAGGATCCCCCGTATTTGTTCCATGCTTCCGGCATGTTCGTCTTCCCCATCCACGTCCCATAGTTTCGATCTTAATCCCGGAGGGTCGACGTTTCGTTGTATCTGTGTCTATTTCCCCCTCCTGAGAGCAGGCACCCCGTAGCCACGGGTCGCGGCTCAGGGGCCTGACCCGCGAGGCCGTGGAATGAACGTGTTTCCTGCCCTCGGGCTGCGATCGGGCGGGCAGTTCTGCCCCCCCCCCTTGTGCGGCGCGCTCCTCCTGACAAGGGCCTCGCCTTCGAGGGATCGAGAGGCGAATCCCTCTGCCGCAGCGGAAGGCGGCGGAAGGCCGGCGCAACCTGGCGGACAAAAACGTAACGAGGGCAGCTCCGCCGGCGGAGGCGGGCAGAAGGCCGGCGGAAGCCCGCGGGGAAAAAATCACCCCCCGAGAGATGGCGGCTCTCAGTTGGCGCGGGGGTTCTGGAATCGGCCGCGTGGCCTCGCCCAGGCGAAATCCTGCTATGGCCGTCTGTACCGCTGCTGCTGGGGATAGGGTGTCCCAGAGGCCAGCTGCGGGTGCCAACGGTGCGATCGGGATTGCGGCCCGGGGCGGGTTCTCGCCCGCATTGATAAAGGGGCCCCAGGACACACAAATAAATACACAAAATGATTCCCCATATTTTCCTAGATATTTTTAGGCATTCGTCTTCCCCCCCCCCCACTTCCCATATTTTCCCATATTTTTCTGGGGAATCGAGGATTAATTGTGTCTGTGTGTTTTTTCCCTCCTGAATGGAGGACAACGGTCCTGAGGGCACGGGGTCCTGGGCCCCATGGGTGCCCTCCCCAGAAAACCAAGCTTTTCGCCCGCGTCGTGTCCTGATGGCCGTCCTGGGGCCCGTGGAGAGCCCCGAGGGAGCCTGACAGCGGCGAAGAGCCGCAGGACCCACAGCCCCCGGGCCCCGCTTCCTCCATGACAATCTCAGCAGGCAACAGAAGCGCAGGCAACAAAGTATCGTCAGGTCGGGCATGTCCCCGTACGGGCGAATTTTCGGCGAAAGATTAAACATACTCAGAAAGATACCAGAACAGTCACAACGACAAAAAATCTTGGAAAATCGTCCTCAGGCTGTGTTTTGACGATTTTTGAATATCCCTCCTGTAGAGGGACATGCCCGACTCAACAACAGCGTCACGCCGCCATGGGCAGGCAGCCGGGCAGCGATGGAAAGAGCGAGAGAGAGAGAGAGAGCACACGCGCGGTGCAAGGGCTGCCTCGGTGAGCAGGTGCGCCACAGTCTCGCGGGCGAGATGCAGGGAGGGGGGAGCCCGCGGGGGGGGCACGCGCGGCGGCGAGAGGGGAGGATTAGGCCCGCGCTCGCGGCTCCAAGTCGGCATCCACGTACGCCTCGGAGAGGTCCGCAGGGATTTTGGGGCTCTGCGCTGGAACCCCAGTGCGGGCAATACTTATATCCATATCCAGAGCGTCGTGCACTTGTTGGGAAGGGGTGCCGCAAGGCCGAGGCACACTGGATATGGATAAAAATCGAACCTTCTGGGGCAAGGTTTTTATCGATATCCAGTGCGCCTCCGGTTTCTGGGGAAGAGAGCCCAAAGCTCCAAGACGCACTGGATGTGGATGTAACTATTGCCCGCACCCAGGGCGGCGCCTCCGGCGCCGCCGCTGCAGGGAGGGGTGGGCCCAGCGCAGGCCCAAAGGAAGCCGCGCGGACCTGCGCAAGGTCATGCTGCTGCCGTTCGCTTCGGCCTCCGACAGAGGAGCCCCGACGTCAAGGCCATGCTTGCTGAGCTTGGCCGCCATGAGTGAAGGGGCCCTGGGACACACAAATAAATACACACAAATAAAAGAATTCCCCATATTTTCTCATATTTACTGATTTTCGTCTTCCCCCCCCCACTTCCTATGTTTTTCCATATTTTCTTGGGGATCGACGATGAATTGTGTCTGTGTTTTTGCCCCTCCTGAATGGTAACGCTCGGGGGCCCAGGGGGAGGCACACGGGATCCCACTGTCTGATTCGGCTGTGAAGCAGGGCTGAACCTGAACGGTGTTTTTCGTTGTCGTTTTGTTTTCGTCCTCCCTCATGCTGTTTCCAATCCACCTCTACCGCAAAACGAGGTCGAAACGGAAACGGCCCACGAGATCGCCAGAACACCGTTTAGGTCCAGCCCTGCTGTGAAGAGAGAGGAGGAAAGGGCACGAGGTGCAGTCACCACAGCCTAATGCATTGCACTTGCAAGCCAGTGGCCGAGGGCTTCGAAGCACATGTAAGGACGCAGGCGAGGAGCGACGGAGACGGGAGGCACAACGGAAAAAAACTGCAGAGAGGAGCGCACTTTGTGGCGAGGAAGTTCCCAGCGCTGCAGCACTGCGGAACGCACATCTCCAGGGCTGAACCTAAACGGTGTTGTTTGTGTTCGTCTTGGTTTCGTGTTGGTTCGCTTTGATCTCGAATCCGCCTTTACCGCAAAACGAAGTCGAAACGAAAACGGCCCACGAAATCAACAAAAGCACCGTTTGGGTCCAGCCCTGCACATCTCTAGCCGTGGGAGGGGCAAGTCGGATCGCGCAGGCGGCGTGCGAGGTGTGCAGGGACATCCACAGCTGCATCGGTCGACGGGACCTGTGCCCGGCGGTAAGAGAACACGCACACGCATCACCCACTGAAGCGAACGCCAACGAAGCAGCTGCGCACACGAACGATGCATGCACGCACCTGCTGCATGCCACAGGTCTGCGCAGGCGTACAGCAGCAGCCAAGGGCGCTCATGTCGCCGCGCCCGCCAGCCTTGAACAAGTTGTACAAGAGCACCGTGAATACCTGTCAGTGCGGCGCAATGGTCCGACCGCGGTAGCGCTGAAATGCATTCCTGGTGATTTGCAGCATGTTGGATAGCGCATCAGCTGCAGCGCCTGGTTGGCAACGAAAACCTGAGAGAAGGTAAGGGAGCTGCAGACGCCGCGCGAGTGATTCACATCACGCGAGCCCGACTCATCATTGAGCGCAGCATGACGAAGTGCACCCACCATGTGCAGTGTCGCGCACACGCACGTACACACATACCTGCAAACCACACTTGGGCAAGGCCACTACCCGTTCCGAAGATAAGAGAACAGCACTCGGAGCTCGCACAATGCAGCAGTGGCCGAAGCTGGCCACACGGGACGGCAAGAGGGGCCAGCCAGACAAGGGCAAGGGGGGCCGAGCAAGGCGGAGAGAGAAGCGAGAAGCGAGGAACGACAGGCCTGCCCCCCACCCACCCACACACACACACACTCGCACACAGAGAAGCACACACACAAGCACGATTGGCCAGAGGCCAGAGCATCGAATAGGAACCAACTCCGCCCACAGCCTGAGGCGACACGGTACTCGCACGCAGCCCAGGACCGGGCGCCGCGGGCGCTGCCCGCCCAGAGCGAGGAGCGGAGGACGGAGGCAGGAGCGGAGCCCACGAACACCACTGGCCCTTCGGGGCGCACAGCCATCCTGCCGCTGCGGAGAACGCCGGCTGCGGCCGGAACCCAGGGCAGAAGAACATCCTTCGAGAACACGAGAGCCTCCGCCGCCCAAACTGCGGAACATTCCAGGGTCCCCCCCCCCACCCCAGGAAGCACGAGAGCACTCGACGAGCACGAACGACATCGGGGTGCCCTCCCCGAATCGACCTGGATCCTATGCCCTGGTCCGACCGCCAGGAACGGAGGGACTCTCATGGCCACGGCGAGACTCGGCAACAAAATCAGGTGCTCCGACCTGGACGGACGGCCGGACGGATCGCCTGTGCGGGCATGCGCCCGGGCCCCTTTAAGGGCGAGGCGGGTGAGGCCATGGCCTCGCACGAGAAGCTGCGCGCGTCGGGGGTCTACTCAGGACAGTGCGTACTTCAGGAGCTGACTTCCCGACAGTCCCCACTCATCCACGTCGTCTCGTTGAAATCGTAGCTCCGACCTGGACCCTGGACAGACACGAACAAGATCGGGGTGTACCCTCCCCGAATCGACCTGGATCCTATACCCCGGTCCGAAAGCAAGGAACGAAGGGACTCTCATGGCCACGGCGAGACTCCGTGGAGACCCAGAGAAGGGAAGACGAGGGATGGGTATCGGTATGGATACCTTTTCCTCGATTCTCGACCCTCCTCCTCCTCCTTCTCCTCCTCCCTCCTCCTCCTCCCTCCTCCTCCTCCTCCTCCTCCTCCTCCTCCGACTGTGGGATCAACCCGTCGAGTAAGGATGCGCGGTGAAGATGCAAGGGCCTTCGAGGGCCATGTTCACGTTTTTCAAACGAGGCTGGCCAGCGAAAGTCACCAAGGAGGGGCCGAAGGGGCAAGGACGCAAGGGTAGCCTTGAAAAGTCGTTCGTCCTGCCTATTCGGATTCACTGTGGGTGGTGTAGGGCTTTTCCTTCTTCCAACCTCCTTCTTCTCCTTCGGGACGAGGTTCACCTCTCCCCCATTACCCCTCTCCCTGGGTCGGAAGAGGGTGGCGCGAGCAGTCAGAACGTACAGGATGGCCCGAGATGGCCTCGAGAGGGCCCCAGATAGCCCAAGACGGCCTCCAGAATGGCTCAGGATAGCGCGAGATCGCTCAGGATGGATTCCAACATACTCCAAGAGGTCCCGAGACTGCTTCGAAACAGATCCAAGTGGCCACGGAGCTGCCCCGGGACGCCTCCGAGAGGACAGAATCCTTCGGAACCCTGGTGGAAATCAATGGTGTGTTGCCTTCTCGCCGTTTCCGTTTCCAATGGCCCTCCGAGGCCTCAAGCTGACTCGAAGATGGCCCAAGAGAGCCCCAAGAGGGGCCCAAGAGGGCGGCAAGAGGGCCGCAAAAGCGCCCACCAAAGGCACCCCATGAGCGCACCAAGAAAGCCCCGAGAGGCATTGTTAGGGGCTCTCGAGGGGCGATGCCAAGTAAGGATCCTCGTTTCGGTGATCGATGTGTTCTAAGGTGGTCCCAAGAGGGCCCCCAAGGCTCCCAATGAGACCAGAAATAAGGCCCCACAAGGCCCCCAAGAGGCCCCCAAGAGAGCCCCAAGAGGTTCCAGCAGTCCCCCAGTAGGTTCCAACAGGCCCCCAAGACACCCTGAGAGGCCACCGAGAACACCCCAGGAGAGAAACCCAAGCGACTCCGAGGGGCATCCAAGAGGCCTCTACTTCACTGAGGCTCCCCAGGGTATCCAAGTTCATGCCATGCTCCCACGATAAGGGCAGCTTCCATGGGCATCGTTTCTGAATGGGCTGGTGGGGATACGCGAAGCATTACGAATTGAACTGCCGAGCAGGCACTGGCCGAATACACAATCAACATATTGCATGCTGCAACACTCAGCAGCCCACTGAGCTGGCGAACATTACTTCTAGCAAGGCCCAGCGACTCCTCCGTCATCGGAACCGTTGCGGCGGCGCACTGAGTAAACAGCTCCAAGGGAAGCATATTCCTGACAATTGATTGAGACAATATAGCCGGGACAACATATGACACGCTGGGTGCAACACAGAAGCTCAAACATTTGCTGCCTGATCCATGCTGCGCGCGCCAGCCGCTCCTCTTTCATGTAGGATGCTCCACGCGTCACATGTCCAACACCCTGCCATGGCCTTGATCGATACATGGTGCGATTCGTGACACCTTGCACGCTGTCCTGCATCCCTGGTCCGAACATGACAGCAGCTGACAGAGAGAGAGGGAGAAACAAATGAGAAATCAAAAGAGGGAAGTGAGAAGGGAGACGACACATCTATATATATATATATATATATATATATATATACACGAGGAGAGGAAAACGGGAAGCGATTAGAGATACAAGAGCGAGTAAACATTATACATGTATAGAGATGAATGCAATGCAAGAGAAGGGGTACTAAGGGAGGAGACAAGGGATAAGGGAGATACGATAGACTGCAGACGACAGACTATCGAAGAAAGACTAGAGAACGTAGAGGATATACAAGAGGACAGAGAGAGAGAGAGATACGAGGTGACATACTCTACACAATGGAGGAGAAAGAGCGAGGTGGATAAAGAGAGAGAGAGAGAGTGAGATGGAGAGAGAGAGAGAGAGAGAGCGAGAGGAAAAAAGGTGGTAATAGAGAGCGAGAAGAAGGAGACAGCGAGAGAGAGAGAGAGAAAGAGAGAGAGAGAGAGATGAGAGAGAGGTGGGGAGAGAGAGAGAGGTGGAGACAGAGACAGAGAGAGAGAGAGAAATTAGAACATACCGAAGCAGAGCAGAGCGAGAGAGGAAACTCAACTGTGATATACTGGGTGATGACGCTCACGGGACGTCTTCCCTCGCCATCGGAAGAGTCGTGCCCGATCAGGAGGTGCGAACGCGAAGCATGGCCTTTGCCACAGCCTGGGCTGCTGCGCTGCAGTCTGGGCCACGCTGCTGGACGCCTGCGAGCAGGAACTAGTGCGTATCGCTACTCCGCTCGGCTACATATCAGGGACTGACGATGCGGGCTTCCTTCAGAAAAGAGTCGCCCTCACGCCTGAGCGCTCAACATCCAGCGGCGAGCCCAGGGGGGAAGCCGGGGAAGTGAGAGGGGACATGGCTTTCTCAGAAGGTGACGTTGGAGGAGGCCTGCGAAGATTCCCCATGGGCCCGAGGGCTTCTGAGAAGCCCCACCGCCTTCTGAGAAGGCCTGCCCCCTCTCGCTTCCCCCCTGGGCTCGCCGCCGACTGATGGTGATGATGGTCAGGAGGATGAAGAGAGGAGGAAAAGGAGGAGGAGGAGGAGCAGGAAGAGGAACAGGAGGAGGTTGTCCAGGAGGAGGAGGAGGAGGAGGAGGAGGGGGAAGAGCAGGAGGAGGAGGGGGAGGAAAAGAAGGAGGAAGAGGAGGAGGAGGAGGAGCCTGTCCGGGGCGCCGAACCCCGGCCAGAAGCCCAGCCGCGGGCGGACGCGCGCGCGAGCGCGCGCCAGCCCGCGCCAGTCTCCGCGCGCGGGCGGGGTCGGCGAGAGCGGCTCCGCGGCGCGCGGGCGCTGCGGCAGCCCCGCCGGCCGCGCCGCGGGCCGCGCGGCCCAGGCGCAGGCCGCGCAGGCCAAAGGGGGCGGCCTCGAGGGCGCGGCCGGGCTCGGACACGCGCAGGCTCCGCGAGCGGGCGGGGCCCGCGCGAGAGCGGGCGCGGCGGCCTGCGGCGCGGCCGCTGGCGCGAGGGCCTCGGAGGGGCCCCGCGCTCCGGCGGGCTTCTGGCGAGCGGCCGAGGCGGCGGCGCGCGCGGGCACGGCCGCGACGGTGCCGCCTGCTCTTTACTAGGGGGCCACATGCGAGCCCTACCCCTACCCCCCTCGATTTCTGAGGGGGAGCGTGGGGTGCACTTCGCTCGTGAGCTTCCGAACGAAGTGAACCCCACCCTCCCCCTCAGAAATCGTGGGGGGTAGGGGTAGGGCTCGCATGTGGCCTCCTATTCACCTGGTGCGCCGCGCAGGTCAGGTCTGCGCCGTCGTGCGTGCGACCCGCTGCTCTTCGCCGCGCGGGCGGCGCGCTTGTTCGCCCCCGAGGCCGGGCCCAGAGGGGGAGCCATGGCGGCCCACGGGGGCGGCTCGAGGCGCCACCGGGAGAAGGACGGCCACCGCTGGCGAGGGTCGAGGTTCGAGGTCTGCGGGCGTGCTCGTCGCATCTCGTCGGTCTGCTGGTCTCGGGGCCGCCGTCCAGCAGCTGCGCCTCGCCGAGGGCGTTCCTCCAGGTGCGCGGACCGTCCCGAGCGGCCGCCGGAGGCCCGAGCTATGACCCGAACCCCCCTGCGATCCTGGCGTCGGTTGCGTTTCGAGCCGGGCGTTGTCGCCCGGTCTGGGGTCCCAGGGCCCTCTCAGATCGAGCCAGCTCGAGAGACGGCGCGCAAAGGTGGGGTCCAGGGCTCCAGCCGTGACGTTTCACGGTGTTGAGATTTTGTTCGCCAGGTCGGATCCCAAGGTCGTCGGTCCACGGAGTGGCTGAGCTGGGGTAGGCTTTCGAAGGAGCAGAACACAGCATAAGCATAAAAATTCAAATGTCTGCACTTATTTCTCGGATCGGCGCTGGAGCCCCCTCCCTGGCGCGCCCCTCCCTGGCGCGCGGAACGCACCAGGGTCGGCGCCAGAGGCGCCGCCATGGAGCTCCAGCGCAGATCCAAGAAATCCGCGCGGATCTCGGAAAGTTGTTCGAACTCTGTTGGGACGGTATGCCGACGCTTCGGGCAGGGACGCATGACCCGCACCCGCCCCGACACAATCGAGGTGGGCCCTCGCACAAAACTCGCGGACTCGTGTCGGGCGCGTGGCAAATGGGGGGGGGGCCCAAACCGGGGTGAAGAACAGGGCCCGAGAGGGCCCCGTTGGGAGCCAGTTAGTGCCCAACAGGGGCCCGAAAGGGCCCCTTCAGGGCCTTTTTTCATCACCCCCCCATGTGGGTCACCCCCCGTTACCACCCGCCCGAGTACCAGGCACCCGCCGCACTCTGGCGGGCGTGCGCGGAAGGATCTGGACCCGCTCGTGGGACTTGCCTCGGGTGGCCCCGCTTTGGGGCGGCGCCGTGGTGGCTGCAGAGGATCAGGCGCCACGGTCTTCAGCGCAGGCAGGCAGGCAAGAAGCCATACAGCCGGAGGTGCGTAGGACACTGCGCTGGAAAAAAGCGCTGCGGTTAAGCTCCACATTCGGACCATACATCGCATCAACTTGGCAGCGTCTCTGCGTAGACAGAATGTTCCGCCAAGAAGCTCCGTCAGGCAAACGAGGAGCTAAGCTGGCTACGACACATGCCGCCGCACAGGCGACGCGATGCCTTGATCGTTTCCATACGGGGTTCCTGGAAGCCTCGACACCATTCCCCGGAACCGGTGCTTCACCCCGTGCCGTGTTTGTGACGGCCCTGAGGCCTGGCGAGGCCCCTGGGGGCCGAAACCTGCGACACACCTTGCGCCGTGGTCTTTGCTGATGACGACGCGGGCATGCTACTTGAGACGGCTTTTGTTGCCAACGACGGTGGCATGCTACTTGAGGTGTCCACGGCGAGCTCGCGCCGCGACGGCCTGCGCGCTGGTTTCTCCGGCACCGCGTGGATCTCGCTCGGCCGTGAGCGTTCGCCCATGGTGGGTCACGGCGGGCCACGTCCTTTGATGTTTGTCCATGGTGGGCCACTGCGGGCGTTCATTCTTGGACGCCCGGGCTGGAGTCGTCGCCGCGTCGGCACGACACGAACCCCACGGCCGGCGTTCACTCTGGAACGCCCGGGCTGGAGTCGTCGCCGCGTCGGCACGGCACGAACCTGTCGCAGCACCCGGAGACCAGCGCTCGAGAAGAGCGCCCGGCGCCCTCCGCAGAGGCCTCACGGGCAGTGCCAGACGGAGAGCTGCAGAGTGGTCAGCCTCCAAAAGCCTCCAGAAACCAGCGAACGCCGCTTGCGAAAATCCCCGGCAACCTCCGAATAGGTGCGGAAGCATAAGAGCACCTTGGAATGCAAACGATAAGGCCCCCCCGAGAAGCCCGAGAACTTCCGAGAGACGACGACGACGACGGACGACCACGACGGCGAGGACGAGGACGATGACGACGACGACGACAAGACGACGACGACGACGACGACGACGACGACGACGACGACGACGACGGCGGCGGCGGCGGCGGCGACAGCGAGGGCGACGACGACGGCGACGGTGACGGCGAGGGCGACGGCGACGGCGACGACGACGGCGACGGCGAGGGCGACGGCGGCGGCGACGGCGACGGCAGCGGCGACGGCGGCGGCGGCGACGGCGACGGTGATGGCAACGGCGACGACGACGACGACGACGACGACGACGACGACGACGACGACGACGGCGACGTCGACGACGACGACGACGACGACGACGACGACGACGACGATGGCGGCGGCGGCGGCAGCGGCGGCGGTGGCGGCGCCGGCGTCGGGGGCGTCGGCGGCGATCGGTTGCGGCGGCGGCCATTTGATTTCCCCAGGGGGTGCGCTCTCGCTGGAGGTTCAAGGGGGACCCTGCCTTGGCCGCCAGAGGGGGCCCCGAAGAGGCCCCCGAGGAGCCAGGAGGCGCCCCAGCCCCTCACCAGAAGACCTGCCAGAGCCCCCACACGTCCTGGGACCCCCGGCGCTCGGGCACGGAGCCTCGGACCCCGCCCGGGGTCCGACAATTGCTCGAGGGATCCGAACTCCGCGCCTCTCGGTGCCTCTCCTGCCCCATGGTCCAGCAGAACGCCCACGGCCGCGGCCACGGCTCCGGAAACGCCTGGAAACCTCCAGGAGCACCCAGCCGACCTCGAACCTCGGGCCTCGAGCCTCGAGCCCCGAGTTTCGAGCCTCGAGCCTCGAGCCTCGAGTCTCGAGCCTCCAACATCAATCATTTCCTCGAACATCAAACCTGAAGCCTCGATCTTCAAGCCTGCCTTGGGCCTCGAGTGTCGAACCTCGATCCTCGAACCTCGGGGCTCGAGCCGAGAGTCTCGATCACCGATCATCGAACCTTGGTCCTCGAGCCTCGCTTCTCGATCCTGGAGCATTGGGCCTGGAACCTCGAATTTCGAGCCTCGAGCCTCGATCCTCCAGTTTCGACGTTCGATGTTCGAACCCTGCCATCCGCCGATATGGTATTTTGAACCCGCCGCCCCAGAGGTCCCGACCCCGCCCCCGGGGCCAGTCGTTCGCCCCGGGTCCGCGCTTGCTGGCCCCAAGCCCGGCACGGGCCCCAGGGCCGAGATCGAGGCACAACGCCCGGATTGCCGCAAAACACATCTGGCCATCGCTCGGACGTCCATTCCCTGTGTTTTTTTCGGTTTCGTGCGTAGTTTTTCGCCAAATTGTCAAGGATGCTCCTCGATGGTCCTCGCCGAAGGAAACATGCACACGTCCGAGCGATGCCAAGACATCGCTGGATATCAGAGGTCAAACATCGCCCCTGGACCTCTCCTGGGATGCGTGGTGCCGAGGGCTTCGGGGCCGACCCCGCCGTGGCCACGGGGGCGCCCCAGCGAACCTCGAACCTCGAGCCTCGACAGGTTCGTCGGACATCTGAATGGCTCGAACCTCGATCCGCGATCCTCGGACACCAAAAACCCCCATCCTCAATCCTCGGCCCCCGAGACGCTCGAACCCCGAAGCTCGAGCCTCGAGCCCCGAGCCTCGAGCCTCGCACCTCGAGCCTCGAGCCTCGGCCCTCGAGCCCCGAGCCTCGGCCTTCGAGCCTCGAGCCTCGAGCCTCGGGCCCCGAGCGCCTCGAGTCGATCACGCAGCGGCGGCAGCGGCGGCGCCGCCGCAGCCAGCGGGCGCGCGGGGGGGCGCCCCCGGGCGCACCGAACCGCGGGGCGGCCGGCGGGGCGGCCCGCGGGGCCTCCTTCGCCACCTGGGACTCGAGGCTCCACCAGGAGAAGAAGAGCCACCTCTCGCGAGGCTCGGCGCCTCCTTGCCCTCCTGCCCCTTCTGATCCTCCTCCATTCCTGTTCCTTACAGGGCAGTTTTTTATATAGGGTTTTTATTGAAAAAATACTTTATGAATAAATGCATGCATGAACCCATCGTTGCTTGTAACACTAAATCCTTGCATTTTAATACATCATCCACACGCGGAGCATGTATCAAAAACGGCACTGTATAGACAACTCCTCCCTGTCGCACCCCGAGGCCAGCCGGAAGGGCGGGCCAGGCGTTTCGCCGGAGACATCCCTACCACATCCGATCCGAACCTCAAGAACTGGCAACAGCTTTTAACAAAGCAGGAGCATTAGGAGCAAGAGAGAAAAAAAGGAAGTGCCGTCCACGGCCCGCGGGGGGCGGCGCCGAGGTGGCATTCATCACGGCCTCGTGGCCCAAGTCACGAAGTCGCCGTGGCAGCTGTGCCACAGGGGCCGGTCCTGCGCAAGAGCATGCCGCTCGCCAATGCCATATTCAAAACCATATGTCTTCAACGACCCTTCGAAGTTCATCCATGGCTGGCGAGGTGGCCGCAGCGGCCTTTGAACATCGTTCGCGGCAGACGCCTGCCACGATGAATCCCGCCGCTCTGTCACTGTCCCGACTTATTCGTGGTAAGGCATGCGGGCGATGAGGCCTGCCCACCGCCTCCTGCGCTGAAGATGCGCTCGCGGCCACTCTTGCACGCCGATCTGCATCGCAGCTGCCCGGGCCTCTCTGGTCGCTCTCTGTATCCGGTCGATCCATAGCTCCCCTGGCCTCGTTGACGGGGAGTGTCCCGCATAAGCCCCACCACAGCCATAGCCAGGAGCAGGAGGAGCAGGAGGAGCAAGAGGAGCAGGATGATGATGATGATTATAAGCAGGACGTGCAGGCGGTAGCGGCTGCAGGACGTGCAGGAGGGTGATGCTAAGCAGGACGTGCAGGCAGGCGCAGGAAAGTGTCGCACGCGCGTTAGAAGAAAGTGTGGCTCCAATTCCTTACCGGGTTCGTGGATCCCTCACGTTACGGAAGAACAAACCGTCGAATCTGCAGTAGCCATGGTGACTCCACGGCCAAAGCCACAAGGAACGAGCCCTTCTAAATCGAGCGCAGGGGCGGCGGATCGAATGTCATATAAGCACTGGCAGAGAGAACAACAAACGGGCGACAACAGCGACGGAGAAGTCAGAGTGAACAAAGTGCGAACCAGGCCCTCGAAACAAAAATCTACGTTTCTGGGGCGTCTGGGTGTTTTTGGCCGGGTCTGGCATGTCCTCCTACAGGCGGCTCTCGCAGGAAAAATCAAAAATAAACAAAATATGAATATATGGGTGAAAAAAAAAACAAAAAACAAAAAAAACAAAAAAAAAAAAAAAAAAAAAAAAAAAAAAAAAAAAAAAAAAAAAAAAAAAAAAAAAAAAAAAAAAAAAAACTTCACTATACGATCTATCCACAGTTTTTGAAGACTCCTTCTGTAGAGGGACAGGCCCGACTCAAATCTACGTCTCCGGTGCGTCTGGGTGTCTTCGGGG
>CAUYUJ010004000.1:30000-40000 GCA_963575745.1 Prorocentrum cordatum
GGAAAAGGAGGAAAAAGAGAGGCGGAGGACTGCCGTGCACCTGACTACGGAGCGCGGCTGCACACGGCAGATGGAGCCGCATGCTTGTAGATTGTTTAACAAGAAGCCGTCCCTATGATAGCTCTGCCGCGGGGATATTATCTCGCTTGCTCTCCGCAGAAGATGCCAAAAATGCAGCGGCCAGTGCTGTGCATGAGCTGCTGCCTTGGGCTGCAGCTCGCTTGATCTTGCTGCGTGAAGGGCGGTGCTAACCTGGGCTGCAGCGCCACGCAACTAAATACCCCTGCATTAACTATCCCACACGGCACTCGAAAGAGAGATGAACATGCTTGGTTCGCGCATGCACTCTTTATCCTGAGTCCGAATGACCCCGCCTGCTTCCTGGAGCCCCAAAAAACCGTCCGTCACCCTCCTCCCCGACCCTCCACCACAGCCGACCCCGCCAGTTTCCTGGAGCCTTGTTCCGTAAGCACTCTGCATTTTGGGACAGGGGCGGGAGAAGACTGACAGCGTCATCATGTGTTAGCAACCCTTGTCTGGGGTGGTGGCCGCCGTGTGGTCGTCCTCCCCGAAGAGGCCACCCACTGGGACCTTTGTTTTGTGCAGCCCCTTCACGAAGATGTTAAGGTATTTCGTGTACTGGGCTGTTCGACCTCCACCACACTGTGGAAGGTCATCCATGTTGGTTTGGCCAGCCTCGTAGCCTCGGCGCCCCAACGCAAGCCCGTTGCCCTGTGACGACGAGCCCACGCGCCGCTGATGCTGACATCCGTGAAATACAGATCAGCGCACCCACGCCCAGCGCGACACGCCCTCGCCTCCACGAGGAAATTAATCCGATGCAGCTCCCACCTGGGGATTTGGACCAAAGTGTGGCACCCAGCCTGAAGCAGGTCAAACTTCTGGCCGAGCGTGTTGGCGAGATGCGGGTCGCCGATGCCCCTGACCATTGGGCCGCTGTTGACGGGCGGCGCCGCTGGCGCAGACGTCGGGCTGGTCGTCGGGGACGCGGTCGGACTGGAGGTCGGGCTGGTCGTCGGGGCCTCAGTCGGCGATGGCGTCGGACTGGATGTCGGGGGCGCCGTCGGAGTCGGCGTGGGGCTGTCCGCTGGGCTGGCCGGCTCGGTACCGAAGACGCGCACGTGACCAGATCTTGACCAGCACCGTCGTTATATCGTGCTCCAGTGGCCACGCGGCTGCCGTCGCTGCTCAGCGACACCGAAAAGCCACTTTCATCGCCTGAAGCTTCGCCATCGATGCCCTGCCCCACCCGGCTCCAAGTGTTGCCCTGAAGACGCGCGCGTGACCAGAATTTGACCCAGGCAGCGTTGTTGTAACGTGCTCCAATGGCCACGCGGCTGCCGTCGCTGCTCAGCGACACCGAACAGCCACTGCCATCGCCTGAAGCTGCGCCATCGATGTCCTGCCCCACCTAACTCCAAGTGTAGCCCGAAAGCTCGAGAGGCGCGCGTGACCAGAATCTGGCCCAGCACCGTCGTTATGACGTGCTCCAATGGCCACGCGGCTGCCGTCGCTGCCCAGCGACACCGAATAGCCACTGCAATCGCCTGAAGCTGCGCCATCGATGTCCTGCCCCCCCGGCTCCAAGCGTTGCTCGAGAGCTCGAAGACGCGCGCGCGACCAGAATCTGACCCAGCAGCCTTGTTAGCACGTGCTCCAGTGGCCACGCCTGCCGTCGCTGCTCAGCGACACCGAACAGCCACTTTCATCGCCTGAAGCTGCGCCATCGATGTCCTGCCCCACCCGGCTCCGAGAGCTCGAAGACGCGCGCGTGACCAGAATCTGACCCAGCACCGTCGTTATGACGTGCTCCAATGGCCACGCGGCTGCCGTCGCTGCTCAGCGACACCGAAAAGCCACTTTCATCGCCTGAAACTTCGCCATCGATGTCCTGCCCCACCTGGCTCCAAGCGTTGACCGAGAGCTCGAAGACGCGAACGTGACCAGGCTTTTCCGCAGCCCCATGAATTGCTCCAACGGCCACGCGGCTGCCGTCGCTGCTCAGCGGCACCGAATAGTCACTGTAATCGCCCCAAGCTTCGCCATCGACGCCCTGCCCCACCTGGCCCCAAGCCTTGCCCGAGGGCTCGAAGACGCGCGCGTGACCAGAATCTGGCCCAGCACCGTCGTTACAACGTGCTCCAATGGCCACGCGGCTGCCGTCGCTGCTCAGCGAAACCGAACAGCCACTGTCATCGCCTAAAAACTTCGCCATCGACGCCCTGCCCCACCTGGCCCCAAGCATTGCCCGAGAGCTCGAAGACGCGAACGTGGCCAGGCGTTTCGCAGCCCCATGAATTGATCCAAAGGCCACGCGGCTGCCGTCGCTGCCCAGCGACACCGAATAGCCACTGGAATCGCCACAAGCTTCGCCATCGATGCGCTGCCCCACCCGGCCTCAGGCGTTGCCCAAGAGCTCGAAGACGCGCGCGCGACCAAAATCTGACCCAGCACCGCCGTTATATCGTGCTCCGATGGCCACGCGGCTGCCGTCGCTGCCCAGCGACACCGAATTGCCACTTTCATCGCCGGAAGCTTCGCCATCGATGCCCTGCCCCACCCGGCTCCAAGCATTGCCCGAGAGCTCGAAGACGCGCGCGCGACCAGAATCTGGCCCAGCACCGTCGCTTCAACGTGCTCCAATGGCCACGCGGCTGCCGTCGCTGCTCAGCGACACCGAAAAGTCACTTCCATCGCCCGAAGCTTCGCCATCGATGTCCTGCCCCCCAAGGCCCTACGCGTTGCCCGAGAGCTTGAAGACGCGCGCGCGACCAGCATTTGACCGAGCAGCGTTGCTATAACGTGCTCCAATGGCCACGCGGCTACCGTCGCTGCTCAGCGACACCGAACAGCCACTTTCATCGCCTGAAGCTTCGCCATCGACGTCCTGCCCCCCCCCCCCCCCCCAGGCCGCAAGCGCTGCCCCAGAGCTCGAAGACGCGAACGCAACCAGGCTTTGCCGCAGCCCCATAGATGGCTTCAGCGGCCACGCGGCTGCTCAGCGACACCGAACAGCCACTTTCATCGCCTGAAGCTACGCCATCGATGCCTTGCCCCACCCGGCTCCATGTGTTGCCCGAGAGCTCGACGACGCGCGCGCGACCAGAATCTGACCCAGCACAGACGTTATAACGTGCTCCAATGGCCACGCGGCTGCCGTCGCTGCTCGGCGACACCGAACAGCCACTGTCATCGCCTGACGCTTCGCCATCGATGTCCTGCCCCACCTGTCTCCAAGAGCTGCCCGAGAGCTCGAAGACGCGCGCGTGACCATAATCTGGCCCAGCAGCGTCGTTATGACTTGCCCCAACGGCCACGCGGCTGCCGTCGCTGCTCAGCGACACCGAAAAGCCAGCTGCATCGCCCCAAGCTTCGCCATCAATGTCCTGCCCCACCTGGCTCCAGGTGTCGCCCGAGAGCTTGAAGACGCGCGCGTGGCCAGAATCTGACCCAGCACCGTCGTTACAACGTGCTCCAATGGCCACGCGGCTGCCGTCGCTGCTCAGCGACACCAAACAGCCACTTTCATCGCCTGGAACTTTGCCATCGATGTCACGCCGCACCAGGCTCCAGGCGCTGCCCGAGAGCTCGAAGACGCGCGCGTGACCAGGCCTTTCCGCAACCCCATAATTTGCTCCAGTGGCCACGCGGCTGCCGTCGCTGCTCAGCGACACCGACCACTGCCATCGCCTGAGGCTTCGCCCTCGATGTCCTGCCCCACCCGGCCCCAAGCGCTGCCCGCGAGCTCGAAGACGCGCGCGCGACCAGAATCTGACCCAGCTCCGTCGTTATAACGGGCTTCAATGGCCGCGCGGCTGCCGTCGCTGCTCAGCGACACCGGAAAGCCACCGGTAACGCCTGAAGCTCCGCCATCGATGCCCTGCTCCACCCGGCTCCAAACGCTGCCCGAGAGCTCGAAGAAGCGCGCGTGGCCGGAATCTGGCCCAGCACCGTCGTTATAACGTGCTCCAATGGCCACGCGGCTGCCGTCGCTGCCCATCGACACCGAACAGCCACTTTCATTGCCTGAAGCTTCGCCATCGATGTCCTGCCCCACCTGGCTCCCAGTGTAGCCCGAGAGCTCGAAGACGCGCGCGTGACCAGAATTTGACCCAGCACCGTTGTTATAACGCGCTCCAATGGCCGCGCGGCTGCCGTCGCTGCTCGGCGACACCGAATAGCCACTGCTATCGACTGAAGCTTCGCCATCGATGTCCTGCCCCACCTGTCTCCAAGAGCTGCCCGAGAGCTCGAAGACGCGCGCGTGACCATAATCTGACCCAACATCGTCGTTATAACGTGCCCCAGTGGCCACGCGGCTGCCGTCGCTGCTCAGCGACACCGAACAGCCACTGCTATCGCCGGAAGCTTCGCCATCAATGTCCTGCCCCACCTGGATCCAAGCGTTCCCCGAGAGCTCGAAGACGCGCACGTGACCAGAATCTGGCCCAGCACCGTCGTTAGAGCGTGCTCCGATGGCCACGCGGCTGCCGTCGCTGCTCAAGCTTCGCCATCGATGTCCTGCCCCACCTGGCTCCAAGTGTTGCCCGAGAGCTCGAAGACGCGCGCGTGACCAGAATCTGGCCCAGCACCGTCGTTAGAACGTGCTCCAATGGCCACGCGGCTGCCGTCGCTGCTCAGCGACACCGAAAAACCACGGTTATCTCCTGAAGCTTCGCCATCGATGTCCTGCCCCACGTGTCTCCAAGTGTTGCCCGAGAGCTCGAAGACGCGCACGCGACCAGATTTTGACCCAGCAGCGTTGTTACTACGTGCTCCAATGGCCACGCGGCTACCGTCGCTGCTCAACGACACCGAATAGCCACTGCCATCGCCTGAAGTTTCGCCATCGATGTCCTGCCCCACGTGTCTCCAAGTGCTGCCCGAGAGCTCGAAGACGCGCGCGTGACAAGAATCTAACCAAAGTTCGTTGCCGTTGTTTAAAAATGTTCCAATGGCCACGCGGCTGCCGTCGCTGCTCAGCGACATCTTGTCACTGTTATCGCCTGAAGTTTCGCCGTCGCTGTCCTGCCCCACCTGGCTCCAAAATGCCCCCTTTTTTCACCATGTGGTCAGGCGCCTCGACCTGGCGTCGTTCCTTCTGCTGGCTGGTGGTCATGTGGAGCACCACGTATGTCAGTGTATACACGCCCTGCTGCGAGGCGTTGCCCCTGTCCACCATCAGCCCAAGCTGCATCATGGTGGAGTCGGCGGGGCCGGCGGCGACGCGGGCCCCGACCAGGCTGGCCATGACCAAGAAACGCGCCATCTGCGAATCAAGGGAGCCAATGAGAGATTGTAAGATGTTAGAGGTTAATAGAGACGCGACGTCTCAGAGTGTATCAGTTTCAGCTTAAAGCGACCTGCTCAGGCCCAGGTAAAGCCGAACGGTCTTGAGCCAACATGATTACGGACCGTCCTGGGGCTGTCTTGGGGGCCTCTTGGGAACCAGCTCAGGGGGAGAAACCTCGTCCTCCTCGTCCTCCTCCTCCTCCTCCTCCTCCTCCTCCTCCTCCTCCTCCTCCTCCTCCTCCTCCTCCTCCTGAATCGGCGGCACAGCGACGATTGATCGACGATCGGCCCCACGATGCTCCGCAAACCCGCGCGCTCCTGGCATCCCGCGGCGGGCTGCTGGGCCCCTACCGTTATGCCAGGCGTGTCCCCCTACAGGGGGATTTTCAACGAAAAACAGAAAATACCCAAAAAATACCCCAAAAAGGTCGAAATATACTCAAAAATTAATCTCATTGTTGGACTATGTTTTATTATTGTTGGGGTATTTTTTATTTTTCGTCGAATCCCCCTCTAGGGGGACACGCCCGACTTAACCCTACCGGCGATGTCTGGGCGATTGGCGATCGGAGCGCAGCTGCCCCCAGCCGATCCCCCCCCTGCCGATGCCGGCGAGGAGCGGGGCGGAGACGGAGAGACCGCTGGGCGGCGAGCAGAAAAAAAAAGGCGCCGCAGGCCAGGGAGGGCGAGCATGCGCGTGAGAGGGGGCGACGGGCCAGCGGGAAAGGCGCGCACACACACACACACACACACACACACACACACGCACACACACACACACACACTCTGCTTCCCTCCGCCCGCCCGGTGACGTCACCGCAACGAGGGATGGCGTGAGGCACAAGAAATCGACAATCCCACAAGGCGAGCGAGCGTGCAGGGCCAAGCACCCAATTCAGAGCGCGATTCTTCAACAGATTCACAACGCCCGTTATCGGGAGCGCCCCCCACCCTCCCCCGCTCCTGGTAAAGTCGCGATTCTCGCCAGCTCCATCGGGGAACGGCTAGGGGTAGCGAGTCCCCAGACGGCGTCTTCGCGAATCGCGACGTTACTGGCCCCACTCACCCGCCCTCTCCCCGCGCTGGCGAAGGCCGATCGCGCGAGGGTGCAAAACTGGATCTTGGTGGGAAAGCGCACAAACTTTTTCTTCGACGCGGCGATGGATGAGTGCAGCCACCGGCTCAGCAAACGCACCGCCGCGTGTGGCAACGCGCTCACACACGCACCCACCCACACACCCACACACACCCACACCCCCACCCACCCACCCACCCACACCCCACAGAAACACACACACACACACCACATCTCCCGCGTCGCGGCGCGGCAGAGGCAAGATACCGGTCGCGCACCCTCTGGGAACGCTGGGGCGGAGCGCACGTCGCTGTCCGGCCTTCAGGGAGCTAAGGAGCCGGGGCAGAGGGCGGCCGTGGGGCAGGAGAAAGGGGGGAGGGCACTCACAGCATGAAGGTCTTCGGCATGAGTGACCCGTGCGGCCGGCCTCCACACACACAAATATATATATATATATATATATATATATATATATAACATGGAGGAAGGATAACGAAAATTATTACTATAGCGACGATGCCGGAAAAGGCAACAAGGAGTTATCGCTAAATTGTCGGCTTGACCTGCCTGATATTCCGCCTGCATGCCACACTCCAAGGACCAAGGTGCATGTCGCGAATACGTATATATAATGCTATATATATATATACATACATACATACATACATACATACATACATACATACATACATACATATACATATACATATACATATATATATACATTATTACGGGCGGGCGCGCTCGCACGCGCGGCGACGCGCCAGAAAGTCGCCCACGGCCGACGCGGCCGACACGGCACACACACACACACACACTTGCTCATTCAGCGGCTGAGGGGCGTCACTGCAGTCAGAGGTGAGGCGTGGCACGCGCTCAGCGGTCGACCCCACGTGGCGTTCTGCACACGGGAGGACTCTGCGGGGCGGGCCGCCCGCAGAAAAGGTTAATGAGGGGTTCTCCGCGGGGCGAGCACCTGCAACGGGAGAGCAGGCCTGCACCGTGCAAGAGAAGACGGGCGAGCCTTCGACACACCGCACACACACACACACAAAGAAAAAACACAAGCACAGACACGCACACACGCACACACACACACACACACACACACATACGCACGCGCACGCACGCACGCACGCACACGCACCACAACCTAATTGTGGCTTGGCTCTGCGAGAAGGCAAGACGCGCAGCCCTGTGAGCACGAGCCCCAGGCCGAGGAACATGAGGTTGGAGCCCACGACCGTGGCCTGGTACCAGCCTCCGCCGGCCGTCAAGGGGCGAAAGCCAGATGCACGGGGACGGGGGGCAGCAGAAGCAGCCACAAGACGAGTACAGTCAGAACGTGAATTGAGGGCGGGTGGCAAGGAAGCAGCAACAGGAGGAGTACGGTCAGAACGTGTAGAGAGCACAGTCATGACGCGTATTGAAGCCGAAGTTGGGATCTCTTGGGCGGTGGGCGACCAGTGAAAGCGGCAAAGGACGGGCCGCAGAGACAAGAACACAAGGGCACCCTAGATGAAGGCGCGCGTCCCAACTAGGCGCGCTGACTGCAGGAGGAGGAAGATGAGGCGAAAGGACGAGGGCCCAGACCTCCATCGAGCTGATGCTGTCTAGCCACCAGACGCCGCACGTCTCGACCAGACATCGCATGAGAACATGTGTTGTGCTATATATTCCTTGCTCTTTTTTATTATGTATATACTAATAAAAATAGAAATAAGAAGAAGTATTATATACATATATATATATTATGTTTAATTATCTTTTTTGATACCAACAAAAAACTTTGGACCAGGAGGCCTGGACCCCTGCCCTGGGGCCGGCTCTTCATCGCGGGCCGTTTCTGGACGGCCCTGGGCCCCGGTCAAGGCCCCCGGGGACACCGAAGGCCGGCGATAGCCGCCTGCCGCGCCTGCTGCCGTGCCGACGCGAGGAGGCGTCGGCGGCGACGACGGGGCGAATAGCCCAGGGGTCAGACACTGCACCACAGGATCGCGTCGTGGCAAAATACAGGACGGGAGGTTCTTGGCCATCTTCGGCCTCGGGGGGTCCCTCGCAGGGCCTCGGCACCGTCAAAAGACGGCCCAGGATGAAAAACCGGTCCCGGGGAAGGGGTCGGGACCTCCAGGGACTCCGCACCGAAACAATCAGGCCGTCGAACGTCTGGGCACGTATCCCGCCAGGGAGCCTCGTCGAAGACATGGACCATCGGCGCCCCTGGATACATGTCATGTAGTGCTCCCCGCCTGGGCCATTCTCCCCTGTCGTCGCCTCCCGAGGTGGGGATGAGGAGGAGGAGGAGGAGGAAGAGGAGGAGGAGGCATTAGGCAGGAGGAAGGAGGAGGAGGCAGGAGGCAGGAGGAGGTGGAAGAGGAGACAGGAGGAGGCGGGCGGAGGAGGAGGAGGAGGAGGAGGGGAGGGTTCTCGACCCCAGCCATCAGGACCGGCGAGCCATCCTGAGTAGTTCTTGATCCGGGGGCGTCCAAGGAGGGGGCGTCCCATAACTAGGAGGGAGTGCGGCAAGTCATGGCCCGAGGAATGTGCGCGCACTGGCGGGGGCCAGAGGGTGCGCTGAAGGAAAAGAGGAGGAGGAGGAGGAGGAGGGAGGAAGGAGGAGGAGGAGGAGGAGGAGGACGGAGTAGGAGGAGGAGGAGGAGGAAGCATGAATGGCAGGCACACCGGGTGCTGGTATGTCAAGGGGGGCACTTCTTCGAGTGAAGAGCAACGCCTGGGGTCTTACGAGGAGGGGGCCCAGGACTGGAGGTGTGCTGCAGCATCGCTGATTCATCTTGGGCGTCCTGTGGTCATCCTGCTCATCATCCTCGAGATCCTCATCTTCCAACTCCTCCTTCCCTCTTCCCCCTCCTCCTCCTCCTCCTCCTCCTCCTCCTCCTCCTCCTCCTCCTGCGCCTCCTCCTCGCCTTCTTCCTCCTCTTCCTGGTGCTATGTTTTGATCCTCCTCCTCCTCCTCCCTCATCATCATCATCATCATCATCATCATCATCATCATCATCATCATCATCATCATCATCATCATCATCATCATCATCATCATCATCATCTCATCATCATCACATCTCATCATCATCATCATCATCATCATCATCATCATCATCATCATCATCATCATCATCATCATCATGCCTCCTCCCTCCTGCTCCTCCTCCTCCTCATCCTCCTCCTCCTCCTCCTCCTCCTCCCCTCCTCCTCACTCCTCCTCCTCCTCCTCCTCTCCTCCTCCTCCTCCTCCTCCTCCTCTCTCTCCTCCTCTCTCCCTCCTCCTCCTCCTCCTCCTCCTCCTCCTCCTCCTCCTCCTCCTCCTCCCCTCTCCTCCTCCTCCCTCCTCTCCTCTCCTCCTCCTCCTCCTCTCCTCCTCCTCCTCCTCCTCCCCTCCTCCTCCTCTCCTCCTCCTCCTCCTCACTCCTCCTCACGCCTTCTCCTCCTCCTCCTCCTCCTCCTCCTCCTCCTCCTCCTCCTCCTCCTCCTCCTCCTCCTCCTCCTCCTCCTCCCTCCCCTCCTCCTCCATCTCCTCCTCCTCCTCCTCCTCCTCCTCCTCCTCCTGCTCCTCCTCCTCCTCTTCCTCCTCCTGCTCCTCCTCCTCCTCGCGAG
>CAUYUJ010004000.1:47500-67500 GCA_963575745.1 Prorocentrum cordatum
GGAAGAGGAGGAGGAGGAGGAGGAGGAGGAGGAGGAGGAGGAGGAGGGAGGAGGGAGGAGGAGGAGGAGGAGGAGGAGGAGGAGGAGGAGGAGGAGGAGGGGGGGGGGGGGGGATCTCCAACGTGAGCCTCGGCACGCGTGCGTTCGGCCCGTGCCTCCGCGTGCTGCGGGCCACGGCGGGGCCGCGAGCGAGGGACCCGGCTGGCAGGTGGCGGGTGTCTCTCGCACGTCGAGCTGCGCGCGCGGAGGGCGCGGGGGCCCAGCAGGCCCCTGGCGCGCGAGCGCGGGGTGCACATGCTCTTACGCGTCCCCGGGGCGAGGAGGAGGAGGAGGAGTGGGAGGAGGAGGAGGAGGAGGAGGCGGAGGAGAAGGCGGAGGAGGAGGAGGCGGAGGAGGCGGAGGAGGAGGAGGGGGAGGGGGAGGTGGAGGGGAAGGAACAGGAGGCGAAGCAGCACCCTGGGAGGGAACACTCTGCACGCGTGAGAGAGCTGCTGCCGCGCGGGAGGGGGGGGGACTCCGACAATGCGCCCGGGGCGCGTGCGCGCGGAGCACGCGCCTCCCCGCACGTGTTTTTCGGGCCACGACCGGGGGCCGCGGGCGAGCGGCCCGGCTCTTGGGGGGCGGGGAGTTCTCTTGCCAGCCTCGAACTTGTCCCTATCCCTAAGATCGACACGCCAAGAGGCGATGGCAATCTTAGGGATGCGCCCTCAAAGAATAAGGGAATCCCTAGGATTGGCATCGTGATGAGGAGATGCCCAGCATAGGGATAGGGATATGTTCCAGGCTGGTAATTCTCTGCACGTGAGAAGACGTGCGCGAGCGCGGACGGGCGGGGGGCCAACATGCGCCCGCCGAACAGGTGACAGGCGTCGCCGTGGTGGAGGGGGACGCCGCCGAGGAGGAAGGTGGAGGCATGGAGATGAGGAGGAGGGGGAGGAAAAAGGGCGGAAGGAGGAGGAGGAGGGAGGAGGAGGAGGAGGAAGGAGGAGGAGGGGGGGGAAGGAGGAGGTGGAGGAGAAGGAAGAGGAAGAGGGAGAGCAGGGGAAGGAGGAGGGGAGGAAGATGAGGAGGAGGAGAAGAGAAAGAGGAGTAGGAAAAGGAGGATAAAGAGGAGGAGGAGGAGGACGAAAAGGAGGAGGAGAAGGAGGGTGGGAGGAGGAGGAGGACGACGCCGAAAAGGAGGAGGAGGAGGAGGAGGAGGAGGAGGAGGGTGGGAGGAGGAGGAGGAGGAGGAGGAGGAGGAGGAGGAGGAGGAGGAGGAGGAGGGGGAGCAGCAGCAGGAGGAGGACGACTAGGAGGACGAAGAGCAGGAGGAGCAGGAGGAGCAGGAGGAGGATAAACAGGAAGCGCAGGCAGTAGCAGCTGCAGACAAGCAGACGGAAGTGTCGCACGCGCGTCAGAAGCAAGTTTGACTCCAATTCTTTCCCGGGCCCGTGGATCCCTAAAGAACTTCTCCTCCAGAGGAGGGGCAAGGTTTTCGAACGCTTTCCGGCCCCTCTGCTGCGATCGGCCCCGGGGGTGCCAATTGGGAAAGCGGGGCTTCTACTCATCACCATCATCGTCATTCTCACCATGATCGGCAGCAGTCTCGCGCCCGCTTCCGCCGCGCGCGCGCGCGCGGCGAGGCGGCGGTCGGGCGCGGCCGGGGGGGCGCGGATCGGCGGAGCGGCCGCGCGCCTTCGCCAGCCGCTGCTCCTTGAGGGGCGGGGGGGGGGGCGCGGAGGGCGGCCAGGGCCGGCGGCCAGGGGCGGGGGCCTGTCAAGAATTGAGGGGGCAAAGAGGAAGGGAAAGGACACAAGCAGGGGCCCCAAAAGGGCAATGGCGTCCAGAAAAGGGATCAGGGCAATGGCCCTAAAAGGGCCCCAAAAAGGGATCATGGCAATGGCCCTAAGAGGGCCCTTTCTCCTCCTCTTTGGCCCTATCAGGGCCAAAAAGGAGGAGAAAGGACATAAGCAAGGGCCCTAAAAGGGCCCTGAAAAGAGATCATGGGCAATGGCCTCCACAGAGCGACGCAAGTCGATGGGGTGTTCACCCGGCGGAGGATGTAGCCCTGGCGAAGCCTTCACCATGATCCCGACCCCCGAATCACTCGAATCCGCTCGAAATCAGCACTACCATCACCACCATCATCATCATCATTGTCATCAGCAGCAGCAGCATCATCAGCATCATCATCAGCATCACCATCATCATCATCGTCATCAGCAGCAGCGGCATCACCATCATCATTATCATCATTATCATCATCATCATCATCATCATCATCATCATCATCAGCATCATCATCATCACCATCGTCATCATCATCATCATCATCATCATCAGCAGCAGCATCGCCATCATCGTCATCATCAGCAGCAGCATCATCATAATCAACATCATCAGAATCACCACCACCACCATCATCGTCATCGTCGTCGTCGCCGGTTTGTCATCACCGTCATCATTAACAACAGCAGCATTGGCATCATCATCACCACCATCATCACCAGCATGATAATCCTAATCATCAGCATCATCATCGTGATCAGCATCATCAACATCGTCACCAATATCATCACCACCAGCATCATTATCGTCGTCGTCGTAATAATCCATATAACCAGCATCATCAACAGCATAACCATCATCAGCATCCTCATCAGCACCAACCACACCAGCATCTGCATCGTTATCATTATCATAGTAACGCTAAGATGTATAATTATAATGCTCAGCGCCATCAACATCATCATCATCAGCATCATCATCATCATCATCACCAGCAACATCGCCATCATAATCAGCAGCATCAGCCACATCATCATGACCATCATCACCAGCGGCCTCATCCTCAACACCATCGACATCGTTATCGGCATCATCATCGTCCTAGTAAACATCACCATCCATACCACCATCATCTTAACCTGACTCATCAAGATCGTTATCAACATCAACATCATCGTCATCGTCACCATACCCATCCACCTCAGCATCACCAGCGTCAACCATAACATAATCAGCATTAACAGCATAACCAGCATCCTTGTGCGTATCAACGTCAGAAGGAGCATCCGCAGCATCAGCATCGTATCAGTAGCATCATCACCATCATCATCAGCAGCAGCATCATCAACATCAGCATCAGCAGCATCATGATCAGCAGCAACACCATCATCAAATTCATCATCAGCACCGCCGTCATCATCCCATTACAAGCAGTATCGTCAGCATCGCGCCATCAGAATCACAGTTCTCATCCTCATCCCCATCCTCCTCATCCTCATCCTCATCGTCATCCTCATCCTCATCCTCGTTCGTCCTCGCGGTGCGCCTTGGCCGCAACGGCCCCCGAGAAGACGCCACGGGGGCCCGCGCAGGAATCGGGCACGGTCTCCTGCCGCCTCCAGGAGTCGATCACGCACTGCCCCCAGACGATGGTGGCCAGCCTGCCGCGCGCGCAGAGAAGAGCTCCCCGTGGCTCCCGTGCGGCCGAGCCAAGAGGGAGGGGCGCCGACCCTCCCTCGCGCTCATGCGTCCTCCTCATCCTCCTCCTGGGTCCTCCTCCTCCTCCTCCTCCTCCTCCTCCTCCTCCTCCTCCTCATCCCCCTCCTCCTCCTCCTCCTCCTCCTCCTCCTCCTCCTCGTACTCGTCCTCGACCTTTCTTGTCACACTCCCTCTCCTCCCTCCTCCTGGGTCCTCCTCACCTCCTCCTCACTCCTCCTCCTCCTCCTCATCGCCCCCTCCTCCTCCTCCTCGTCCTCACTCCACCTCCTCCTTCTCTCTCCTCCTGCACCTCCGCCCTCTCTCCGGTCCTCCTTCCTCCTCCCTCCCCCCTCCCCCCTCCTCCTGCCGCCGCCTACCCTTTAGTCGAGGATATCGACTGGCCCTCCACTCGTCTCCCTGCCCCCATGTCCCTCTGCTACCTCTTCCTCCGTGCTCCTCCTCCTCCTCCTCCTCCTCCTCCTCCTCCTCCTCCTCCTCCTCCTCCTCCTCCTCCTCCTCATCCTGCTCCTATTCCTCCTCCTCCTCCTCATCATCCTCCTGCTCCTCTTCATCATCATCATCATCATCATCAGCAGCAGTAGCATCATCAGCAGCAGCAGCAGCATCACCACCACCACCACCATCAATATCAGCATCATCATCAGCAGCAGCATCATCAGCATCATGAGCATCATCAGCATCAGCATCATCAGCAGCATCCGCATCAGCATCAGCATCAGCATCAGCATCACCATCATCATCCTGCCCCTCCTCCTCATCGTCGTCGTTATCATCATCATCATCATCATCATCATCATCATCATCATCATCATCATCATCATCGTCATCATCATCATCATCATCATCATCATCATTATCATCATCATCATCATCATCATCATCATCATCATCATCATCATCATCATCATCATCATCATCATCATCATCAGTATCATCATCATCATCATCATCGTCATCATCATCATCCTCATCATCATCAACAACAGCATAATCAGCATCATCCTCATCATCAGCAACATCATCAGCATCATCAGCAGCATCAGCAGCATCAGCATCATAGTCAGCATCATCAGCAGCAGCCTCAACATCAGAATCAGCAGTGATATCATCATCTGCAGCATCATCAGCAGCATCAGCAGCCTCATCAGTATCACCGTGATCATCCGCATCATCCACATCAACCTCATCGTCAGCATCATCATCAGCATCAGCATCATAAGCATCAACATCATCTTCATCATCAGCAGTATCATCATCCGCAGCAGCACTACTCCTCGCTCCCCCTCCTCCTCCCACATCCCTCCTCTCTCCGCCTCTCGTTCTCAACCCTATTCCCTCATCCTCCTCATCCTTGCGTCCCTATTACCCCGTCTTCCTCGTCCTCGTCCTCGTCCTCGTCCTCGTAGTCGCCCTCGTCCTCCTCCTTCTCCTCCTCATCTACCGACTTGCCCTAGATTGCATTCTGCCCGGGATTTCGAGACGAGCCTTCAGCGTGGCGACGAGGACATGCAAAAGTAACACGGCATCAAGCCTCCCCATCCATGCTCCTCCCCCTCTGAAGAAGGTGCAAAACGAATGATAGCACTTTGAAGCTTCCCCCACCGATGCCAATTCCCTCGTCCCTTCGCCTCCCTCATCCTGAGGTCCTCTCCCTTGGGTGTTACTATTGTTAAATACAGATACATAAAGAGTTGTCCGTGTTCAAGCTCGACGTCTTTTGTGTTGGGGCAATGTTTGTTCCGTCGTTGGATTATCATGTCGCCGTGTTCGGTTCGTTTTGCGATCAGGTGTTCATTGCGTTGAAATTACAGGTTGGTTTCTGATGTTCCGTTTCTGTCAAATGAGTGCTGCTTTGGGTTGCAGTTTCATGTTCTGGTGTGTGTTGCCGTGCTCCGCCCGATTTGGGCCCGGCGGATGTAGTGTTTGGTCTGTGTTGGGTTGTCGTGCGTTGTCCTGTTGTGACCGACCGCAACACGAAAAGTTGAAAACGAAAATACGCCCCAAATGCTTTTAAAAGCACATCAGTCCTCTCCTCTTCCTTCTCCTCCGCCTCCTCCTCATCCTGCTTCTCCTCCCCCTCCTCCTCCTCCTCCTCCCTCCTCATCCGTCTGCTCCTCCTCCTCCTCCTCCTCCTCCTCCTCCTCCTCCTCCTCCTCCTCCTCCTCCTTATGTTCCTCCACCTTCTCCTCCTCCGCCTCCGCATCCTTTTCCTCCTATTTCTCTTCCTCCGCCTCCTCCTCCTCCGCCTCCCTTTCTCCTCCCTCCCCCCTGGAGGGACGACGGCAACGGCAACCACGACCACCACGACGACCGCGACGACGGCGACGACAACGACGACGACGACGGCGACCACGACGACCACGAAGATGACGAGGACCACAAAGACGGCGCGACAGGCACAACTACGACGACGACGACGACGACGGCGACGACGGCGGCGGCTGCGACAATGATGACGATGGCGGCGGCGAGAGCGGCGGGCGCATGGCTGCGCGTGATGTTCGACCCGCTGGCCCCTTCTGAGGGGGGGGAGAGCGGACCGAGGCTTCGAGGGGGACGCCGGCCGTGGCCACGAGAACCCATCGAGAGGCTCGACCACTTCCAGAATGGGAGGCCTGGAAATGGGCACCAACACCAAGACAGAGGGCTGCCTCCACAGGGGGGAGGTGATCCTGGATTTCGGTGTTGGTGGTAATATTTCGGCCACCTTGGAAGCCAGAATCTTACCACCATCACCGAGATCGGGATCTTCTTCCCTCGGTGGAGGAACACCGCCGATCTTGGTGTTGGTGTCAACCTCTAGGCCTGCGAGAGGACCGTGGCCCTGGATCCTCAGGCGAAGGCCACCGAACGCAGCGACGGCGGATGGCGACGACGGCGGCCACGACGACGGCCAGGGCCACGACCGCGAAGACGCCGACGCCGACGACGCCGACGACGCCGACGACGCCGACGACGCCGCCGACGACGCCCTCCGCGCCGCCGCACTCCGCGCCGCGATTGCAGCAAAGGGCCGCCGAGGAGCCGCCGAGGATCCGGCACAGGGGAGCCCGCGGAGCGCCCCTGGCCGAGGGCGCGCGGGGCGGGGGCGCCGCCCGACGAGCAGAGACCACAGCGGCCAGTGGCTGCCCTCGGCCTCCGCGCCGCGGGGGCGCGCGGGGCCGCCGCCGCCGCCGCCGCCGTGCAGCCGTCAACCGCGAGGCTCACTGGCGCCCCGCCCCTGGGAGTAAGTCGGGCGTGTCCCCGGATCTTGGACGAAGAATAACAAAAACATATACTCAAAACAAATGCTCAAAAAATCGTGGGTCGATTTCGGTGGGTTCTGGGTTCCCGGACTCCCCGGTGTCTGGTCGATCTCCTCAGCGAGAACCACCCACTGACTGGGGATTTATCTGGTGTAATTGAATATGCCTCCTGTAGAGGGCCGGGCCCGACGTAACCCTGGGAGCCCTTCCCCGCAACGACAGCCGCCGTCCTCCCGCCGCGTCCGGGCTCGACGAACGCCGACCTCTGCGGCCCCCCCTTCCCCGCGACGGTCCCCAACGGGATGGGGCCGCAGCCCAGCCAGGGCGCAGCGGCGCCGGACGGGGCCGCGCCCGACGCCGCCGCCCCCGCAGTCATCGTGCTGCAGCAGGTGCTCTTCTGGCCACGGCGAGCCTCGGCCACGAAGGGGCTCCACGAGCCAGGTCTCGAGGAACGGCCGAGGCCTTCCTGAGCCCCCCGACGGTCCTGACGTCAGCGTCTTCTGACTGCAGGCGTCGCCGCCGCCGTCGTCAGACTCTGCTGTCTTGAGCGCGCCTGTCTTCTCGGTACTCGGCTTCGTCTTCTTCTATGCTTGTCAGTCCCCGAGCCAGTGCCTGCACTTATAGGGAAACAAAAAGTGGCATAAACATAAAAACTCGGAGGGCCGCGCGGATTTCTCGGATCGGCGCTGGGGCCCCCCAGCGGCGCCTCCGGCACCGCCCATGGCGCGCGGAGCGCGCCAGGGAGGGGGGTCCAGCGCCGATCCGAGAAATCCGCGCGGCCCTCCGAGTTTTCTATGTTTATGTCACTTTTCGTTCCCCTACAGTCGGGGCGTTGACCTAAGGAACCCTACATAAGGAACGAGGCCCCTTTCTCCATAAGTTAAACTTCGATTTCCGATCAGAAACATAAGGAACACCTGAGGCGAGCTGTGCAACACTTAAGGAACACGGAGCCCCTCCCCAACGAAAAGGGCTCCTTCTTCAGGGCCCCGACTGTACCTTCGGGGTTCTGCCGTGTCGCATGGGGACTGTGTGTTCTGCCGTGTCGCATGGGGAATCGACGATTAATTGTGTCTGTGTGTGTTTTTTCCCTCCTGATTCTGCCTTGTCGCATGGGGAGCTGGGCCTCGAGGCGTGAGACTGCGAGACCGTGCGCCGGTCTCGGCCGGCTCGTGGCCGCTCGTCGCCAGCGTCCTTTTCGCCGCGCCGTGGTGGTCACGGTCCCCCTCCTCCTCCTCCTCTCCTCCTCCTCCTCCTCCTCCTCCTCCTGCTCCTCCTCCTCCGCCTCCTCCTCTGCCTCCTCCTCCTCCTCCTCCTCCTCCCCCTGCTCCTCCTCCTCCTCCTCCTCCTTGTGGTCACGATCCTGACTATGCGAGGCTCCCGCATTGAACGGTTCCGCACTGCCTTGCACTGCTTGGCGTTGCTTTGCAGCGCTTCATCCGACCAGCCATAGCTGGGGGAGCTGTGGTCCTTACCACCCTGGGGGAACCCATCGCGTCGACGATCTCTCGAGAGGGGCGTCGAAATCGATGGGTCCCCCAGGGGGGTAAGGACCACAGCTCCCCCAGTTGTGGCTGGCCTGTTCATTGTGCGTTACTATAAGTTGCTCGCGTTGGTTTGCATTGCGTTGCAGTGCGTTGCGTTGCGTTGCGTTGCATTGGTGTGCGTTGCTGAGAACTGCACCGCGTCGCATTGAGTTGCATTGCGTTGCATGACGTTGCAAGCTCTTGCATAGCTTTGCGTTGCTTCGCAGTGCTTCGCAGTGCTTCGCATTGCGTCGCATCGGTTTACACTGCAATCGATTGCTTCGCATCGCGTTACATTGCTTGTTACGTGTTTTGGATTGCAATGGTTTGAATCGGATTGCATTGCTTCGCAGTGTTCTGCATAGCTGTGCATTGCATGACCCTGCTTTGCATTGCCTTGCGTTGCGTTGCGCTGCGTCGAATTGCATCACATTGCTGCGCATTGGTTTGCGAGCTTTGCCTTGAGTTGCCTTGTGTTGCATTGCGCTGTCGTCCTTGGCACTAATGTGTATTGAGTTGCACTGCTGTGCACTGCTTCGCATATCGCTTGTACTTGCTTTGTATGCTTTGCATTGGTTCGCCTTGCGATGCCTTGCGATGCGTTGCTCTGCCCCACATTACAGTCATCGGCCTGACCTAAGGAACGATCAATAGGGAACGAAGCCCTTGCTTTCCAAGGAAAAAACATCAGGAACGATACATAAAAAAACGCAGAAGGAAGGATACGTAACGCATGCAAGCCTTAAGGAACGACCGAGCCCCTCTTGAAAAGTAAGTGTTCCTTACTCAAGCCGCTCACTGTAAGTGCACCACGTGGGCTGCACCACCGAATTGATTGCACCACCGAGACTGCACCGCACAGGCTGCAAGACATCAAATGCTTGGGGCCCACGCTGGCCAGCCTCCCCCCCCATGTGCTCGAGCACACGCGCAGCTCGACGGAAGAGGTGGCAGCTCCTGGACGGGGCGCACCAAGGGACATGCCAGGACGACGTGTCCTTCCTGGAGGCGCGCGCCCGATCCCAAACATGCAGCGCAACCCGATTGTAGCATCTCCTGTTCCGAGCGGTATCACATAGTATTGTATCGGGGGTGTCCCCCTACAGGGGGATTGTCGACGAAAAATAAAAAATACCCAAAAAAACAACTCCAAAAAGATAAAACAATACTCACGAAATAGTCCCCAGACTATTTTTGGATCATTTTTTGATTACTTTTGGGGTCATTTAGTTTTTCGTCGAAAATCCCCCCGTAGGGGGACAGGCCCGACTTAATACCAGCCTGGCCCGCGACCCACCCGCGACCCACCCCAGGACCCACCCGCGACCCGCCAAGGGCCCCCCGCGCGACCCGCCCACTCTGCTTCCACGGAACATCGGCGCCTGCGGCGGGCTCGCTGTACAGTCTGTACAAGAAAGAGCGCCTGCGGCGGGCCTCTTCAGAGCCTCGCGGACTGCAGACGTCCCCGCCGCCCCCCTCCATCTGACCCGCGACTGCGGGGTGTTAGGAGGCAGCTACTGGGAGGCTTTCGGCGGAAAGAGCAAGGAAGAGTGAGCCCCATTTGGGAGCTGTTACGCCGGAGTGGGCCTCGGATTAAACGGGACTAAGCCAAATTGAGCGGGATGAAACGGGATTAAGCGGAATCAAGCCGGATCAAGCCGGACTTCGGACCAGTGCAGAATCAGAGTTTGACCTCCCAGGAGTTGCGTCCCAAGGGGTGCTGCGCATGCTCGGGTTGACGCCGACAAGATGAGCCTCAGAGGCTGCGCTCGAGGGCCTCCTCCTCTTCCTCCTCCTCCTCCTCCTCCTCCTCCTCCTCCTCCTCCTCCTCCGCCGCCTCCTCCTCCTCCTCCTCCGCCGCCTCCTCCTCCTCCTCCTCCATCCTCCATGCTGAGCGCCCCTGTTGGGGGGCGCTGCCGGAGGCGCTCCCTTGCCGATGCGGCCAGGCGCCGCCTCTCGCAAGACAGCGGCAGTCTCCTGCAGGCCGAGTTGTTCGTCGTGTGAGTGGGTTATGCTGGGCAGGATGTTCGCGAGGTGCAAGCGGGCCAGGGAAGCAAACCTCCCCAGACCGCTGGCTCTCAGCGTGATTCAAGATCACTTCGACTGAAGTTGGGGAGGAGGGAGGAGAGAGGAGGAGGGAGAAGGATGGAGGTGGTGGGAGGCAGGAGGTAGAAGGAAGGAGGTAAGAGGTAAGAGGGACAGAAGAGGGTAAACGGATTAGACGTGGCTCCAACGAAAAGGTGGACGGGCCAGAAGGATGCGGGAAGAGGAAGAGGGAGGAGGATGAACGCGGAGGCGGCCAACGGCCAACCCCCGCCCGCGCTCGGATCCCGCAGCAGGGGCACGACGGCGGCGACGACGACGACTGAAGAGAACGACGACGATCACGACGACGACGACGACAACGAAAACCAAGACAGCGACGACCACGACGACGACGACGACGACCGCCACCACGATCGCGACGACGACGGGCGAGGAGACCCCAGACACCTGCCGAAAGTGCGGCCCTCGACGCGCGGGCGCCCGAGGGGTCCCCCGCGGGGCCAGCTCTTCGCCTCGTTGTTTGTCGTTGTGTCCTCGTTGTGTCCTCGTTTTGTCCTCGTTTTGTACTCGCTGTCCTGAGCGCTGTTGTTCGTTCTGTCCTCTGGACCTGAGCGCTGTTTTTCGCTGTCCTCGCTGTGCTTTTCTCGCTTCGCTCGACCTCTTCTCCTGGACCCCCCTGCCAGAACGCAAAAAAAAACCAAACGCCCAGCCGAGGCGCCGCAGAGAGCAACGCGTGCTTTCGGGCCCGGCCCTGCCTCGTGAGGCGCCCGAGGGCCGGGCCCCCGGGAGAGGCCCGACCGAACGCCTGGGCAGACGCAGGAGGAGGACCGAAGCGCAACGCGTCGGCGCAGGTCTGGGGCCGACGACGGCGAGAGGTGGCGGCGAGAAGGGTCCTCCTCCTCCTCGATCCTCCTCCTCCTTCTCCTTCTCCTCGATCCTCCTCCTCCTCCTCCTCCTCCTCCTCCTCCTCCTCCTGATCCTCCTCCTCCTCCTCCTCCTCCTCCTCCTCCTCCTCCTCCTCCTCCTCCTCCTCCGCCTCAATCCTCCTCCGCCTCAATCCTCCTCTCCTCCTCCTCCTCCTCCTCCTCCTCCTACCTCCTCCTCCTCATCATCCTCCTCCTCCTCCTCCTCCTCCTCGATCCTCCTCCTCCTCCTCCTCTCCTCCTCCTCCTCCTCCTCCTCCTCCTCCGCCTCAATCCTCCTCCTCCTCCTCCTCCTCCTCCTCCTCCTCCTCCTCCTCCTCCTCCTCCTCCTCCTCCTCCTCCTCCTCCTCCACTTGGCGGCGCGCACACGGGGGTAAAGGGGGAGGGGGAGGGGGCTGTCTCTCAGAAGGCGCGTCGCCTTGCATCTGCAGATGAGGCGAGCGCCTTCTGAGGAGCAGGGGTGCCTCTAAGAAACCCTCTCCCTCCTCCCCCCCACCCCACTCTGCGCGTGACGGCGAGAGAACCGCAGCGACGGCGGCGGACGGACGGCCGCCCACGGCCGCGACAAGGACGACCAAGACGATGACCTACGTAGAAGATTAAACAACAACAACAACAACAACAACAACAACAACAACAACAACAACAACAACAACAACAACAACAACAACAATCATTTTACCCGAACGCGTGGTGTTCTCCCCAGTGCCAGGGTTTTCATACGACACCAGGCAATACCCCCACTTCGTGGGGGGGCATTACAAGCTCTACCAAATATCCAAACGACTCTTCGCGACCACCCAAACCCAGCTTCCCGCCCTATGACGTTGGGACACTTCACTTCGTGGCGTGCGGACGACCGTGGCTACTACACTGGCGTGGGGTACACACCCACAGAACCCAATGGTTTTTGGAGATTTCGGCGTGCGCGCGCGAAGAAAAAACGAATGTGTCCCGCATGGTATTATTTGACAGGGATGATGGCCCTGGCAGGTGCGCAACCGTTGTCGCAGAAGTTCGAAAAAGTTGCTCGCAAAAGCCCGTTTGACAGAAATGTTTAAAAAGTGTTGGGTTTCCTACGAATCCGCAAGAGCGCGCGGGATGAGATTTTGACATTTTTTTGTTGAAAAACCATTGGTTTTTTGATGTTTTTATGTTAAAATCGCTCCGAACACTAAGCTTTTGGAAGGATTTCGTCTTGCGCGCGCGAATGTCCACTTTACCTTATTTTTTGCAAGGGATTCTTGAAATTTGATTATATTAGAACAAGAAATGTCATTTTATAGTGTTTTTTGCAAGGGAAAACGGATTACAACAAAACAACCGGATCTGGATCACATCGTTTTACCTGAGGCTTCCTCACGAAAATGATGAAAACGTGGCTGCGGCCTAGGCGCGGCGGGGGGGGCGCGCACCAGGGGGCCCAACAATAATTATTCTTTAGAATTAATAATGTTCAACAACGACAACGACAACAACAACAACAACAACAACAACAACAACAACAATAACAACAATAAAAACAAGGTTCCCCGGGGCCAGTTCTCTTCGCCCCGGATCTGCCTCCCAAGGCAGGGCTGGACCTAGACGCTGTGTTTCGGTGTGCTTTCGTTGTGCTTTTCTCGTTTCGCTCGACCTGTTCTCCTGTACCTCCCCGCCAAAACTAACAAAAAAAAAAAAAAAAAAAAAAAAAAAAAAAAAAAAAAAAAAAAAAAAAAAAAAAAAAAAAAAAAAAAAAAAAAAAAAAAAAAAAAAAAACGAAACTCAGCAGGAGCAGCGTGTACAGGCCCAGCCCTGCTTTGTGATGCCCCCGACGGCCCAGTCCCCCTCAGGCCCGAACGCGCCTGGGCAGACGCAACAAGAGGGCCGAACCGCAACACGTCGGCGCAGGTCTGGGGAACGACGGCGGCGAGAAGTGGAGGCGCGCACAAGGGGGTAAGGGGTTAGGTTAGGTTAGGCTCGCCACTAGACCCGCCACCCCGAGCAGGCACAGAAGCCCCCACTCGACATGGCGAGCCCGTGGTTTCAGTTTCAGCATGCTCCACCGCCGCTCGCAGGCCCTCTGGCCTGCGAGGGCCCACTCCCTGGTGCCAGCGCTGGCACACAGGGGTTCACGTCGGCGGGCCCGCGAGCGGCGGCGGCGGCGTCAGCAGGCGCACAGGGCCGCGCCCGCGACACGCCGCTGGCGGCGAGCTCCACGACGTCCTCCTCGTAGAGCTCCTGCTCGAAGTACACTTTGCGGCCTAACCCCTCGCCGCGCAGGGGAAAACTGTGGCCTAACCCCTCGCCACGCAGGGGAAAACTGCGGTCTAACCCCTCACCGCGCTGGGGTTGGTGGCCTAACCCCTCGCCACGCAGGGGGTGTGTGCGGTCTAACCCCTCACCGTGCTGGGGATCGCCTGACCCCGCAGTCAGGCCCTGCGAGGGTCGGCTGCGGTCTAACCCCTCACCGCGCTGGGGTGGGACGTACTGCTTTCCGTACTGCTCCCTCTCATTGACGCGGTCTAACCCCTCACCGCGCTGGGGTGCTCTCCTCCACTCGGAGGGGTCGTCGGGCTGCCCCTGGATCGTGGTGATCGGGTCGTGGCGCCCTGGGGGCCGTACCCCCACTATCTCCTGTCCATCGTAACGCCGCCCTTCGACCCTTTGTTCTCCTTCGCCTCGAGGGAGCCCTTGATAGTCGATACGGCCTAACCCCTCGCCGTGCTGGGGTGCAGCGTCGTCGTCCTCCTCGTATAGCTCGAGCTCGATGTAGTCGCCAGCCGCGGCCCTGGCTAACCTGCTCGAGCACGCCAGTGTATGTTCCCATCGGCCTAACCCCTCGCCGCGCTGGGGACCATCGTGGCCTAACCCCTCGCCACGCAGGGGAACATTGTGGCCTAACCCCTCACCACGCGGGGGTAAACCGCGGTCTAACCCCTCACCGCGCTGGGGTTGGTGGCCTAACCCCTCGCCACGCAGGGGGTGCCTACGGTCTAACCCCTCACCGTGCTGGGGATCGCCTGCCCTCGCAGTCTCGCCCTGCGAGGGTCGGCTGCGGTCTAACCCCTCACCGCGCTGGGGGGTGATGTACTGCTTTCCGTATGTCTCCCTGTCGTTAACGCGGTCTAACCCCTCACCGTGCTGGGGTACTTTGCTCCACTTGTAGCGGTCGTCGGGCTGTCCCTGGCTCATGGGGATCGGGTCGCGGTGCTCCTGGGGCCGTACTCCCGCTATCTCCTGTCCATCATGACGCCGCTCTTCGACCCTTTGTTCTCCTTCGCCTCGAAAGGTACCTTCATCGTCGATACGGCCTAACCCCTCGCCGTGCTGGGGTACCGTGTCGTCGTCCTCCTCGTAGAGCTCGAGCTCGATGTAGTCGCCTGCCGCGGCCCTAGCTAACCTGTTCGAGCACGCCAGTGTATGTTCCCATCGGCCTAACCCCTCGCCGTGCTGGGGAGCGTCGTGGCCGAACCCCTCGCCACGCCGGGGTCCCCCGCCCGCTGGGCTTGATGCTGCCTCCGATGCGCTTGTCGCCGTGGAAGGTCCGCACGTCCTTCTTGTAGGTGACATGGCACCCGTACTCCCAGCAGTCGCCCGCTCAAGCCTGCAGCACCAGCTGCCGCGACTGAGGCTAGCTTCCACGGGGTCTCCTGCTTGATGACCGTCATCTGCCTCAGGCCGTCGTGGGGGTGGCGGCCTTTGCCCGTCTGGCGCCCGATCTCCTAACGCCCTGCGGAACATGTCTCGTAGCCGTGCCAGTTCACGCCGATGCCGATGGGCCAATCTACGATACTCTTCGGGTTCTGTCTCTGGCGCGTGGAGACGTTCGTAGAACTCGTCCCTTCTCGCCGTTGTTTGTCTCCACGCACTCCCGCACTGCTGCTCGATGATCTGCTGCATCGTCTGCCCTGGGAACCAGCGCCTCAATGCGCGGCACAGGGGGTGATTGTTGTCGTCGGTGAGCATCTGCGTGAGCATCGCTACGCACCACTCCTGCCAGCTGTCGCTGTCTCTGGCCAAGCACGTAAGATCGTCGTACCACAGTGTTGCCCATTCTCTAAGATCAGCACGCATGTCGGCATAATCTTGTGGCCCCGTATCCTCAACGATCGGCGGTAGCCCCATCGCGCCTGGATTCTGATCCAATACTCCATCGCTGTCGTCCATCCTGCAATCGTCGTCGTGGTTATGCCTGACCAGTACGTTCTGACTCCCCCCACGGTCGGTACTTTCAGCACTCGTGGCCAAAGGGGCTGCGTGCTTCCAGTGCGTGCCGTGGGGGGCAGATTCCGATCCAGCTGCATGACGACGATCTGTACGGTCTAACCCCTCACCGTGCTGGGGTGTAAAGTGGCCTAACCCCTCGCCACGCTGGGATACGCCTCGGTTTGACTCCTCCCCGCGCAGGGGCGCTTCGCTGAAGAAGTGGTCGATGTCCCTCTGCACCTCGGGGTCGTCGTAATCCTCCACCTCCTGTGACCTCGGCTCAGGCAGGGGCTCGCACTCGCAATCTGTTGGATGCACCGCTGCTGGTCGAATACTTGCCACTGTTGTCTTTCTCGTCATCCGTCTCGGTCGGGGTATAGGGTGCGGTGCTGGAGGGGGCGCATTCCCAACCAAAGGGCCGCTGTACTCATGCGGCGCTAGCCGTTCTTGGTCAAGCAGCTCACGCACCTGCCTAGCTATTTGAGCCTCTTGTGCAGCTCGCGGTGGTTCTTTCCTGTAGCCAGGGTAGCGTCCGTCCCGAATCTTGTTGAGCGCATCCTGCCCGTACTTGGTGATCGTCTCGCTGCACTGCTCGCGTAGCCTTTTCCCGATGGTCGTTCCACGTGCTGCGCACCGCGCGCAGAATAGCAGTCCGTACCGCACCCATTCGTTGACCACGTGGCTGCCATGTATCTTGCCATTGCCCATGAACCTGTCGCCCTTTACCTCGACTATCTCGTTGGCCGTGCTGTATGTAGCGTTGCATGCCGTGCTGGCAAACTCCTGCAGGGCGTCCGCTGCGATGTACTGTCTGCAGGCTGTGCAAAACCACTTATTCTTGAGCCTGACCATATCGTGCTGCTTCATCTTGTCGACGACTTCCTTTACTCGGTCCCTCTTGGCCTTGGCCTTGGCTGTGGTGGGCCTCTCAGCGCACCAAGGGTCAATGTTCGCCGTGTCCTCCAAGGCCTGCCTCGCTCGTAATCGTACATGAGCACAGATCGCATCCCATTCATCTGTACGTGGTATTGGCGTGGACACTCTTTCCCAAGAAGCTTCTGCCGCAACCGTAGCTAGTGCGTCTGCAAAACTGTTGCCCATCGCAAAAATCGGGTTGACTAGCTCGACCTCGTCCTCGTCCTGGTGCGACGGGGTCCACTCCACTTCGATGTGTCTGGGGGACGTGTCCATGACCGCCCTCTTGATGCGTGCCCATAAATCCGCGTTCTTCCCTCGCCCAGGGTCTTGAGCTCTGCCTTTTGTCCAAGCTGTGAGGAGCGGGTAGTGGTCCGTGACGTACACGATGTCTCCTCTCGTTTCCTCTATGGCAATCGCGAAGGCCGTGATCTCTGCCCGCGGTACGGTTTGACGCCGTCCTGGTAGGTCTGCCATCGTGCCTGCTGACATACTCCACTTGCCGTCGATCATCTTCATGGTCGCCACTCCGATGCCTACCCGTCTCCTGCGGGGGTCGCCACCGTAGCAACCGCCTGAGCCATCACCAAATAGATAGAGGCTGCGTCCTGGCACTCGAGCTTCTTCGTGATCGCCGAACCTGACGTAGTCCTGCCTGTCGATGTCATTGACCACTGGGTGAGTGAGCTCTCTGGGCGGTATACCTCGGAGCCATAGGGTCGGGTTTGCCTCGACGCCAGCGAGCGCCTTTGGCACCAAGTAGTCCGTCTTCTCATAGTTTTCGTGTCCTGTGTTGGCCGTACAGGTGTAGATGCGGTGGAAGATGGTCTCGGGCTCTTGCTTGCACCTCTCGCAGATGTTCGTGTCGCACTCGTAGCCAGCCTGAATCTGTCGTTGCCGAGTCCATTGCCCACCCGTAACCACCACGTTATTGAGTGCCCAATCTTGCCATTCCGCCCGCTGGCTGTATCTTTGTTGCTCCTTACTTATGTGCCATATGTCTCCTCCTCGTTGCAGATCGTCCCCGTGCAAATGCGTAGCTGCTTGTGCCCACCTCGCCATTTCCAGGTCGTGCTCCAGATCCTCCAGCAGCTGTGTGTACTCAATAGCATCAATGTCGCACTTGCCATCGTCGTCTATGAAGGGGAGCTGCCATTGCTCGTCACCTTGTGGTGTCGGTCGCTTCCATAGTGCCGCCTGTATCGGCTTCCACCCCGCCGCCATTAGAGTAGCCTGCACCGCTGCCACTGGGCCGTGTACCTTGCGCCACAGCTGCGTGCCTGCCCTGATCAACTTACGGTAGGTCGGTCCCCATGCTTGTCGTACTCGTCGATGAATTTCTGGGTGAAGAAGCCATTGGTGTAGCCATTCGCTGACAAGTTGCCGTCGCAGGCTGATGCCTGGGTCCTTCAAGTGATACAGCACAGCCATGCCAGTGGATAAGCACCTGCCTGGTGAGGAGGAGGCGGGGGCTTCTTAGAAGGAGGCTGTTTCTTAGAGGTCGCCTCGCCTTGCATCTGCAGATGAGGCAGGCGCCCTCTGAGAGGCAGGGGTGCTGCTAGGAGGCCCTCCCCCCTCCCCCCACCCCCCTCTGCGCGTGGCCGGAGGGAGAACCGCAGCGACGGCAGCGGACGGACGGCCGCCCACGGCCGCGACGAGGACGACCAAGACGATGAGCTCCATAAGGAAAAGACGTGATGACCACCCCGGCACGCGAAGTCGTCTAGTAAACGCGCACAAATGAAGAGATCGAGCAGGGCAGGGCTGTTGAGTCCACGCCCAGGGCCGTCTAGAGAACGCCAATGGTCTGGCCCGGGTGTTTTTTTTCCTCTCCTGACTACAGTCAACCCGTATGAGAAGGACACACGACAGGGATGCAAGGGAAGGCCATGTCGACACTCTGCGAGCGGGGCGCGGCCATCGCAAGCGTCCAAGGACGGGCCGCAGGGGGAAGGATGCAAGGGTAGCCTTGGAAGGTTGTTCATCCCTACTTTGCAGGCTGACTGTACACTTAGGTCGGGCATGTCCTCCTACAGGCAGATCTTGGACGAAAAATTCAAAACGCCCAACAAGATACTCCAAAATGGCGCAAACAAATCCTCCAAACATCGTCCCCCGACTATGTTTTGACTGTTTTTGAGTATTCCCCCCGTAGAGGGACAGGCCCGACTAAACTGCACACACACACAAGAGTCTTGTAAGAGTGGCCCTGGGCAAGAGCGACTCTGGCGCGCAGCACTCCGGGGGGCCGCGGGGAGGCCAGGCCTACACAGGCGCGCAGGCCAGTGCTTGGGGTGGGGACTCGTGCGGGACCGCACCAAGAAGGTCACCCGGACGCAGGGTCACTCTTACGCGGGAGGAGGAGGAGGAGCGGGAGGAGGAGGAGGAGGAGGAGGAGGAGGAGGGGGAGGAGAAGGGGGAGGAGGAGGAGGAGGAAAAGGTGGAGCGTGGCCTGAGTAGGAGGAGGAGGAGGAGCAGGAGGAGGAGGCAGGAGGCTCTGGAGACTCTGGATGACGACGAGGTGTGCCGAGAACGATGCACCGAGGAGGAGGGAGAGGAGGAGGAGGAGGAGGAGGAGGAGGGAGGAGAGGAGGAGGGGGACGACGACGACGACGACGACGACGACGACGACGACGACGACGACGACGACGACGACGACGACGACGACGACGACGACGAACGAACCTCGGCCACGACCCCGCGGAGCCGCCCAGCGTGGCCTGGGAGGACCTCGGCGACGCGGCGGCCGCCGCCACTGCCGCCGCCCTCCGGCGCCGTCGGCGCCGTGCGCGTGGGCGTCGCCGACGCTGCCGCCGCAGATCTTCGTCGGCGTCGCCGTCCGTCGCCGCCGCCGCTGGCGTCGCCGCCGAGGAGGAGCCCGCTGTGCCAAGCTTCGCGATCACGCGCGTGGCCGGCCGCGCCCCCACCCTTCCCCCCCCCCTCCCCTGGGCACGCCACGACTCGCGCCGGCGCCCTCCGGGAACGAGCCATTCTGGCATTCCCAGGCGGCACTGGCCCGGAGGCCTCCCCAAGGGGGTCCGACACGAATTGGGGCCCGAGGGCCGCGCCGCCTCGCTGCTAGGTCGGCGCTTCACAACAGGATGCCGCCCCCTCGGGCTGCAGTGTTTACATCGGCCCGCATTCGGCAAGCAGGCGGAGCCCGCCTCGTGCGGATCCCACCGGCTTCCGCCAGCCGTCCGCCGCCCTCCGCCAGGGGCAGGATGCCGATCCCTTCGAGACAGCGGCGTGCGGTGCCACTGCGGGCGGCGGTGGTATCGCAGGCCCTCGCCCTCTGCAGAGCCGACCCACTGCCGGAACTTGGCGCACGCGACGTGTGCCAAAGAGCCGCACTTGGCGAAGGTCTCCTCCGATGGCAGCGACTTCCTCCGAAGGCTCCGACTTCCTCCGAAGCCCTGCAGGATGACGACGATGGGGGCTCCTTTAGCGAAGCCCTGCATGCCGGCTTCCAACACCGCCCCGCAGCTGGAAGCTCAGGCCCGTCGGCTTGCCCTTCTGGAGAGAAGCGCCCCCGCGCCGAGAGAGGGCGCGGACTCCCCTGGCCAGTCACCGGACCCGCCGTGGCACCTCGAGGCGGGCGCTGAGCCACCAACGGCCGCGTGTACGTCCCTCCTCGAAGTCAAGCGCAAGCTTTCCCGCAACGTGGCGGC
>CAUYUJ010004001.1:0-37500 GCA_963575745.1 Prorocentrum cordatum
GCCCGAGGCCTCGGAGGCCTTTCGGATGCGAAAAGGGCGAGAAGGCAGGCGCCAGTGAAAGTTCCTCCGGCTCTTTGGGCCAGCTCGGCCGTCGGGGTGTCTCTTGGATGCACGTTGGAGGCCACGTTGGTCCATCGTGGGGGCCCTCTTGGCAGATCCTAGAGTTCTACGCGGACATTCGAAATGCTCTGTTCATACAGCTTGTTGTTCTCCTGTGCAGGCGATTTTGGGATGCCAGGGGCCACCTTGGAGCCATGTGGGGCTAGATTCGAAGATCTAACTCCTTGCGCAACCTCCGTTCAGACTCCCGGGAAAGGTGAACCCTTCCCTCAAGGAGATGAACGGAGATGGAAAAGTTAGTCCGCTAAACCACCTACGCACAGGGGTCTGGTGGAATTTGAGATTATGACTCATTAGTACCATGACGTACTACGCTCTGCTACGTGGTATTACGATATGCAATGTTGTGCGATGCTATGGTGTGCATTGTTATGCGTTGCCCTGCTATGCCTTGTAAGGATATGATATGTCATGCTACGACATGCCAGGCCGTCATACTCAAATTCATGCGCAGTTGTACAGCACAACGGAATGATGTGCTGCACCATGCCGTGCGGTTTCGTATTATGGCCACGCCATGGAATGCCATGCCATACCGCTTTGCCGCACCATGCCGGGAGTGTTGCGCCAACGAACGAGCGGTATGAGTCGATGATCAAACAAGTGGCATACGCATAAGCTGTCGGAGGTCCGCGCAGATTTCTCAGATCCGCGTTGGACCCTCCTCCCTGGCGCGCGGAGCGCGCCCGGGGGCGACGGCACCGCCAGGGGGGCCCAGGGTCGACCCAAGCAATCACAGCGACGACCTTACGCTTCATGCAGGGGTGCTTCTTCTTCAACTCCGAGGGTCTAGGCCTCCCAGATGGGGTCCGAGTAGATGAGGTCGGAGGATCGCGCCGCATCACCGATGCATCGCCGATGCATCGGCGATGCGCGTGGATGGGGAACCCGATTTTCTCAGCGCCGGCGTCGCCGATGCATCGTCGACGTCGCCGACACATCGTCGATGCATCGCCGATATATCGCCGATGCATCGGCGATGCGTCGCGATCCTCCGACCCCATCTACTCCGGCCTCATCTAGGTGGCCTCCAGCATGCCTCCAGGAGGCACCTCGACGGCCGAGCTCGTCCAAAGAGCCAGAGGAATGTTCTGTTCGTCCACGGAACCGGAGGAATTCTCTGCGCGCCCGGCAGGTCTGCGCGGGCGTGGACGACGTCGCCGCCCTGGCGCTCCGCGCGCGCGCGGCGGCCAAGGGAGGAAGGAGGGGGGGCGTGACGGACGGGGGCAGGGGGGGGAGCAGAAGAAGAGGGGCGGCGGAGGAGAAAGGAGGAGGGGAAAAGGGATGGAAGGAGAGAAGGAGGAGGAGGAGAAGGAGGAGGAGGAGCTGCCAGCTTCTCAGGTCCCCGCCGACAAGATGGCCTCCTTCGCCAGCTCCCTGCCCTCTGCGCCGAAGTTCAAGGACTGCGTCGCCCCCCCGGCGAGGCGGCCCCGGCACCGTCGGTCTAGGGCGGGGGGGGTCCTTGCCGCGAGAATGCGTTGGCGGGACAGTTAGAGCTCCGAGAAGGACCCCCAGGGGCCTGCTCCCATATGGCCTCTCCTTTTGCGCGGTAGGAGGGCCATGGAGGAGGAGGAGGAGGAGGAGGAGGAAGAGAAAGGGGAGCTGAGGAGGAAGAGAAAGGGGACTAAGTCGAGGGCGCACAGAAGGCAGGAGGGGCAGAAACATCAAAGCGAGGGTGAGGCGGAGGAGGAGGAGGAGGAGGAGGAGGAGATGAACGAAGAGGATGCGGAGGAGAAGAAGGTGTGAGGAGGCGTCGAGTTGGACTGAGAGGGGGGGGGGGGGGCGCAGGGGATGAGCAGGAGGAGGAGGAGGAAGAAATGCAAGGAGGGAAGAGGAAGAGCAGGTGGACGAGGAGGAGGAGGAGGAGGAGGAGGAGGAGGAGCGGGAGGACGCATGGGGGAGGGAAGGGGCGGAGGAGAAGAAGTGGAGGAGAAGGAGGAGAAGGAGGAGAAGGAGGAGAAAGAGGAGAAGGAGGAGAAGGAGGGGGAGGAGGAGGAAGAGGAGGAGGAGGAGGAGGAGGAGGAGGAGGAGGAGGAGGAGGGGGAGGGCGATGACGTCGAAGAGGAGGACGATGACGAGCATGAGGACGAAAGACGCGGGGCCGCCAGGACGGCGAGGCCATCCAGATGCGCCTCCGCCCGGCGACGCCAGCGGGGACGCCTCTCGTCGTCGTCCGTCGTCATCGTCCGCCGTCGTTGTCCGTCGTCCGTCATTCGGTTGTCATCTGGCTGTCGTCGTCCACCGTCGTTCGTCGTCGTCATCCGTCGTCCGTCGTTGCTGTCCGCTGCTGTCGCCGTCGTCCGCCGTCGTCCCCCGCCCTCGTCGTCGTTCGTCCTCGTCGCTCGCCGCCGCCGCTCGCCGCCGAGCCGCTCGCTCTGCTGTACGGGCGACCCGCGGAGAGCCCATCTGTGCAGGAGGGCAGCGGCTCCGCGGGGTGTGAGAGGCCCAGCGCGGCGTCCTCCGCTCTGGCCACAGGTCGGCTACACGAATGAGCGACCCTCCGCCAGAGTGTCCTGCTGCGGGCCATTTGGGCCCCCCCCGTCGCCGAACGCGACGCAACAACAGCGGCTTGCGCGCCTGGCTTTGCCACCCCCCCCCCTCCTCTCCCCCCCTTCCGCAGCCCCGTAAGCTGCGCGCCGGAGGTCATTGGCTCCCAGGGTCACGGTTGCGCGTATGTGGCTGAACGGCGCGCTCCCCTCGCCCCAGACATGCGACGATGTGGCCTCTCAATCCCAGCGTAGTTCTTCAGTTTGGGCCTCCTGTGTGTGGGGGGTGGGGGCGGCGCTTCGCCGGTGGCTCGGGGGCAGCAGACCGCCCGCCTCCAAGTCGCACGCATCCTTCTCTCTCCCCCCCCCCCGCGAGGCGTTCGCGCGAGATTGCGATTGGATCGGGGGGGAAGTCGGGGAGGGGGGAGGGGGTGTCTTTTTGGGACTCAGCCTGTCGTTACAACGATCGTAACGATCGTATGCCGTCATGTCGCTAAGGCAGCGGGGAGATGTGCCACGCACCTCTAGCTGCCGAAACAAAGCTGCACGCGAGCGTCCTCGCTTGCGGAGACCGATGCGGAATACTTTAAACGGAGAGGGTTAAAGGCGAGATGTAAATCGAGCATGCACCGCTGCCGTGCCTGGCTCAAGCCGGGCCCGGCCGAACATGTGATTGTGCCTCACCGAGGCGCACTACTCGCATCTGAGATCGGAAAAGACCTTTCTATTGAAGATGCCCCTTCTATCCTTTACTCCAGATTCCATGCTTCATCTTGCTCTCTTGCTCATGCGGTATGAGCCAAAGCCTGGGATATGGGAGCGCCTAAGGCGGAACATATATCTTGGCTTACCAGTGCGTTTTCGACTTGGTAGCGGAGCTGGCTACACTCTCGTGTGGCTGGCTCTCGCTCTAATACCCATAATCCACGGCACAACTTGGTGGACTACTACTACGGTGGAATACCATGTTGCGCCGGCTCTGCGTGGAGCGGAGCCAGTCCGCGATCGGGCCAGCGGGGCGACCCGCGAGCTCGAGACGCTCTCTCCTACTTCACTGCGCTACTTCACTCCCGACTTCCACCAGATGCCAATCGGCAACTCGATCGAGAACGTGGTCACTCTGCGGGGCTACCCGCAGCGGGGCCACCTGCATCCCGTGCCGCTCAGGCGCCTTATGGCTGCTACGCCCGAGCCTGACAAACCACAGCCTAAACCAATCACCGAAGCCGAGATGCACATGCACTGGATCAAGATAACTATCTTCGGCATTCTATGGGTGATAATGGGATGTGCTGTGGGCTACATGCGGCAGGGGATGGACGACGCGCGTACTACCGGCCCTTCTTGGGACCCAGCCGGTACTACGCCCTTTCGCGAGTACGTTCGCGAAGTACATGCATGGATAAACGTGACGAGCGGCAATATGACGCCACCTCAGCAAGCTGCAGCACTACAACGTGGTCTTCAAGGCCTTCTTCGTCGTATCGCCATGCAGGTCCCATCCCAGATCATCAACTATGGTGTAACTGTCAACGGACAGCCAATGGATGCAGTTACTTATATACTTTACCTATTGAGCACCAAATTTGAAAATCTGGAAGATGAGCGCCAGCTCAACTCTGGCACTGCCCTTATCGACTTCCGCGTCGAAAGGGGCGAGCGAATCGACTCAGTATTAGCTCGATTCGAGATGGCTCGTGACGAGGCTAACTCTGTTGGCTTTGTCATCCCCAACTTTCAGATCCTAACGCTGATTCTCTTCAGAGCGCTAGGCGTTGGCGCGTCACGAGCCCAACACCTGCTTGAGCCCTTCAATCATCAGATGTGGGCGAGCAACGACATATGTACATGTACGCCCTCCGCGGTCTTGCCTGCACGAACGTCCGCGTTGACACGCACTCCAGGGGAAGCTAACCGCGTACGAGCCCAACACCTGCTGGAGCCCTTTAATCATCAGATGCCCAGAACGCAAGCAGACTATGATAGGCTGCTAACCAGGATGAGGAACTACGGGCATGTTGCCGAGCGCTCTCCTGGCAACATTGCGGGTATCTTCACAGGGCACCACTCGCATGCAGGTGTCTACGCCACGACTGCGGGGTCACCCGCTGGTCCTGGCGAGCCAAGTCCCTGGGCTGACCCAGCCGATATGCCCAGCGAGGCCACTGCCTTCTTAGGGCAGACCGGCCAGGCATCGGCAGAGGCAGCGGAGGCGAACGCCTGGTCGAACTACACGCCGGGCGCCGCCTACACTGCAAGCCCGCCCTCGGGCACAACCCTCTGGGGCCAAGCGGAGTCATCCGCTCAAGGGTCTCAGCCACCCTCTCCGTTTGAATCTGGCACTGACACAGATACCTCATCTGACGGTGATCACAATGGTATGGTCTCTGCTGGCAATGACTATCCAGCTGATGACACTCACCTTTCTGAACAACAAAGAGCGGAAGCCGCTTTTATGGCTTATCGCAAATCAAAACGCCGTTGGAGGCGCTTTATGAAGAAACCGGTCAGAAAAGTGAGACGTGCAGTACGCCGATATTTCGAACGCTATGGAAAGGGTCGTGGCAAAGGGGGTCGCAGACGCCGTATGCATGGTAGGGGTATCACTGCTTTCCTCACGTCCTTAACTGATATAGTTTTTGAAGAAGTTCTTATCGGAGGCAAAGGTCGGGGTCGCATGCGGACCTCTGGTAAGGGAAAAGGGCGGAGGGGTAACCCTAGGGACGCGTCTGGCAACACGATGAAGTGTCATACATGCGGTAGTACAGAGCATTTGCGCGATCATTGCCCGAAGGGGAAAGGAAAGGGATCCGTACATTTGGCTCAAAACTCTTTTATGGATGACATAGACTACATTGACTACGAGTTTTACGTCAATCCAGAAGCGGCTCCCGCCGCAGGCTCCTCCACGTACTACGTGATGGCCCGCTACGCTGATGCGACCGTAGCCCTGGAAGAGTACGCGGTGACCCTGTTCGACGAGTTCCACGGCTGGGACGAAGTCGACGAGGGCGTGTTCAACGCTTGGTTCGGTCTTCCAGCGGGGCCACCCGCCGACGACGAGATCTCCGAAGCTGAGACCGTCCCGGCGACCGAGGAGGAGCTCGCCGCCGCGCTGGCACCGCAGGTGATCGGCATGCCGTTGCTGCCTGATCTTTCGCGAGCCGGCTCGGAAGCGGGAGACGCTGACGACGAAATGCGGGGCCATCCCGCAGCTTATTCTGACTCTGAAGAGGCCGAAGAGGACTATGATGACAGGCTCCAAGAGCAGGTCGCAGAAGCGATCCAGCTCCTGAGTGCGCCAGCACATCAGCAGATGACCATGAACGACCTGTTGTCGCGCCCAGGGGCCGCAAGGCTGCGTCCATACCTGGATCCTGATATGTCGGCACCTCAGATGCTGACTGCACTCCAGGCTCTAGCGGGGCCACCCGCCGAAGCGGCGCCAGCTGCAGCAGCGGGGCTACCCGCTTGGTCTATGGACGAATTCATGCAGGGCTGCGACCAGATGGACCTCAACGACCTCACTATGGAGCAGCTGACCGACATCGGGTACTTCCAAAGCCCGCATCAGCACGTATTCATGGTCCAGGACAGCTCAGAGGACTCGGAGGACAGGCGCCATGCAAAGAAGAACAGACGACCATCGCCACCCCGAGACCCAGAGCACCGACATGAAGATGAAAGGCCCATGGAACGTGGCAGTGCGTCAGCGGGGCCAACCCGCAGGAGGAGCCGTTCAGCTCCACGACGCCCTACACATGATGCATCTGGCTACCCGTACAGCACGGAGCACTCCAGAGGTGTATCCGGTCAGTACGTGCCGGAGTGGTACATCAATTGGTACCCCGGCTACCCGATGGACGTGATCCGCCACTGGTGGTCCAAGGAGCACTGCAAACGGGACGAATCTGGCATCATAATACGCACCAAAGGTGGCAAGACTAAAACGCCAGAGGCTTGGGACCGAAGGGCTAAGAAACAGGAGATCATCAACGATCGCAAGACATACAGGAAACAAGTATGTCAATGCGAGCCTTTCCAAGGTCACATGCGCGGCTGTCCAATGGACTGCCCCTCCAGGAGCCCTCATCACGGTGAGACCCCCTGGAACTGGTCTCATGGAGATGACGCTGGCACCGTCCACGATCCTAACAAGAAGGTCCCTGGAGGAGGAAAGCGCATTACCGAAGCCGATCGCGTCCCTATGACCGAGGAGGTTGCTGACGCTGTCAAGGAAAATTGGGAACAGCTTCCTAAAGACCATCGCCTCAAAGAGTGGAACCGCCGATTCCATAAAGATGCGGGGTCACCCGCAGACTCCAGCGGAGGTGCGGGGTCACCCGCAGACGCGGCGCCAGCCGCTGGGTCCGCGGACGAAGAGTGGATGGCTGTTGCATCTGCTGCCGGGCCCGCCGCCGGTACTGACCAGACCGAACTGAACGAAGAATGGGCGGCGGAAGACGGCTCAGAGAATCCATTCCCTGATGGATGCGCCTGCTGGTACTACAGCTCCTCGGCGCAGAAGTGGTTTTGCACGAGGGTACTTTACCGCCACGAAAATGGCAAGTACAAGCTGGCCATAAAAGGTACGGCCAACATCGATCAGATGAGGCAGGTCATCCATGATCATGGCCAGCCAGAGGGCCCTCCTAAAGACCCTCCTGGTCCACAACCAGACGAAGGCAACAAACCACCTCCAGGACCTGAAGCCGACTCCTCGCCTCCACCTTCTCCTGCGAAGAGGTATCCTTCCAAGAACCCCGAAGGTGCACAGGGGCGTGCGAAGGCCAGAGGGATCGCCAAGAAGGACGACCCTGAGCCGGGAGAGCCTACCGGCCCGTCCGTGACGAAGAGGAGGAAGGCTTTTGCTGGACCGTCAGCCCCGATGCCACCGGCTGCCCAAGGCGACGTCATGGACAAAGATCGCGACCAGCCTAAGGCAGCCTTCCGAGGTGACTGGACTCCAACTCTGCATCAGCCGCGCCTTGCACCACGACCAGGCTCGGCACGAATGAAAGCACAACCGAAGCCCGAGGCTGGGTTGAGGTCGGTGCGGGCAGAGGCAGCCGCCAAAGGTAAGGAGGACAAGGGCTCTGCGGGGCCACCCGCTGAGGCGGCGCCAGCTGCAGCAGCGGGGACACCCGCAGAAGGCACCCCCTCAGAAGAAGAACGCCGCAAAGCCCTCAAAGAAATTGACAACCGACAGAAACTAGCCGACGATGCGCTGGCTGACCAAGGTCACCCGCACCCTGGTGCGGGGTCATCCGCTGGAGCTGCCTCGGCAGCCGCAGCGGCGCCAGCTGCGGCAGCGGGGCCACCCGCACGTCGGCAACCAGCGTCGTCTGTTCTCAAGAACATCCCTCTGGGAGCCATTGAATATTGGCAAGGCATTGAAGACGAAGGCCCGAAACGCACCATAAACCCACGAGTCGCTCGAGATGATACAGATCGATACGAGGTCATCAATTGCCCCGATCGTCGTAACTTCGAGTGCCGTAATGAATGGGAACGTGAACAACAAGTCGTGGGCAATATGTTGCGGGACAGGCCGCCATTGCGCGTCGCGCAGCACAAGGCAGAGCTCATGAAGGTCATGGAGAGGTTTAACACAGATCCGACTCTGCCGCGCGAGTGGCAAATGGCCAAGGTGTCAATATGGTTCTCTACAGCCCTACGCCATAGTCCGTATTGGAAAGATGGATTCAGCCGATACTTCGAAAAGATTGACACTTTCGATCCATACGATGGCTGGGTTGTTGTTGACGACTTGCTGACAAATTTGACTGGTGACAATCAGTGGAAAGGCTACCGGGACATGCACGATGTGCTTATCAAGGGCAACCCTCACTGCTCATACGTGTATTGGGTGTTGCTGAACTGCTGCGAGATGATCGACAACCATGGCATGCAGAAGGGCAGGCTCCAGATGAAATGCGTCGAGGATAGCATGAAGCTGCCTCCCAGATTCCGACCAACGGCACGCAGGCCACAATATTTCATCAGAGCCACGAGCGGCCATAGCAGCCCAGGCATCCACTGCCCAGAGTCGCTCTATAAGCCCATCACGACATGGATGAAGGAACCAGATGACCCAGTATACTTTATCCACGGGACACAGTGGGAGCATGTTCAGGGCATCCTTGAGAATGGCCTTTCATGCCTCGCACAGGACAACCCTAAGGGGCAGGGGGGGCGCCAGTTCGTTCACGGCTGCCCCTACCTCCCGGGTGACCCGAGGATTCAGTCGGGCATCCGTCCTGACTCTGAGGTGTTCATCTTCTGCAGCATCAGCAAGATGTTGTCCAGCGGCTTCTCTTTATGGAGGTCAGCGAATGACATCGTCATGACACGGGGCCACAATGGCCGCATACCGCCCGATCATATCCTTCAGATTGTGAGCATTGCAACATATCGGGTCGGTGAAGCCTGGAGCAATCCGCTGGCTTACGACAAATCGCGGAAGCGGGGCCAACCCGCGGACAGGATTTGCTCCGAGGACTACTTGCCACTTAAAATGTGCGACAGAACTCTGGGTGTGATGGACGAGCACGCCATGTACCTAAAGGGCTGGACTAAGACGGACGGTCGCCCATTCAACCTGACCATGACCGAGCAAGACGTTGCTCCACGACCGTACCTCACACAGACAGTCCTCATGATAAATGCCCAGGAAGACGAGGTCATGCCTGAGGCGGGGCCACCCGCAGGAGCGGGGACACCCGCGGCAGACACCTCGGATGGTTCATGGCAGCAAGTGGTCACGCCAGTAGCCGCAGTAGCATCTCCTTGGAGGCCGGACCAGCAGACATGGGTCCAGGCCCTCAACAGCTACCTGTCACCAGCCGACGTTTCTGGACTGACCGATCAGCTATACCGTGCTGACCCGTGGGCAGTGCATGCAGGTATCCAAGACGCACAGCAGAGGAACCTGCGCACCCCTGCGGGGCCACCAGGCGCCCTAGGACCACAGCCACAACGCCCTCCGCAGCAGGCTGGAGGTGCGAGGTTTGTCCCTATGGGCGGCTCCGATGGTGGCTCGCCGTTCCGGACTCCGCCGTCTGAAACGAGCGAGAACAGCTTGTGGCAAACACTCCAGGCGACTCGCGGAAATCCAGCACTCGCGGCAGCACTCCAAGCAACCACTCCCTTTGGCACTCCGAGGGGTAGTGAAGGAGGAGCGGCTGCGGGGTCACCCGCTGAGCGAACGCCTGCGGAGCCACCCGCTCAAGCGGGGTCACCCGCTGACGGACAGCAAGGTTCAGACTGCGAACGTCGGGCAGCTAACTTAAGAGCACAGGCCACTTTTCTGCAACAACAAGCTGAAAGAGTGCCCAGCCTGTTGCGGAACCGCAACATAGACGTTACAAGCCATGGCGACTTCCGACCTCTTTGGAGTTGGACTTCTGAAGATGCTCCAAACGCTGATCCCGCGAATCCATATCGACAGGTGTTTATTCCAGGAATAGCATCACACCCGATATACGGATGGGACAATCACGGTCTAGCAGAGGCGCCGGCCATGGACGCGCCGATGTACCCTGAGTACTACGCGCAGATGAATAACACTCTTATGATTGCGGGGCCACCTGCGAACGAATACACTCGGAACTTAGCTAATGAGATGTTTCGTTTGCAGTTTACACGAGCGGTCGATGCGCAGTCTATGCCGCACTACGCCTACATGCCCACACCGACGGACCCCGAGACCATAGTTCAGCCAGCTGGTCTCGCGGTGCCAGCCGCTATGGGCAGCGTGCCAGACTACATCCGCGACGTGCACAACACGCAGCAAGCGATACTGGCATCCAGGCAGCAGGCTCGTGACAACACTAGGCTGCGCCAACAACGCGCGATCCAGAGAAGGATTGAGCGCGAGGCCCAAGCGGGGACACCCGCGGAAGCGGGGCCACCTGCTGATCGGCCAGAAAGGCGGCCGCCACCGACGCCATATCGGGAGGGCGAAACCACGTTCGAGCGCCAAGCTCGGACTCGCCCTGACCTGCCTGCTCCAGTCATCTCAGACTACAACTTCACTCAGTGCCCAATCTGCATGGACAACTACGAGATGGGTACTACAGTGTGGAGACTGGCGTGCGGGCACTTCTTCCACGACATATGCTGGGACCGTGTTGCACAGCAGCATGTCCGCAATCAGCGGCCAGGTGCGCCGAATGAGGCCCCCTGCGCCGTATGCCGTGGACCGGGCATAGTGATAGCACACTTCCCGTATGCTGGACAGCGCGATGCTGAGTCGGACCAAGCGCGCCAGCAGGAGAGGTACGTTGCAGATGCCCGCGAAATGCGTCGGTTACGCGAAGCAGTGGAGGCACTGGAGGCTCGAGCCGCACGATCGGCGGAGCCATCCGCACGTGCCCCAGCTGCACAGGCATACCCCTGGCCAGCGCCAGAACAAGGCATTCAGATGCCGGTCTTGCCCACGCTCCGAGCGCAAGAGCCCCCAGCTGCGGGGCCACCCGCTGAAGCGGCTCCCGCCGCTCAAGCGGGGCCACCCGCTAACGGACCTCCAAACCCAGGTTTCTTGAGGAACATGGAGGCTAACATCAGGCGGAGTGGCAGGAGCGGAGGCGGGATTCGGAGGCCAACTGGATCGACCAGGACCTCTCGAGTGGCAAGCCCGGTCAGCGCCAGAAGCCGGGCAAGCGCTGAGAGCGCAGAGGCAGCCCAGTTCCATTCTACCTTCATGATCGACACAGAGGGGCTGACCTACGCGCGTGACGATACTGACACGCTGCCACCAGGAGGCGAATGGATGTCCACGCTATCTGCAAACTATTGGGTCCTCCAGCAGGAACCGATTACCGTGGAGGAGCGCCGCCAGTACGAGCAGATGTGGTGCACCGAGCTGACCATGAGTCAATGGGTTCTTGAACAGCGCCTGTTGAGGGGTACACTCGGATCGCAGATCACGTACCACACCAACGACCACACTGGCGTACAGGTCGCTCTTGCAGCGCGCAATGGGACATTCTTTCCTGATGAAGATGGTATGCCCTGTATCTCGTTCATGCTGGACATTGGTTCTAATGTGAACATCATTGGATCCAACACGGCGCGGACCTTCCAGGAGATAATGGCCAGGTTCAACTACCGACCTGCCATCTGCACCCTGAGCAAGACCCTCTACATCAATGGTGTTGGGGAGGGCGCTGCGATATGTCGGAAGATGGGCAACTTCAAGATCGGGGTACAGTACGCCAACGAGGCGAGCCCCCGCATTGAGGAGTATGCCTCCAACATCGCAGAAGGCTCGGGCGCCAATCTCCCGGCTATCTGGGGCCTAGGAGCCATGGAGGCACGTGATACGATCATCGTGTTGAAGCCGGGCTACCAGAAGGTCATCTTCCCCAGCGGCGACTACACCCTGAAGCTGGGAAGAGGCGCCAAGGTCCTGAAGGCGAAGAAGACTCCCTCGGGGCCACGATGGGGCCAAGCCACACGGTCACGAACACCTTCACGATCCGCAGCAGTCGAGATGGCTACACCGAGACGGAGAACGAAGAGGACCCCGTCAGTGCGGGGCCACCCGCTGACGTCCGCGACCTTCACGACCGATGCGTACATCGTCGAGCCGTATATCGACAAGCAGCTCCTGGAGGACACGACCCGTTTGATCGTGAACAGGACGCTGAACAGCTGGTGGGAGGGCCGACAGGGTCCCGAAGGGACTTGGCACCCACCTCCTGAGAACGCAAAGGCCGCCCTGAAGTCCAAGATCTTCTGGGCAGTCCAGGAGGCGGTGAGCAAATGGGCGCCTGAGGATCCAGCGGGGCCACCCGCGTCACCGCCACCGCCACCAAGCTACACGGGCGGAGGTTCGTCGGACTCTGCGGGGCCAACCCGCTTGCTGTCGTCATGCACGCAGCGAGGTGAAAGAGCGGAGATCGTGGGTCACGCTACGGATCGGACGGAATACTTTGACATCTCTGAGAACAATCCGCCGAGTCTGTCTGCGAGCGTGGCCACGCCAGCGACTCCTGCGGAGCCATCCGCGAACAGCACGCCTCCGAGTCAAGCGGCAACTTGGTCTCACGACAGCCGCTGACGGGGGCAGGCGGGCGCGCCGGCGGCGCTCGCTTGCGAAGAGAAGCCGAATACCGGCCTCCTCGCTACATACGTTGGCCGCGCTGAGGCCCGAGGGGAAAAATATTATTCAAAATGTCTCGTTACCGAAGATATTCGCACAGCTTGCGCTGAACTCCGAACCCGTGGCTATATATGTGACCGGATTACCCATAACGAGGTAATGACTTCAACTGGAACACAGTATTTGGGAAACCTGTTGGCAGGAGACTATAATATGTTGTGGGTGGCCACACCCTCTGATTGGTACGTTCGTACTCCAGGAAAGAGGGCGGGACCCCACTATCAACGTATACAAAATCTCCTGATCAAAGCGCGTGCTCTGAGAATGCAGATTGTCGTCATCCTCCGGGGCCACCCTATTTCGGTATTTCTGGAAACAGGCTACATCGATCAATGTTAGAAGATTTGAAGTAGCTCTCACACGAATGAGACTTTGTCATTTCGGTATCAAGTTTGATCGCTCCAGTAAGTATCCCAGTGGTTCCTATATACAAGTTGCTACATCTTGTCCTCATATACCGCTAAACTTATGGAGATGTACTTGTGGCTCACACAAAGAACATGATTTGGATTGGTATGGCCAAGATCAGCAACGTGCCGAGTTCCGGCATAAAACCTTGGCTATCATCACTGCACGCTTCCTTGATCAACTCAATAAAGCCAACATGATTAGGAATGAGCGGAGTGCGGTACACCTCAGTGTGTGTACGCGCGTTGACAAAAAGGTAAGACACTACGTTCAATGTCCACAAAAGGGCCCTCAATGGGACCATGTTGTTCGTAGAGTCACGACCGACCTGGACACGAATAAGATCGTTCAAGATATCAAAATCCAGGATCAGCCGACTGGGTGCAATTATGTAGCTCCATTACCTGATGGGGTTACAAACATCAGTACTCGGTTGTACTGGGAGCCTCCGGCTCCAGTCCTTCACGGCGACGGTGAGTCGCGAAGGCCACGCCCAAAGCGTGTGACGATCGTCGATGACGATCGGTCTCCTCCCCCTTCGATTGAGCGCTGCCAAACGCGACCCACCAACTTTTCTGAAATTCCGCCATTTCCTGATCTAACAGCGGATCCTTCCGCAGCGGATCTCTACACGGAAACCGCGCTGCCCACTGATGCCAGGATAAAACAGAAAGAAAAGCAGAAAGCTGACAAAGAGGCTGGCATCAAACCGAAGAAAATCCCGAAGAAAGTGGAAGACGGTAACGACGATTGTGGAGAGGACCTCAAAGGGCTTGACTGCTCCACATATTTCAACGACGTTCCTCTTGATGACTCGGACTCGGACAGCGAATCAGAGGACATCTTCATGATGCTACCGGCGGGGCAACCCGCTGACTCACATGCTGATGTCTTCTCGATGGTCCAGTCACTATGCTACGGCAGAAACAATCAAGTGGACATGCTTGAATTATGTGGGGGCAAGGGTGGTATATCCATATTAGCCTTCAAGAGGGGACTCTCGTCGGGCGGGAACCTTGATAAGATATCTATGGTTGACCTTGGAAACTCGGAAGTACAAAGAGCAGTCCTTCACTACCTCAAGACTTGCTTTGTCAAGATCACGATTTTGCAGCCAAACTGCAGAACTACTGGACTTCCTTCATACTTCAATGCACAGGTCAATCATGATACGTGGCTTAAACACCACAAAGAGGACCTGCCTCACATCACGTTCTGCGGAACAGTCGCTCTATTACAAGACGACTTAAGACGTTTCTTTCTCAGGGAACAACCAATGGGCACGTGGGTAGATGAGATCCAACCATGGAAGGAACTGGCACAACGCAAGGTCACTTGCCAAACGATTATTGATCAATGCACGACTGGTCTCAAAGATTCGTTTGGACAATACATTCGCAAGCCAACGCAAATGATGGCAAACAAAGAAGAGTTGTTGGCACCTTTCAGAGGCAAGCGTTGTCCAGGTAATCATGTGCACGCCAATGCTTGCAACAAAGAACTAGCAAGGGCGGCACAATATACCTACAGAATGCAGTCATTGATCGTTGATGCGGTGCAAATCGCCAAAGATCTGTTTGCTTACGGTCGCGATCCATTCGCGAATCGCGGACGCAGTTACGCGTTCGTAACAAACAGTGCTGGCTACGACTTGGACGACCCAACAATCCAGAGACACTCAAACGGAGAAATCCTGCGACCACCACCTGGCGGTCTTGGGTGCCCTGGCTGTGTAGACAACAACTACAAACAATCACCAAGGCACAGCAGGAATCCGAAGTTGTGTCGATGGTACGATAACTTTGGTCAGCCGCGCCCAGCGGGGCAAGCCGCTCCTGCGACGCCAGCCGCGGAAGCGGCTCCAGCCGCAAAAGCGGCGCCAGCCGCAAAAGCGGCGCCGGCCGCGAAAGCGCGCATGCGCGCGCCTAGGCCGCCACGGCCCGGTGAGGGCGATCCAACCGCAGGCGCCAGCAGCCATGACATCACCAAGGCCGAGGGGGCTCATGGTGACACCACTGGCGCTGGCAGCTCTGACGATCACCGCAGACTGCCGCAAGTATCAGCAAGGCGCGGACGCATGGAGGGAGGTGATCCTCCACCGCCGCCGCAGCCTCATGCAGAGCCGAGGCCAAGGCCAAGGCTTCCTGATTGGACTCGCTTCGACGTTCAGCTCAGCCTTCAAAACCTGCGCAGCTTTGACCCAGCTGTAGTGCAGCGAGAACTCCGCAAGCTTCACTTGAGATGGTTTCATGCCAAGGAACCAAAGATGCGGATGATTCTAGCTAAGGTTGGTCTGGGTGAAACCCGTTTGAGTCTGATCAAAGGCATTTGCGACTCGTGTAGAGAATGTCGTGCCTGGGAGAAACCAGGCAACACGGTGATGCCTTCTGTGTCACTGCCAGGACGTTTCAACGAGGAAGTCGAATGTGATCTTTCTTTTACAGACAGGAACATATTGTTTTTCACATCATCGACCGTTGTATTCGCTGGGCAGCTGGCACAGAGATTCCTGATAAGACTATGCACGCTGTTCTCGATGCTTATCACACAACTTGGATGCAACATGGCCCTGCTAAGATCCTATACTCCGATGGGGAAGGAGCGCTGAATAACGATGCAGCAAAGGCCATCCTTAAATCCAAGGGAACAGAGCTTCGTATCCGAGCGCGTGGCCAGCACGCCACGACTATCGAAGCTAGGAACGGCATCCTGCGACACCTCATACACGTGATGGGAGAAGAACTGAATACATTGAATATTCCTCTGAATTTCACTCGTCTCTTACATGAAGCCTTGTTTGCCAGCAACGCATTTACCTTCTACAACGAAGTGTATCCGTATAATGCGCTGTATGGCAGACAACCAGCTATGCTTCCCGATTTCCCTGTCCTGGATCATGATCAGTCCGCTGAATCATCAGATCACTCAAGGGAAGAGACAATCAGGAGGGTTAGTCTGGAGGCAATCACGCAGGCCACTGCGGTTGCCAAGACGAACAGGGCTCTTCGTACGAAGACTACTGCTACGGGTGAATTTCACTACAAAGAGGGAGATCTCGTGGACTATCATCGCCCGACCACCACGAAAGACGACTGGGGTGGATGGAGTGGTCCATACCCGGTCATCCGCAACGAACCTGACCGAGGCCAGGTCATCGTGAAGGTCGGCAGTCGCGAAGTGCGAGTACAGTATCCTGACGCACGACATACGCTGTACATCGAAGCACTGATGGTCCGCGAGATAGGATCGGACAATACGGCCCTTCGGACAGTATTGGCCTTTATTGCCGGTCTGCCAGCGGGGAAACCCGCTATGACTTTCGGATACCTACCAGCGAAACAGGGCCGACTGCAGATGACTGCTGCGAGCCGGCTCTCGCCTAAGGTGCACTTGGCTCTTCAATATCTCATTCGCAACTATTTCGCATTGAAAACGTGGTTGCTGTGCGACTTGCTAAGAGCCTGACTAAGCTGCCTGCTGCACCCTATGCAGACAGCTGTACACTAGTGCACTATGATAGCGATGTGACCCCTGGCTTTCATTATTATGAAGCTGATGGCACTGCCTTGAACATCTACGACATCACAGGGTCTACACATTCACGCATCATCCAGTGTCTTAAATCCAAGAAGCCGCCTGCTGGATTCGACCGAGACCTCACTAAGTTTGAGGAACTCGCTGATGGTCCACCACCAAGCGAGCCACCTCCAGCAGCTGCTCCTGAGCAGCCTCCTGCGGCGAATGATGGTCGGCTCCCGACCATCATAGAGGAAACAGAAGAGGATCTGGATGTCTTTGTCTTGGAGTCATGGTATGCTGAACTGATGGATGACAGAACACTCCTTGAAGCTGACACAGAAGAAGTCATGCACACAGTTCCTACATACATGACAGACTCACAGTGCGTGTTGGTCTCTACGACCTGTGAAGATGTGCAAGGCCACTTGCCGGTGCGGGGTCACCCGCCAGGATACGACATGGACACTTCTTACTACGTTCCTCTGTGCTCCACTGATCCGGACAGCCACTATGATCTGGACTCCGACGAGCACGGGAAGTACATCGAGCTTTGCTTCACAGCAGACATGTCTAAGGTCGTCCTGTCTGAGCAGCAACGCCGATTGTTGGATGACAGCAGCGTCACAACTATGCGAGTATATGTTAGTGCTGCCTCCAAACGTGCCGTGGTCGTCAAAGAAGACGACCTACTCACGAAGGCCGACATTCAAGCGAATCCTGTCAAAGTTTCCAAAGCCCGTTACACAGAATTGAAGACTTGGCTTGACAACAAATGCTTCCAGATGACTGACTTGAGCAAAGCGTCGAACATCATGACTTCACGTTCTGTATACAAATGGAAGTTTGTCAAGAACGAGAAGGGCGAAATGGAACCGACGATCAGGTTACGCTTGGTACTTCGTGGCTTCATGGACATTGAAGCCTTCGATGTCGAAACCTTCTCTGGCACGGCAAGGAGGTCAAACCAGAGACTGCTCGCAAGTTCTGCTGCATGCAACAAAGCTTGGATCATCGCTTCCCTGGATATCAACATGGCTTTCTTGAAGGGGCTGACCTATAGCGAGCTCGCCGCGGCAACGGGCGAGAAAGAGCGTGTGGTGTGCTTCACACTACCTCCTGGGTCAGCAGCTGTCCTTCGCACATTGCCAGGCTTTGAGTCATATGACGAATCAAGCATTGTCTTCGGTGCCTGAAGCCGGGGACTGGCACGAAGGATGCTCCCAGGGCATTCTCGCTGAAGCTCAGGTCCATCACCAGGAGCTTTGGACTACAGCCTACTTCATACGATGAAGAGTTCGAGATGAGTTCAAACCTCTTGACAGCCAAACACGTTGATGACATCAATATGACTGGGAAGGAAGATTCCATTGATAAGTACGTCAAATGTGTTGAAGATACGTTTGGAAAGTGCAAACTGAACAAGCACACATACACAAATTGTGCCGTTCGGTACAACAAGACCGATGATGGGAGCGTCACTCTTGATCAGGACGAATACATCAAACAACTTCGTCCTATCACACATCCAGAGCTCACAGGCGCTGATCCTGAGAGCAAAGCGACAAAGACGATTTCTGATATGTTCGTCAGTCTTCGTGGCGCTCTAGCCTATGCGTTGATCACGCAGGTATGGCTGATGGTCTATGTTGTTTCACTGCAACGTATCCAGGAACCGACAAACATCCAGGTACGACGACTGAACGCGGTTACCAGGAAATTGCAGGCAGGTCCGAAGAAGATCGTGTATCAAGCTATGACTCCAACAGGAGAGGTCGACCTGCATAGCGATTCTGGCTATCGTCGTCTCAACGGAGATGAAGACGACGAAGTCAAAGGCTACGGTATCCGCGGGGCTAACCTGCTGAGGCGTGGCCACACGCAAGCGGGGAAACCCGTCGTGCACCTGGTGGACGCATACTGCAAGTCTCATCGACTGCAGGTGCGTTCGAGCTACTCTGCGGAAACACTGGCAGCAGCCCACAACTTGGAAGACTGCTACCCGACCATTGTAACGCTCCACGAGCTACACTCGGGACCATTGACCCCCGCACAGTTGAAGAACATATTGGAACTGGGTGGTCTATGTATCAAAGTCACTCTGACTATTGATGCCGAGTCTGTCTTCAAGTCTTTGTCTAGCAAAGATCTGAGGAAGCCCACAGAATGCACACTCTGCTTGGGCACATCAGCTGGATCCGCCAGATGATGGAGCGCGGAATCGTTGAAAGCGTCCAATGGTGTGACACGCGGGATATGACTGCCGATGGTCATACCAAAGGTAGTATTGACCGCGCGTTGCTCCTACAGGTAATGGCCGGTCAGCAATCCTTCAAGCACGAGCTGAAGAAACATACTCCGTATAGGGCGGGCAGGTCGTCTCAGGGCGGCCCTGCCTCCCGAGCTAGCGGGGAATCCCGCGCGCAGGTGCGCTTTAGTAGCGAGGAAACTCGCCGGTAGCGAGGCTACTCGCGCGCCCTTGCCTTGTAGGCAGCCGCTGTTGCCTAGCACTGTTTTTCCGCGTAATGTAGAAATGCGGTGCTTGCTCGTCCCCTCCCCTTCCAACTTTAAACGGAGAGGGTTAAAGGCGAGATGTAAATCGAGCATGCACCGCTGCCGTGCTTGGCTCAAGCCGGGCCCGGCCGAACATGTGATTGTGCCTCACTGAGGCGCACTACTTGCATCTGAGATCGGAAAAGACCTTTCTATTGAAGATGCCCCTTCTATCCTTTACTCCAGATCCCATGCTTCATCTTGCTCTCTTGCTCATGCGATATGAGCCAAAGCCTGGGATATGGGAGCGCCTAAGGCGGAACATATATCTTGGCTTATCAGTGCGTTTTCGACTGGACCCACCAGGAATCCTTTGGAATCCCTAAGAATCCCTAGGAATCCATCGGAATCCATAGGAATCCCATCGACCATAGGAATCCCATCGAATTCATACGAGTCCATAGGAATCCCTGGCGAATCCTTCAGACTCCCCCGCGAATCCTTACGGTTTGCAGAGTTTCCGAAGACTTGCACTATCTAGGAATCCCTAGGACTCCCTAGGAATGCATAGGAATCCATAGGAATCTCTAGAAGCCCCCAGGAATTCCTAGGAACCCACAGGAGTCCTTAGGAACCCCTAGGAATCCTCAGGAATCCCTAGAAAGTCAAAGGAATCCATAGGAATTCCCAGGAATCCCTTGCGAATCCTTACCCGTCCAGGTCCCTAGTGAAATCCTTAGGAAGCTCCGCGAACCCTTACGATTTGCACATATTCCTAAGGATTTCATTGCGAATGCCTAGGAAGTCATAAGAATCCTTACGCATCCTTAGGAATCCCTTGCGAATCCTTAAGACTCCTTGCGCAAACCGAACGCCTTGCCCGTCCGGGTCCCTAGTGAAATCCTTGGGAACCCCTACAAATCCTTACGAGTTGCATGGATTCCTCAGGATTTGACAACCTAGGAATCCCTGTGAATCCCTAGGGCGCATCGCGGCTTGTCGCGCCGCGGCTTGTCGCGTGCCTTTTTCTCAAGCAAGCCCTCAAACGGACGACGAGGACACCAAGAGACCCCGAAAACGATTCAAGAGGGCCCCATGTTGCGACTGATCGCTCCGAAACGCCCCAATAGGTTTCCAGACGGCCCAACGGCCCCCCAATAAGCTGTGGGAAGGCTCAAAGAGCACTCCCAAGAGAGCCCCAAAAGACATCAGCATCATCGTCATCACCTCCTTCTAGTCATCATCATCATGGTCATCAGCATCATCATCACGAGCATCATCCCGACCATCATACCATCATCATGACCACCACCACCATCATCATCACGGCAATAAACTCATCATCACCATCATCATCATCCTGTTCTAACTCCTCAGCATCCTCCACCTTCGACAACGGGGTGCCCGGACGGACAGGGCGTTCGGTTTCACCATGTCCGATTAGACGGACGGGGACCAACTTGAGCCCAAACACCACATGTGATACCCTTAGTGCGAATTTCTATTCTTGGGCCCAAAATGGGCCGCATAAGCTTCCAGAAAACACCACACAATGCAACATAATGCAAACGACAGCGAAACTGCATCATAAGAACGGTTCACTACTAGGGACCTGGACGGGCAAGGCGTTACCTACTATTACCAATACTACTGGTACTACTACCACTACTACCACTACCACCACTACTACCACTACTACTACTACTACTACTACTACGACTACTACTACTATTACTTCTACTACTACTACTACTGCTACTACTACTACTACTACTACTACTACTACTACTACTACTACGACTACGACTACGACTACGACTACGACTACGACTACGACGACTACTACTACTACTACTACTACTACTGCTGCTGCTGCTACTACTATAGCGACTACTATCAGTACCACTACTACTGATAGTACTGCTATTCGTATTGCTGCTGCTACTACAACTACTATTACTATCACTTTTATTATTACTACTACCACTACTACTACTACTACTACTACTACTACTACTACTACTACTACGTCTTCTACCAGTTCTTGCATTACTACTACTACTACTACTACTACTGCTACTTCATCAACGACTGCGACTAATATTAATACGACTACGGCTACTACTATCACTAGCACCACTACGACCACTACTATTATTGCTGCTACGATTATTACTACGAGTGTGGCTATTACGAGTGATATTTCTCCTCCTGCTACGACGAGTACTACTAATATTATTTTCATTTCTACTACTACTACTACTACTATTACTACCACTACCAATACGATTACCACAACTACTACTACGCCGACGACGACGACGACGACGACTGCTACTGCTACTGCTACTACTACTACTACTTCTACTACTTCTACTTCTTCTACTACTACTACGACTACGACTACGACTACGACTACGACTACTACTACTACTACTACTACTACTAATATTACTGCTGCTACTATTTCAACTACTACTATCAGTACCACTACTACTTATATTACTGCTATTCGTATTGCTGCTTCTACTAGCACAGCTACTATTACTATCACTTTTACTACTACTACTACCACCACCACTACTACTACTACTTATTCTACCAGTGCGTGCATTACTACTACTACTACTACTACTACTACTACTACTTCTTCATCAACGACCACGACTAATGGTAGTACGACTACGACTACTACCATTTCTGGCACCACTACGACTACTACTATTACTGCTGCTACGCTTATTATTACGAATGTGGCTTTAACAAGGATATTTCTCTTCCTACTACGACGAGTACTACTAATAGACTTTCCATGTCTACTACTACTACTACTACTACTACTACTATTATTACGACTACTACTACGCCGACGACGACGACGACTGCTACTGCTACTTCTACTACTACTTCGATTACAGTTCCCAGTGCGACTACTACTGCTACTACTACCAGTACTGCATTGCATTTGCTACTACTTCTTTTACTATTTATATTATTATTTCTTCTACTGCTGCTACTACTTTTATTACGAGTAATACGAACACTACCGGTACGACTACGTATTCTGCTACGACTACCATTGTGACGACTACTACTACTGCTAGTATACTACTACTACTGCTACCACTACTATTACTAGTACGGCTGCTAGTGCTACTGCTACGACAACGAGGACTACAGCTACACTTACCACTACTACTACTACTACTACTACTTCTACTGCAACTACTGCAACTACTACTGAAAGTGCTATTGCTATTGCTTCGACTATTAGTCGTATTATTATTACGACTACTGCTCGTCCGTCCCTCTTTTTATTATTACATCTTCTATGTTTACAACTACTACTACTACTACTACTACTACTATTACTAGTACTACTACCACTACCACTTCCCCTACTACTACTACTGCTACTACTACTACTACTACTACTACTATTACTACTACTACTACTACTACCACTACCACTACCACTACCACTACCACTACTACCACTACTACCATTACTACTACTACTACTACTGCTACTTCTACTACTACGACTACTACTACTACTACTACTACTACTACTACTACTACTACGACTACGACTACGACGACGACTACTACTACTACTATTACTACTACTACTACTACTATTACTACTACTGCAGCTGCTGCTGCTGCTACTACTACTACTGCTTTTACTACTACTACTACCACTACTACTACTACTACTACTACTACTACTACTACTACTACTACTACCCCTGCGCACCCCCTCATGGCGTCGAGAATGTGCCGTGCCTGCCGCGAGCCTGGAGCCCATTGAAGCCGCGCTCAGAGACCACCTGATGCGTACCGACTCCGGAGTCGAGAAAGCGCCACGTCGGCCGTGCATGGATCGGTCTTTTTCGGTTTGTTTGGAAAGCCGGAGCCGCGGCGCTGGCGTGAGCGTGGATTTCCAAGAGGAAGAGCATGTGCGGAGGAGGGGCGCCGAGCAGGACAGGCGCGAATTCAATTTTGCATCGCATCGCCTGCTATGCCACGCTTGCTATGCCTTGGACGACCGTCGCGGATAGCGGCCGCCCTCACAGACCATCTTTTGCGCACCCCGTATGGTGTGGAGAAAATACCCTGCCTGCTATGCACTGGGCGAGCGTCACGGATAACGGCCGCCCTGAGAGTCCACCTCCTGCGCACTCGTTTTGGCGTCGAGACTCTGCCGTGCCTGCTCTGCCCTGGACGATCGTCACGGATAGCGGCCGCCCTGGGGGACCACTCTTTGCGCACCCCTTATGGTGTCGAGAACATGCCATGCATGCTGCTATGCCCTGGATCACCGTCACGGATAGCGGCCGCCGTCAGAGACCCTCCCGAGCGCACCCCTCTGTGGTGTCGAGAATATGCCACGCTTGTCACGCTTGCTATGCCCTGGAAGACTTTCACGGACAGTGGCCGCGGTCAGAGACCACCCCCTGCGCACCCCCCATGGTGTCGAGAACGCCAGGCGTGCAATGAGATGCAGTGAGCACGCCAGGCGTGCACTGACGTCGCCAAGGCGTGTGTCCTTGTGTGCCTTGTGCATGTGTATGATGTGTGTGGTTGTAGGTGGGCGCGTACCTCCATGCGGGTGTATGATACAGGCAACACGCCAGGCACGCAGTGGCGTTGTATGGTGTGTGTGTGTGTGTGTGTGTGTGTGTGTGTGTGCGCGAGTGTGTGCATGTGTGCGGCTGTATGTAGACGCGTGTCTCATGTACGCGCCGTCCATGTGTGTTGCGCTTGGGCGAGGGGAGGAAGAGGAGGATGAGGGAAGAGAGGTGCGGGTGAGATGCGGGTGCGCCGCGGCAGAGAAGAACACCATCACCCCACCAAGCACGTGGAGAACAAGGATGAGGATGCCTTTTTTTAGCTGCGCATGCTGCGTGGTGCTCGCAGCGCGGCGCAAGCAATGTCGCGCGGTCGACGCGCTTTGTCAACAATGTGGCAAACAACCAGAGGGCGGGTCGGATCGGTGGGTCTGATCGGGCGTGCGTGTCGGGTCGGGCGAGCCCTTCTGGGCGTGTCGGGACGGGCGGGCGGTTCATTGCAATATGGTGCATCATCGAATTGACGCGTGTACCCTAATGGGCGGGTCGGGTCGGGTGTGCGTGTCGGGTCGGGCGGGCCCAGACGGGCGGGTCGAGTTGGGTGGGCGGGTCGGGTCGGGAGGACCCTGACGGGCGGGCAGGGGCGGGCGGGCGGGACATCAGATTCTGATGCATCATTGGGTGGGCGCGCGCGCACCCTAACGGGCGGGCCTGGTCGCGCGGACGGGTCGGGTCGGGCGGGCGGGGTTTAAAAGGTGATGCATCATCGAGCGGCGGGTGCTCTAGCGGGCTGGTCGGGTCGGGCGGGCGGGTCGGGTCGGGCGGGCCCGAGCGGGCGGGTCGGGTCGGGCGGGCGGGACGTCAAACTATGATGCGTCATTGGTTTGGCACGCGCGTGTCCTGACGGGTCGGGTCGGGTGGGCGGGTCTGCTCGGGAGGACCTAACGGGCGGGTCGGGTCGGTCGGGCGGGACATTGAAAAGTGATGCAGCATCGAGTTGGCACGCGCGCGCACTGCCGGGCGGGTCGGGTCGGGCGGAAGGGTCGGGCCGCACGGACCTTACATGGCGGGTCGGGTCGGGTCGGGTCGGGCGGGACATTCAAAAATGATGTACCATCGAACTGGCACGCGTGTACACTAACAGGCTGGCCGGGTCGGGCGAACGAATCGGGTCGAGCGGGCACCAACCGCTGGGTCGGGTCGGGCGGCGGGACATTTCAGTTTGATGCACCATCGGGTTGGCACGCGTGCACCCTGGCGGGACGGATCGGGCGGGCGGGCGGATCGGGCAGACCTGAACGGTCGGGTCGGGTCGGGCGGGCTGGACGTTACACATGATGCAGCATCGAGTTGGCACGCCCGTGCCCTGACGGCTCGTGTCGGGTCGGGTGGGCTGGGCCGGGCCGGCCGGGCGGACCTTAGCGGGCGGGTCGGGTCGGGCGGTCGGGACATTCAATTATGATGCATCATCGAGTGGGCACGCGCGTGCCCGAAGGGGCGGGTCGTGTCGGGCGGGCAGGTCGGGTCGGGCGGGCTTTAGCGGGTGGGTCGGGACGGGCTGGCAGGACATTGAAGTGCGATCCATCGTCGAGTTTGCACGCGTCGGGCGGATCGCGTCGGGCGGGCGGGTCGGTTCGGGCGGGCCCTAACGAGCGAGTCGGGCGGGCGGGACTTGAAACAATGATGCATCATCGAATTAGCACGCTTGTGCCCCAACGGGTGGGTCGGGTCGGGCGGGCGGGACATTGCACAATTATGCATCATCGGGTTGGCACGCGCGTGCCTGAAGCTTGAAGGGTCGGGTCGAGTCGGGTGGGCAAGCTGGGTCGGGAGGGCCCTAACGGGCGGGTCAGGTCGGGCGGGCGGGTCGGGTCGGGCGGACGGGACATTGTAGAGTGATGCGTCATCGAGTAAGCACGGCGGATCCTAACGGGCGTGTCGGGTCGGGCGGACGGGCTGGGTCGGGCGGGCCTTTGCGGACGGTCGGGTCGGGCGGGCGGGACAGTGAATTATGATGAATTATCGAGTTGGCACGCGCGGACCCTAACGGTCGGGTCGGGCGGACGGGTCGGGTCTGGCGGTCCCTTACGGGCGGGTCGGGTCGGGCGGGCGAGACACTATACAATGATGCATCATCGAGGTGGGACGCGCGTGTCCTAGCGGGCGGCTCGGGTCGGTTCGGGTGGGCGGGCCGGATCGGGCTGACCCTAACAGATGGGTCGGGTCGGGCGGGCGGGGCGTTGCAAACTGATGCATCATCGAGTTGGCACGCGTGTGCCTTAACGGGCGTGTCGGGTCGGGTCGGGCGGGCGGGGTCGAGCGGGCCCATGGATTCCTTATTGTTTTTGCTCCTGCGGATCTGGGTTGGCGGGGCCCAGCGAAAGTCCGAAGGCACGAGCATCATTGATTTGTGGCTTTTGATTTGTGATTTGTATTTTTTTGCACGTGTTTGGGCCAACACTTTTATATTGTGTTTGATTGTCTTGGCTTAGTTTCGTTTTGGTTAGTATGGTTATTGAATTTATTGTTCGGAATTTGCTCACATAGAAGAGAAGGGAGATGAGCAGGATGAGCATATAGACGATAATGAACATGAGAAGGGATATTATGCACATGATGACAATGCTGATGATGATGATGCTGTTGATGCTGATGATGCTGATGATGATGATGGTGGTGATGATGATGATGGTGCTGATGATGATGATGATGATGATGGTGGTGATGGTGGTGGTGGTGGTGGTGATGGTGTTGGGTATGGTGATGATGATCATGCTGCTGCTGATGACGATAATGATAACGATGCTGATGACGATGATGATGCTGCTGGTGCTGCTGCTGATGATGATTATGATGCTGTTTATGATGCTGCTGCTGATGATGATGGATGCTGATGCTGATGCTGCAGTTGATGATGGTGATGATGATGGTGATGATGCTATTAATAATGATGCTGATGCTGATGCTGCTGCTGATGATGATGATGATGCTGATTGTGATGATGATGACGATGACGATGATGATGATGATGATGCTGATGATGATGATGATGATGATGATGATGATGATGAATGATGATGATGATGATGATGATGATGATGACGACGGTGACGACGGGGATGCTGATGATGATGATGATGATGATGATGCTGCTGATGATGATGATGATGATGATGATGATGATGATGATGATGCTGATGATGATGATGATGATGATGATGATGATGATGATGATGCTGATGATGATGATGATGATGATGATGATGATGATGATGATGGCGTGGTGGTGTTGATGATGATAATGATGGTGGTGATAATGACGTGCACGATGATGAGAAAAGCCTCACGCCACATAGTCTCACATGTCACCCTTATGGGGGGGACGTTCAGAGGGACGGAAAACAAGGGGGGAGGGGTGTCCGGCAGGTAGGGTTCAAAGGGAGGGGGCGGGTAGCTGGGCCCCCTCCCTCTGGGAATGGGAGGGGGGGAGGTCCAGAATGCGAAAGGAGGGGGGTGGAGCTTCCGAGGGGCGGACAGAGCACAGGGGGGGATGGGGGGGGTTTCTTCGGGCAGGGGAGGTTCAAGGGGGGATAGCTAAGGGGGGACACTCCCCTTTGGGAGAGTGCGACGGGCGCGCCCTCTCGAAGGTCCAGTGGGCCGTTTGGCTGAGTCAGCCCATCGTGTTGTACGCGATTCATTGGCTGACGCCGGGCCGCCGACCCCTTGGGACGGCAGTAAGAGTGAGACACGGAGTTTGCGGAACGCGCGCGATTTGTGGGGAATCTTGGGGTTTCGGCTTCTTGGGTTTTCGTCGGGGGCGGTTGGCGGATCGCGGCTCTGCTCTTGGGCTTCTCTGGGCTCTCCTGGCAGCCCTTTTGAGGCCTCTTGGGAGCCGTGTTGATGCCTCTAGGGGCCTCTTTTGGGCCTCTTGGGGGCCTCGTGGGAGCCTCTTGGGAGCCTCTTGGCGCCTTAGGTTTCTTCGTGGCCGAGTGCTCGAAGTTTCCATTCGGGTTCCCCCTCTGGGCCTCCTCTTGGGGCCGTCCTGGGACCCTCCTGGGCCGTTTTGGATGCTTCTGTTGCCGTCTTGGGGCCTTCTTGGGCCGTCTTGGAGCCCTTTTGGGGGCCTCTTCGGTTATCTTGGGTCGATCTTGAAGGCTTCTTGGGCCGTTGTGGGCCTCGTGAGAGCCCAAGAGGCGAATGTGCTAAACATATACGTTTCCCACAGGGAATGGGGCGATTTTTGCTTCTGGAGGGCCTCTTGGGACGCCTCTTGGTGGCTTCTTGGAGCGTCTTGGGGGCTTGTGGGGCCGTCTGGAGGCAATCTTGGGTGTCTTAGAGCGATCTTTCGGCGACTCGTAGCCCTCTTGGACCGTCTGGGGGGCCTCTTGGGGCCTTCTTGGCCCGGTTTGTGGCCCCCTGAGGCTCCAAGGGTGCGGCCGGCGCTTTTGCCCCCCCCCCCCCCCCCTCCCTCCTCCAAACCGGCCGGCGGACCGGGCTCCCGAGGGGTTGGGGGAGGGGAAAGCATCTCACACGCCGTGACCCCAAGGGGTGGGCGGATTTCATTGTCTGGCGCGGAGAAGGCCCGTTCCGCGGTGAACGTCGGCGCGGCCTACGCCAACGACGTTCTCAAGATTTTAATGGCGTTCAGTTCAGGCATGGTTTTCTTGGCGAGCAGCATCGAATCGACGGAGCCGACCTTGCCATCTGCATCGTCAGCAGCATCGCGATCGTCGTTGTCGTCGTCGTCGTACATTACATCGTCATCATCATATACACCGCCATGCACATTCTACATCATCGCCGCCATTTACTGTCATCAGCATCGTCCTCATCACGGCTGTCATCGCCAGCGCGACCGCCTTCATCATCGCGATCGTCACCATCGTTGACATCGTCGCCGTCGCCATCACGGTCCTCGTAATTTGTACCGTTATGATCACGATTTCTGCATCGTCGTCTACATCGTCATCATTATCACGATCGTCACCACCAATTTAACAACGGGTTCTTAAGATTATGTTCGACCCGTTGTTGGATCAACCGGCGGAGGCGAGGAGGGACGCTGTCCCCACTTTCCTGCCTTCTACGGCGTGCCGCACGTGCGCCCATACGGGTTCTCCGGCGGTCCCCAGGGGCCCTGACAGCTTCCCCGCGACCGGTCTTTCATTCCGCCGAATCGATGGCTCACGCTTTTGGGGCTTGCGGAAGGCCCCCGGAGATCGAGAACGGCCAAACAACCTTCGCATTGAAAGTAATCGTGGCCGGGAACGAAGGAGTGGGCTGGGGGGGGGGCCCGAAGCCGCATTTGGTCCAGAACTGTTGGCTCCAATTGCTTGGCGCGCCCCTGACCGTTGTCAAGGCGGCTGGAGAGGGCCCCGAGTCGTCCCCAAGACAGTCTCCAGCAGTTTGACAAGGCTCATGAGGCGCGTCCCCGAGAGGGCCCCATGACGGCCCAAGAGGGCCCCCAAACATTCCAAGACGCGTCCAAAACGACCCAAACGGGCCCCCGGATGGCCCCAAGAGGAACCCAACATGGGGAATCCCACTTGCAATTTCAAGCCATCCGCGCCAAGAGGACCCCCGATGACCCCAAGAGGCCCCCAAGATGTCCCAAGAGGCCCCCGCAACGCCCGCAAAAGGCCCCCAAGGGGCCCCCACGAGGCCTGCAAGAGGCAACAGGGAGCCTCCAGGCAATCCCAAGGAGACTCCCAAGAGGCCCCAAACTAGAGCCTCTGAGAGACTTCCCCAAGCTTGGATCTTACGATGCATCTAAGTGGGCCCATTCCTGTGTTGCCGCCTGATCGACTCAGGTATTGTTGGTATAGGTTTGTATGCATGTACTTACGCATGTATGTATGCATGCGCATATGTATGTATGCGTTCATGTATGTGCGCATGTGAAAGGAAACGCTTGGCCTGGCGAGGGGCCCAACCCTATGCAGCTGCGTGTAGCGCAGGGCACAACTCTCTCTTTATGTACTGTGCGCCGCGGGGCAGATCGGATAGGGTGCTGTTGCGCAGCTCGCGCGCACACGCACGGTGATTTCCCTGCTTCGCGCGATCAGCATGAAGGGGTTGGCCCCCGCGCGAGCGTGCCCACTGAGGCCGCAGGTGGATCTCCTTGTAGAGTGCGATCCACGTGAAGCGGCGCCGAAACGGGTGTGGGGACGCCATGCGAAATTGCCCATCGGTGCCATAGGTGGAGCTCTTTGCGGGATACGATCCGCGTCAGGGGTTTGCCGACATTTTCGGAGAGACGCCATTCTAACCCTCCCGTTGGAGCCGTCGGTGGAGCTCCTTATGTGGCGCAAGCCGTGTGAAGGATGTGCCGAAACGGGCGTGGGGACACCATGCGAAATTTCTTTCTGGCGCCGTAGGTGGAGCTCCCTGTGGGCCACGATCCATGTCAGGGGTGTGCCGACATGGACTGAGCAGATGCGAGCCTTGTCTCTGGGGTTGTCTGTTGAGCTCCCTATGGGGCACGATCCGTTTGAAGGGTGAGTCAAAATATGCGAGGGGACGTTATGCGAATCCTCCCAGTGGGGCTGCACGTGGAACTCCCAGTGGGGCACGTTCCGTGTGAAGGGTGTGGCGACATGGGCGGAGGGGCGCCATACGAATTTTGATTTTGGCACAGTAAGTGGAGCTCCCTGAGGGCACGATCCGTGCGAGGGCCGTCCCGGAATTGGCCGGGGGGCGCTATGTGAGCCCTGCGTTTCTCAAGGGCCGTAGACGTTCTTGGGGGACACGACATGTGTTGGGGGACGAGTGTGCCGACATGGGTTGGTGGACGTTATAGGAACCCGCCTCCATCCTTTTTTTTCCTTCGTTCATTCTCCTTCCACCCACCCCTGGGTGAGTCTGTTCTCATCCTTCCTTCTTCCTGTATCCTCGTTTCTCCCTCCTGCGTCTTCCCTACTCGTTCCTCTCTCGTGCCTCCTTATGTTTGCGAGAGAGACCCGATGGCACTTGCGAGTTCCCCTGGATCTTTCTTTGGGTTCCCCGTCCCTGGGATCTCTGAGTTCTAGGGGGTCCTGGGGTTCGACCGGCTCTTTGCACTGCATTGTATTGCGCTTCGTTGCTTTGCGTCTCACGTGAATGGGTATTGCTTCGTGCAGCATATTGCCTTATTTCATTTTGCTATACTTTGCCTTGAACTGCACTCCATCGCATTGCCTTGCATTTGCTTCGCTCACTTTGCTTGCAATACTTCGCGTGCGATTTTCCTCGCATCTGGTTTACATGGCAATGTGCTGTATTGTACTGCCATTGCATCGACTGCATTACGTACATCAGTTTGCATTTCTTGACGTTGAATTGTGTGCAAGTGTCCACGGCTGGGGCTTGCTAACCTAAGCGCGCGAAGCGCGCGCGTGGTTCTAGCTATGCGAGTGTGCGGGACCTCGTAGTTCGGCGGCCATGCTGTTTGCATCAAGAAGTTTGACCCAACCCTCCGGGGTGTCGTTCACGGGCTTTGCGCCTGGCTGCATGGTTGTACGATCGGCGTCGCAGGTGCGAACTGCACAGGCAGCCTTGATCCCTGCTCTCCTGGTCTTGCCTGGAGAAATTCGCATCATATCAAGGATACAGTGTTCCTTTAGGCGGTTTGCGGCTCGGGTTCCCAGCTGCGTCATGGTCACCACTTGCTGGTCTCACTCGCTGAGGGCGTCGGATGGTGATGGCTGCCTTCGGCTCTGATTCGCAAAGGTGCAGCAGCATCGCTTCACCCTCAATCTGTAATACTTAGAGGGGATACTGGTGTGAGTCGGGATCGTTGATTTCCTCCTTCCCTTGTCTCCCTGCCCCATTTTACTTCATCCATCTCTCGCCTGCATCCAGTTGTCCAGTTTCTAATTCGCGCACTGCTTTGAGAGAGGTACGCTGGCGGTCTGATTGACAGCGGGATTCGTTACTTTTTCCTTGTCCCCATAAGAAGTCTGCGCTGCACTCTAGATGGTCGCCAGCTGGGGCCGGCCGACCGGCCGGAGGATCGAGTGCGAGGGGGAGGAGGAGGACGGGGATGAGGAGAAGTACGAGCTGGTGCGCTAGCGTTATATTGAGGTTTACCGACGGAATAGGGGCATCCACTGCGTATTTGGCGCACCTTATCCCTGGGATCTCTGAGGTTCTGGAACCCTCGGGTCCGTACGGCCTCTTGCTTTATTGTGCTGCACAATAAAGCAAAAGGCCGTACGGACGATGTGCTGCACAATAAAGCAAGGGGCGCATTTCTTCCTTCGCGAAGCCGATGGCGCCCAAGGCGTGGCAGGCCCGTTCGGCGGCGCCCCCGGTGATTTGAAAAACCGAGCATGATTTATATCCCGGTCAAATTTTGCCCCGATCCCGGCTTCATCTTATGTGCATTTGATTGCATTGTATTTCACTTGGCAATTTTCCGACGGATATGTGCAGCCACGGCTCCGCAAACAGCATTGTTTTGGTGAGCATTTTTCTGTTTTGCATTAGTCGTATATCGTGGGCGAACGGGTCCAAGTCCCGAGCGGGGTATGCCCGAATGCGTGTTTTTCGTAGCTTGGCGCTGGCTTTTCCCGTGGATGTAGCGATCTTCCGAGGAGACGTTCGCGTGGTGTGACGTGCGTGCGGTCTGATGTGCGCTGTTCGTGCTGTAGTGTTGCAGTGTTTTGCTTACTGTCGTTTTCAAGGGTCGGTTGTGGTTGACCGCTTCTTGCGATTGGCATGGGGTTTTGATGCGTTGACGTACGATGGTTTGGTAGGGTCTGGATGGATGGTTCGTGGTGGTTTTCGAGGCCGCGAGAGTGTTATTGGATGTGCGTCACAGCATCGCTCAGCGATCGTAGCCGCCCCCGACGTCATTTTGGCTCAAGCTGCTTGGGCTCGGTGAGCCAAACCAGAGTGAATGCTTCGCCCCAGCCCCTTTGCCGCGCTCGCTGCCTCGGTGGGCGCATTTCCGGGCTCGTGGCTGGGCGCCCCCGCGCTGGCGCCGCCGGCCGCCGACTCGAGGGTCGGCCACTGCACGTGGGAGGAGGCCGAATGCACTCCTTGCCCCGCGTGCCTCCCGCCGGCGTGCCCGGCCTGCCCCGCGCCGGTCATCCCGGCGTGCCCGGCGCCAGCGGTGCCGGCCTGCCCGTCGCTCAGCTGCGGGGGCAGCTCCGCAGGGGCCTGGTGGGCGGCCGCCGCCCTCTCGCTCGGCGCGGTCGCCCTGCTCGGGGCCCGCGCTTGCCGGCTGTGGGGTCACGGCCGCGTCGCTGGAGCTGCCGCGGGCGGCGCCAGCTTTGGGGAGGGCCCGCCCGCAGCCCTCGAGCCCCCTGATCCAGGTCGTCTGCTTCGGCCTGCTCTGGGTGCTCCTCTTGCTCTTCCTGCTGCGATCCCGACGCCTTCGCCGTCGGGGTCGACCACGCCCTCGGAGATTGAGACGTGGAGGCCGCGGGCCCGCAGGGCGTGATGGCTGCCCGCCAGTGTGCGTTGGATATCGACCCGCCCCAAGTGGCGGTCAACTACGACGACGACCCCAACTTCAGGTGGCACCACCGCGTCCTCCTGGCCAAGCTGACGGAGGGCGCAAAGTGGGCGGGGGCGACTCCGACGCACGCCGTCCAGGTCATCGACCTCGCGGTGCACCAGGTCCTCCCGTTCTTGCGCGGCTGCCCGGTGCCCGGCCGGGTTCGGAACAACGTGTACCTCTTCGACCCGATGACCGAGGAGAAGCTCGGAGACCTCCAGCACCAGGCCACCGCGCTGGCGAGCCTCCTGGGGGGTGTTGCCCCTGCCCCAGGGGCGGCCCAGACGCAGTGGGTGGTTGCGGGCCCTGGCTCGGACTCGTTCGGGGAGGCCGTGGCGGTGCCCATCGCCCTCAACCCAGCGAGGTTTGTGCAGAGGGGGTCGGCTGGGCTCGCGGTGATCGGCGACGACAGGTGGACCGCCGTGGAGCGGGTCCAGATGGCGGACCTGAGAGCGTGGCTGGAGGATAAGCGCTCCGGGGCCGGGCGCGACCCCAGAGTGCTGGCGGTCGAACGAGACGCTCGCGGCCACCGCTCCTCCCCTTTCTGCGACGCCCCCGCCGAGATGAAGGAAGGCCGGCCTGCTGCCGCTGGTGCCGCTGGCTTTGCGGGCGCGGCGGCCGCGGGCGACGACTGGCCCTTCCGCGGCCCTTCGGCGGCGGTCGAGCTGCTGACGAACATCAGGGCCAGCGGGGAGGACATCTCGGCGTACCGCGAGCACTGAGTCCGCGGGTCCGGGATCGCGCGGGAGAGCGCGGTGGCGTACCACCACGCGTCGCTGGTCTCGATCATGCATCGCCAGCTTGCTGGCGCCGAGGCGTACCAGCTCGATGCGTACCAGCTTGCTGGCACCGAGGCTCTCGCCCGCCGCGTGCTGTATCTGGGGCGCGGCGTCCACCGCAACCCCGAATTGCCCGACTGTCGGGGGTTTGAGGTCATGCTGGCGAGCCGACTGGACGCAAGCGCACCAGTCACGACGGGGGAGTTCGCGAAGTTCATCGCGGAGGAGCAGAAGTCAGACGCGTTCGCCCTGAAGCAGCAGAGGGTCTTCGCCGAGGAGACCGGCAAGAGGGGCCAGCCCGGAAGGGGGCAAATAACAGGCGGCGAGCGCTTCGCCTCCGCCCTGTTGCCGCCTGCGCGCGCGGGCCCCTGCCAGGCTCGCCGCCGCGCGGGATGGCGTCGGGCCCTCCTGGGGCCCTGGCGCTTCCGCCTGGCGCCTGGGGGCGACGGTCGGCCGCCGCTGCCGACGGGCTCGACGCGCTGGATTGGTATGGGCGTGAGCTGGCCATCGTTGCTGCAGCCTCGCTCAACGCTCTGGCCGGCGCCCGGGCCAAGGGTCTTCCGCCGCTGCGGAGGCCTGGCCACCGGCCGCCGGGAGGCCAGCTCCCACTGTGCCAGCAGGCCATGTGGCGGCGCCTGGGGGCCGCGGCAGCCGCCGCATGGGCCAGGCCAAACGATTATGATTTGTGTCCGGACGGTGCGCCCAAGGAGATTCTCAATGCGAAGGGCATGTGCGACCCGGACGTCTCGTTCAGCGTCGCGCCCTACGACAGCGCGAAGCTCGCGGTCGCGCGGGGCGGGCTCGCGCCGCAGGACACCGCGGGCCTCGTCGACGAGGAGGCCCGGGAGTACCTCCTCCACCCCGAGCGAATCGCTCTCCCCTCCGACGAGATGCCGGAGGAGCCGATCCAGCCGCGCTGGGACCAGCGGCTCTTCCGCAGCCGCGGCCAGCTCGGACCTTCTCGGGTAGCTGGAAGGGGCTGGGCTCATCGCATACCGGAGGAAGGTGTGCTCACGGGTGGGCATCTTCTTCGTGCAGAGAAGACTGGGATGCTGCGCGTGGTGCTGGACTGCCGGCCGGCCAATGCGCTGCGCAAGCGGGCGCCCCGCTCGCGCCTCGCCACCCGCGGGGCGGTGGCGTCCTTGGTGCTCGACCCTGCCTACGTGGGTGAGTCGCCCGTGGGGGGCTCCTCGCTGTGGGGCGCCTCGGTCGACCTTCAGGGCGGCTTCTACCAGTTCCTGGTTCCGACGGTGTCGCGCTACTTCGGCCTGGGGCGCGTCGAGCTCGCCGGCGACATCGGCGTCGACTCGGTCTACGACCCTGAGGTCGGGGGCCGGGTCCCAGTCTCGGCAGACGCGCCCCTGGAGGCGTGCTTCGGCGGGCTGCCGATGGGCTGGGTCTGGGTGCTCTACTTCTGCCACAACGCGCTGTCGCTGCCGGGCCGTCGCGCCCAGGAGGCGCTTGGGCTCCCGACAGTGCCGGTGGGCGACCGTCAGCCCCCGCCCCCGCTCGGGGCCGGCGTCGCCGTCTGCGCGCCGTGCGTGGACAACGCCAACGTCCTATCGGCTCGGACGAGGAGACGGTGGCCGCGCTGCACCAGAGGGTGGTGGACGAGCTTGCGCGCGCCGGCTTCGTGGTCCACGAGCGGGTCGACCCGGCGCAGGACTTCGAGGCCATCGGGCTGCTGTTCTACGGGGCCCGACGCTGGGTGCGCAACAAGCCAGCGCGGCCCTGGCGCCTTTGCTTCGCCCTCGGCGAGGTCGCCCGCAGGAGGTCGCTCAGCCGGGGCCGCGTGCGGCAGCTCCTTGGCCATCTCGTGCGCCGCTTCAGCCTGGCGCTGCGTCCTTTCCTGTTTCGGGGGGGGGGGTGTATCGTTTCGTGGGTTCTGGTGAGGGCGAAGTGGTCAGACTGCCGTCCGCGGTGCTGAAAGAGGTGGCTGTCGCCCGCGGACTCGTGCACTTCGCGCGCGTAGACGTCGCAGCGCCGATGCTTACCCGCTGCTTCTGCAGTGGCGCGTCGACTGAGGGATGCGCCCTGCACTGCACGGAGGCGTCGCCGGCTGAGCTTTGGCCGGTCGCCGTCTGGCGCGAGCGCTGGCGCATCGTCGAGCCGTCTGACTCCTCGGCTCGGGCCGACCTGGAGGCGCTGCGCGGGTGCACCGTGGCCCCGCCCCCTGCCACTGGCTTGTTCTCAGAGTGGGTCGAGTCGACGCGGAGCTGGACACAGCGCTTCAGCACGATCTGGATGAGCGACCTGGCGACGTCCGAGCTGGCGACCGGGGCCCTCCCAAGAAGCCCCGAGTGCAGCGTGGGGTCACTGGGCTTGCCCCGAAGGTGCCCGACTCGTTCGTGGAGCCGAAGCGTTGGAGGCGACTGGTCGTGGGGCGCTGGAGGCGGCAGGCCGCCGTCCACTGCAAGGAGGCGCGCGCCGCGCTCCTGGGCCTCCACCGCGAGCTCGAGCAGCCCAGCTCGTAGGAGCAGTTCTGGCGCCTCCAGCGTGGGGCCTCTTGGGGGCCTATTGGGCGCCTCTGCGGGCCTCTTGGAGGCCTGTTGGGGCATCCTGGGGACCGGTTGGGGCCGAAGGCTCGAACTGTCGGTTCGTGTTCCCTCTCGGGCCTGATGATGATGGTGATGCTGGCTCTCGCGGCGATGTTCATGATGGCGACGGCGATGACGACGGCGACGATGACGACATGGATGGTTAGGGCGAGGCTCATGCTGATGCTGTTCGCTCTGTGTACGTGGATGCCGTTTCGTCGGTGGGTTCGTGAGTGACGATGATGATGCTGATAATGGTGATGACGATGTCCACGATGACGCTGTTGCTCATGATGGCTTCGATGACGTTGTCCACGGACACGATGATGATGATGATGATGATGATGATGATGATGATGATGATGATGATGATGATGATGATGATGATGATGATGAGGATGATGAGGATGATGAGGATGATGCTGATGATGATGATGATGATGATGATGATGATGATGATGCTGATGCTGATGCTGATGCTGATGCTGATGCTGATGCTGGTGCTGATGCTGATGCTGATGCTGATGCTGATGCTGATGATGATGATGATGATGATGATGATGATGATGATGATGATGATGATGATGATGATGATGATGATGATGATGATGATGAAGGCGATGATGTAGAGGGGATGTCGGGATGCTGGAACAGAGCCCTTCGGTGTAGGGACAGTGCTGCCTGGGTGTGGGGTGTGGGGACTGGACTGCCTGGTTGTGGGGAGTGGGCTGCCTAGGTGTGGGGATTGGGCTGCCTGGGTGTGAGGACTGGGCTGCCGTGGGTGGGTGTCTGGATCTGGGGTTCTTTGTGGGGCGGTCTGGGTGCACGTCGGGGTGTCTGTGAGTCGTTTCAGAGCCCCTGTTCCTCCGACCACCTGTGCCCCCGCGTTCCCCCACGCCCGCCTCTATGCGGCCAAGCCAGGCTCAAGCTTGCTGCCA
>CAUYUJ010004001.1:42500-60000 GCA_963575745.1 Prorocentrum cordatum
AAGGGCCCTGGGGCTCTAGGAGGCCATGGGCTCGTCAGCGCACGTTGCCGCTATGCGGTTCGGCGGTGCATGATGTTCTTTAGTGCGTTAGGAGCGTGTGCGGGGAACCAATGCGAAGAGAAGGAGGAGGGGGAGGGGCAGTGGGAGGAGGAGGGGGAGGATGATAATCTACGATCAATGGTCAAGGTTTTCGGGGGGTTCGTTGGCCATGGCGGGAACGCACAAGAGGATGCGGGGAGCACGTAGCTGCATCACCATCCGTTTCTGAAGTGGTCACACCATCCTCCTTCTGAGGTTTCAACTAGTTATGTGACTCTTAGATTTATGAGTGGGTCGATTAGTCCACTTGCCCTTCACCACCACGTTGTCGTTGGATTTCGTTGACTAAACGTGCAGGTCGCCTAAGTTCAACACCGCGCAAACTGGCGAAGTGGAGGAAAGAAAAAGGATGAGGGATGAGTGGTGGGGAAGAGGATGGAACAAGAGAGGGGAGAAGGAGGGAGAGGAGTTCTAGGATCATGAATAGAATAGTTGGATGAGGCGGAGGATGAGGAGGATGAGAAGGAGAAGAAGAAGCAAGAGAAGACGCGGGAGCAACGGTTGAAGGAACAGGCGGAAGGAGGTGGAGTTTGCCCGCACGCGCGCGTTCAGCCAGAAATGCCGACACGCTTGGCGTCCCACGGGCGAGTTGGGCTGGGTCGCCTAGCCCGTTCCCCCAAGCGTGGCACATGTGGAAACTTAGGAAGGTGAAGTGGCCAAGGAGGAGGAAAAACAAGGGGGAGGAGAAGGAAGAGGAGGTGGAGGAGGAGGAGGAGGAGGAGGAGGAGGAGTATGTAGGGGTAGAACTTGAGAACGAGGTGCTTGGTTATTCACGTTCCCCGTGAACCAGACGAAGAAAGGAGGGCGGCTGAGGCTGAGGAGGAAGAGGAGGACGAGGAGAAAGGAGAGGATAACCTCACTCCTCCTTGCCTCCCTCCTCAGGCGTCTCTCGTTTCCTCCGGCTGGGGCTCATATGATGCTCTGCAGGGGCCCATTGGGGCCTCCGTAGGCTTCGCGCGGCATTTTGGGATCCTCTTGCAGAGCCTCAGAGAGATACGCACAACCCAAAGCCAGTCCCAAACCTGTGGTCTCCTGACGAAGGGTTTGCAGCAACATGACGACGGGATGACCGCAATGATGGCTACTGGGCTACCGTAGTGATGATGATAGTGATGATGACGACGAAGATGATGATGAGGATGCTGATGGTGATGATGGTGATGCTGATGATGATTATGATGATGAAGGTGATGATGATTATGATGATGATGCTGATGGCTCGAATGGCGATGATGATGGTGGTGGTGATGGTGATGATGATCGTGAGGTTGCCTCGACGCGGCCGGAGAGCAGGCTACAGCAGCACATATCTGTAAGAGTGTATTAGCAGCATGGTCGGCAACAGGCGTCGGGTCAAGAGAGATTGTGGTGGTTGTGGGGCTCTTTGCATGTTATGTTATTGTTTCTTGTGACAGTGAAGCTAAGAGGGGAGCCAAAATATTCATATAGGTGTGCAGCGCATGCATTGCAACTGCTCCTCGACCCTGAGACCTAGTACTGGCTCCACCCTCCGAGCTTCCCCGACAGCCTTGAAGCCCACCAGAGCTGACCGGCCTACGCACGAGCAGGCGAACGAGCTGCCATGACGAGAGCCTGCTCACTTGTCATCCTCACCCGACAGGTCCCACTCAGAGCCTGCCTCATCGTCGTCATCCCCCAGCAAGTCGTCCTCCTCCTCCTCAGCCTCGACCTTCGGCTTGGGCTTGCCCTTCGGCTTGCCCTTAGGCTTGGCCTTGCCCTTGGGCACCAGCGGCTCCTCAGGAGGCCCCTCCTCCTCTACCGCCGGCGGCTGGGCCTCGGACTTCGGCGTGGCCTTCTTCCTTTTCATCGGGCGTGGCGGCTGGTTTGAGTCCTCGTCGACGTCGATGGGGCGCTTGCTCTTCAGGGCGTCCGTGCACTTCTGATTGTGGTGGGCGTGCCCGACGGTGGCCAGGCACTTCAAGGCAGCCTTGTCCAGCTTCTCACGGCCGGCTCTGGCATGCTCTTCCGACCACGCAATCGCGTAGTAGGTAATACGTCTATCCATGCAGACCTCCCCAAAGGTGAAGTCCCCCGGCGTGAGATCAATCACGTTCACCACATAGTAGCGGTGGAGCAGCTCGGCGTACAGCTCGGGCGGGAACGCGAGGTAGCACACGGGCTCGATGTCCGTGTCCAGGCGCTTGGTGTTCCCCTCCGTCTTGCCGCCAGCCCTGATGCGGAACTTCCCCAGCATCTTCTTCTTGTTGGCAACGGTCGTGGACCATTCCTCCGACAGCGGGCGCAGCACCACTGGACCGATAAAGGTCCCTTTGTTCGTCCCCGAGTAGTGCAGGGACTGCCTCTCCGGCAGGCTCAGAGCCGATGTAGATACCAGCTGCATGCCAACAGTCTGTTTGATAGACGCCGCTCCACGAGAAAGGACCTTACGCTCCCTGACGCTCTTCTCGTCCTTGACGACGATAATCTTGCGTGGCACGAACCCTTGTGCAGTGGAGCCCTCGCCAATGTCAACCTCATCATCGTGCTCATCACCACCAGCCTCGCCGGCACAGTCCTCGTCGTCTTTCTTCTTGGACTTGGACTCGCCGAGGGTACCAGCCCTTACATGAAGCAGAACCCCCCACATCCCCATGACCCCAGTCTAGAGATTTCTCATTGCAATTTCGGCATCCCTGGGACTAAAAGTTTTGTCAGGGGTATTCCAGAATGAATAAGGTCATGTGGTGTGGGTTAGGGTTCTTGCTCACACTTACCACCTGAAGGGGTGGAGTAGTTGTTTCGCGACTGGAGCTTTGCCGCCGTCGAAGAGCACGGCAATCTCACCTAGGGCGTTTCAAGCTGGCTCAGCCTTGTGTCGAAGAAGAGGAAAGGCACAAACATAAACTTCTGGCGCTCCGCGCGGATTTCCTGGATCTGCGCTGGGCCCACCCCGGCGGCGCCTCCGGCGCCGTGCCAGGGAAGGGAGGTACAGAAATTCGCACGGATCGCCAATCGTTTATGTTTGTGCAGTTTCTTCTTCTAATGTTACCCAATCACCCACAGGGTTAGATGCTAAGAGGTTGAGACATACATCCTACCCTGCGGGGTTTGGGGCGGCAGGGCTGAGCCAGAAAATTGAAACGACCGATACCATTCTTCAAAGTAGCCTCGCTGCCGTCGGCCCTCGCCCTCGCCTGCAAGACGATGTTCACGAGCCTGTCGTAAGCCTTTTTCTGGAAATTGCAAGGGCGAATGCTCGGCGCATAGTCAGACTCACCGTACAGATCCGCATTGAAATGAATCAAGGTCAGTCCAGCCAAGGTGCCCTTGGCGCAGCCCATCTCGGAGGACGCGATCTCTTCGATGAATTCCTTCTCGGAATCCTTCGGGACGATGATCTTGCTCCAATCCCTGCTCAGCTTGCGTGCAGCACGGTTCCAGTGTTCACGATCGTCATGAGTTGCATTCTTCATTGACTCGTCCAGGCTCTTGTACTGCGGAGCGATTGGCTGGTCGTTGGCCTCGGGCGGCGGACTGTCCTGGTCAGGCTCCTCAAGGGGCACTGGCAATCCTTGCTCGAGCATCTTAGTCTGCTTCTCTTTCTTCACCTGATCCTTGATCTCATTGAGGGCCTCCTCGAATTGGGCGTATGTGAGCACGTCTGCCGCTGTCTTGGAATTCCGCACCGCTGTCTTGAAGTTGTGGTCGTACTCTGTCCCGTACAGCACCTGCTCGCACAGGGACAAGCTCATGATAAACGACTTCTCACGTCGCTTGGTAGACCCATCCAGTGCAACAGTGAAAAGGTGCTTCGGCTCCACATTCAAGGTCTGCGTTGGGACGTCCAGGTCGCTGGCGCATGGCAAAGGCGTCAGGTGCTGTCTGTAGGTCTTGTGGGACAACATCAGCTCTCGAATCTTGCGGAGGTCGTCAGTCTCCACGCCCTGGTTGGCCAAGTAGCTTTCGATGAGCATGAATCCGACTTCTTTCTTCATAACAGCCACGTCACAAACAATACTATTCAGCTTCGAAACTGCTAAGTCTGACACATCGTAAAACCCAGCTTTCAAGAAGTCGATAATGTGACTGAACACCCAGCGGATACTTGCGGGATCGCTCTTGCACCGATTCATGATGGTCTGCCACTTGGTGATCTGTGAAAGCGGGCCGTTCTTGTGGTAGAAAGCATCCTGCCACTCCAACATCTCCGTGATCTCTGGGTCCCCCAGTATCTTCTCCGAGCTGCTCAAGGCCACATCCACGAAGTTGAAAGTCAAAGGCTCGCTGCCGGGGGCCAGATTCACTTTGGTCAAATGTTTCTGCACTTCGGCGGCGGATACATTCGTCTTCTTCTTCGCCACTGCCAGCACCGCGGCCTCCCTGATCACCAGCTGCACGCGCTGGATGAGCGTCCACTTGACCGCCACCGCCGTCGACATGAGGTTCTCACGAACACTGGAGACAGTTGTTATCAGAAACGCCAAGGATGAAAGCATGCACTCAGAGAAAGAGGATGGAGAGAGGAGGCGGAAGATGAAGGGGAAAGGACGGGGATGAAGATGAGGACTTAAAGTAGAGGAGGAGGTGGACGAGTTGGAGGATAAGGGGGGAAGAGAAGCAAGAGTTAGAGGAGGATAACGAGAACTGTCTCTAAACATGTATCCTGAAATTGTGCAACGACACGTCCTTCGTGTTCAAGCGCCAGAACTCAAACTCCGTGGACATAAACAAACGCACCCATTCACGAGCCCTGGTGTCGTCGAACCAAGCCTGCTGCATCTCCTGATAGCAACGGTATATTGGTGCATGTGCCAACTCGCACGGTGAGACCCGTGGCAGCCGGCCTCGCAAAGCATCGAACCTGCCAAAGCCAACGTTGCAGTCCGTCAACCCAACACTGACCGTCCGGAGAGCGGCTGGCATTCTCGAACTCGCTGCCAGGGGGCCGAAGTCTTGGGTGATGATCGCCTGGGTGATTTCCATTACACCTACCTCTCTGGCACTTCGCCCCCTCCCACCCCAGGGTGCCACCTGAATCGAGGGTGGGGGGAAAGAACTACCAGATAGGCAGATGCAATGAGATGCTGGCCTCGACGTCGGAGATGCTGATCTTGACGCCTGCTACCGGGCACACCAAGTGAGAGGCCCAGAAAAATGGGCACCCCGCGCGCATGACGAAGGTCGGCTTCTCCACAACCGCATGAGGCTTCAAGGCAGCCTCCAAGCTGTCGATGTTCAGGGGCTCGACAGTGGCGCCCTCTGGAACGGTCAAGGTCGTGGCGTCTGGCTTGAAGCATTCACCGATCAACGGATGGGACTCCAGCTGATTCACCCAGTACTGCACCTTAGCATGGTAGTCCACGTTGATGTTGGCATATTTGGCAGTATCTGGCAAAGCCTCATCGCCGAATGCCGTGGAGATGGGTTCGTCCTCCTCGGGCGGCGGCGCGGCGGCACGGCGGCCACCGCCAGCGCGCCCAGCGCCCTTGCCGCCGACCCTGCCGCCGACCTTGCCGCCCTTGTTGCTGCCCCGACCCATCTCGCACAGGTGTATTCCGCCGAAAGTGAGGGTGGGCGCACGACGCGCCGGACCCGAAAGCTGAGAACTCGCTGAGATCTTGGAGTGAATGGCGATGGCCATGGTGACGATAATGATAACCATGGAAGGGGAAAGTAGAAATGCAAATCAAAGCTGAGCGTGCATTAGACTTGGCTCTCCCGACTTGCATCAGCTGTCAATTCACTACTCCCGAACACAGTAACTCCAGAATGCACAGACGTGGAACTCAACATCAAGGAACCCGCGTGTTGTGATAAAGCATGATTTCGAGATGTTGCAGGACCCCTGACAGTGAAAATATAGGTGAAAGGCCTGATCGGAGAAGACTTGCGCGCCGAAGTGCAGACCCTGGGGGTGAGGTTGTCCCACCAGAACTCTGGGCGTAGATGGTCTAACGAGATCTTTCAAACGAACCCCTTTTTCCTTCTGAGGGGTACCCTCCACCTCCCCTCCCAGTGCTTTTTCTGGGGGGTCCGCGAGCTGTGAGGGCGTCCAAGATGGCGCAAGATAGGGCCTCCGGGCCTCGAATGCTCCGATGACCTCCAAGATGCTTCAAGATAGTGCAAGATTGCTCAACATGACCTCCATCATGTTTCCAAGAATCCCCAAGCCCCAAATGATTCCAAGTGCTCTCGGAGACCCCTCAGGACCCCTCGAAGAATTCAAAATCACTCAACAACCTAAGGAACATCATGTGGGATGTGTGCCTTCTCACCGTTTCGCGTTCACTGCGCTTTGGGGGCCTCAATATGGCCCCAAGATGGCCAAGGAGACCGCCCGAGAGCCCCCCAAGACGGCCCCAAGAGCGCACCCAAAGCGCCCCAAGAGAGTTCCAGGAGCGGTTCTGAGGGCCCCAGGGGTGGGGGGCGTGGATAGGGACCCCCCTCCTTTGATCGATAGCCTCGAAGGTGGCCCCAAGAGGCGCTCCAGGGCTCCCAAGACAGCCCCAAGAGAGCCCCAGTGGGGCTCCAAGATGGCCCCAAAGAGGGCACCACGACAGCCCCAAGAGGGCCCCGAGGCACCCAAAAAGAGCCCGAAGATGGTTCCACGATGCGAAGGAGCAGCGCCGATTTGAAATCTACCACGCAGCCTCACTAAATCTACACCCCAGCGCGCCGAAGAGACCCCAAGAAGCATCCCTGATGACTCTGACCCGCGTCAGTGTCGTCATCGTCGCGGCACTGGCCGTAAAGCCTCTCCAATCGATCACCGAGGTAGCTTCTGATGGCACAACACTCTCCTCCCATCCCCCCTCCTGCCCTGCCACTCTGACTCACTATATGTTTCGTATTTCCATTTCCCGTCAGCTCTCACGGGCAGGTCTTCTGAATGGATGGGGGTACCTCTCATCGGCGTACCCCCTTTTTCCTTACTCCTCAGCTCTTATGCATAACTTAACCCATACAGGTGACATGTAGCGAACACTACAGTAGCAGCAGCATGCCACTAATTGCACAACAAACGAGCTGGTCCTAGCGATCACCACGACTAACACGTTCAAAGATCTGATCGGACCTGATTCGGCACTTGAAACATCTGTCAGCTCACTCATATGCCGTATTCCGTGGAGCCCAGCGGTCGACAGGCTTCTCCGTCACAAGCCCAGCGGCCCACAAGGCCTCCACCAACACCCGCTCGATGACGCATACGCTCATGGAGTTCCCGAGCATTTTGGCGATTTGACGGTCAGTGATTCCCAACTTGGACCACTTCTTGTAGGACTCGGGGCGGAAGCCCTGGAACGCGAAGAGCTCTTGGATTGTGATGCGTCCCCCCCGGGGCGACACCCACCAGTCCATGGCCATCGCGCGGGTCGCCGTCATGCAGGGAAACATGTCGATGCGGGCGTGTGTCGCCCTGTTGAGGCTGCAGCCGACATCCACAAAGCTGGTGACGTTCCTAGGGTCAATCTTCTTCTCGAGCATCTTCCTATACGCCTGGGAGACCAGGCGCCTGGCGCGAGGGGCGCTCGCCGGCGGCAGGCGCTTAGCATTGTCGGTGTCCTTGCGCTTGATGATGTTCTTTGCCGTCCACTTGATGGGTACCTTGCTCGGCCACGTAAACTTGCGCTTCCAGTTGGTAGACCCCACCATGTAAACGCGGGGGCGGCTCTGCGCCACGCCCATGTCCTTGGTGTTCAGCACTTTGAAGTGCAGCGTGTAGCCGGCCCTCTTCAGCGCCGTTGCCATCTTGGTCAGCTCGCCTTTATGCTTCTTATGCTTGATGCTCGCGACCATCTCGTAGGAGATGAGACGGGGCTTGTGATACTGGATGTACTTGACAGACTGCTTCCAAAGACGGCCTTCTTCGACGTTGGCTCCTTCACGAAGCCCCTCGTTCGAAAACGTGGTGCACGGTGGGCTGAAGTGGAAGTAATCACAGGATGGAGCTTCAGTGATGTCCCGATCCCTCACGTCACCATACATGATCTGGGCACCGTGGATCTCCTTGCAAATCTTCTGACAATTCTGGTTCGCGTCGGCGTCGAAGACGTGATTCAAGCGTAGGCCCAAATTCTCCAGGGCCACGAAGGGGGCGTTGCATCCGGAGAAGTCCATGGCAACCTTCAGGACTTGTGGGCATCGCCGCACAGGCTCTGGCCCGCTGGCGCTGCTGGCCATACTGCAAACGATTCGAAAATCGAAAGCTTGCCCTGACGCTGCACTGATGGTCCGGCCGACGATCGGGCTTGAGCCAAAACGTCAGGTGGAGCCTAGTTCTTATCTGGACGGGCCAACGCCTACGTGGCAGGGGCGCTAGCTGAAGCTAACCCAAACTTAAGTTAGGGCATAACTGAGCTGAGAGGGGGGGGGTGTATTCCCCCCCCCCTCCTCAGACCTCAGGGTCGACCAGGAGGCCTGAGAGCGAGGGGGTTGAAACCGAGACTCAGTTGAGAGGCAGGGGGGGAAAAACCTGAACATCCCCCACCCCCTCTGACTCAGCCCTCCTGGTCGACCAGGCGCTCTGAGTCTGAGGGGTGTGCTGACCCCCTACCTCTCAGCCTGGTTTTCGCATCCCATCACGTGGATATGCGTTCAACGTTGCGGGGCCGTTAGTCTAGCAGCAGAGCTTGGATGTCCAACGACGTCATTGTTTAAATCACTAGGAGTCGACGCTTCCTCCATCCTTCCTTCTCGGCCCTCGGAGTCGACGCCTCGACGGATCACCCCCTCCCTCTCAGCCCTCGGAGTCGACGCCTGGATCCAGGCGTCGATGCCGAGGGCTGAGAGGGAGGGGGGTGATCCGTCTAGGAGTCGACTCCGAGGGCTGAGAGGGGTGTGTGTGATCCGTCGAGGCGTCGACTCCGAGGACCAGGCACCCTCTCAGCCCTCGGAGTCGACGCCTAGACGGATCCCCCCCCTCTCAGCCCTCGGAGTCGACGCCTGGATCCGGGCGTCGACTCCGAGGGCTGAGAGGGAGGGGGGTGATCCGTCGAGGCGTCGACTCCGAGGGCTGAGAGGGGGGGTGTGATCCGTCGAGGCGTCGACTCCGAGGACCAAGGCACCCTCTCAGCCCTCGGAGTCGACGCCTAGACGGATCCCCCCCCTCCCTCTCAGCCCTCGGAGTCGACGCCTGGATCCGGGCGTCGACTCCGAGGGCTGAGAGGGAGGGGGGTGATCCGTCGAGGCGTCGACTCCGAGGGCTGAGAGGGGGGGGTGTGATCCGTCGAGGCGTCGACTCCGAGGACCAAGGCACCCTCGCAGCCCTCGGAGTCGACGCCTAGACGGATCCCCCCCCTCCCTCTCAGCCTTCGGAGTCGACGCCTGGATCCGGGCGTCGACTCCGATGGCTGAGAGGGAGGGGGGTGATCCGTCGAAGCGTCGACTCCGAGGGCTGAGAGGGAGGGGGGTGCGTCGACTCCGATGGCTGAGAGGGAGGGGGGAAACGTAGTAGGTGTCGACTCCGAGGGCTGAGAGGGGGGGGGTGATCCGTCTAGGCGTCGACTCCGAGGGCTGAGAGGGAGGGGGGGCCTCCTGCGAGGCGTCGACTCCGGGAGCTGAGAGGGGGGGCTTCAAGGTGTTCGAGGGAGTCTCCGGGGGAGCCCATCGAGGCGTCGACTCCGAAGGCATCTGGGATGGTCCGTTAATGTTTTGACTCGAGCAGCCGAGAGTCGAGTATATTTCTTGCCACTGCGATTGCAGTGAGGATCAGAGGGGAAACATGGCCTCTTGGTGTATCTTGAGAGGCTCTTGGGACCACTTTCTCGGGAGGGCGTTGGAGGCCTCTGAGAGCAACCTGACAGATCCTTGGCGGCACCTGGCAACAATTTCTGGGGAAAGGTTCCGAAGGCTCCTTCGCTTGGGCCCCTCACGGGCCGTCTTGAGCGCTGGGCCGTCTTGAGGCCCCTCTTCGGTATTTTTTGTATGTCTGCCATAGGGTGCTGCCCAACGTGTTTTCCGATGTGGCCCCCTTCGGCCGTCTTGGGGCCGTCTTGCTTGGAAGCCTATCGGGCCGTCTTGCAGTGATCTGGCTTGGGCCCCTACTCCAAGATCGGGCTTCACGACAATCAAGGATGACGACGAGGACGACCAGCAGCGGCAGCGATAGCAGCGGCGCGGCTGCATCAACAGCAGCCGCCGGTGGCCTTGCTCATCAACCAGGAATTGAAGGCCCAGCCGCCGAGCACGCGGCTGTGCGACCAACCGAACAGCCGGCCCCGCAGGGGCAGGACACCTCGTCGATCGATTCGCCGCCCCTTTGCAACTCTATACCACTTCTACATCTGCCAACGCGGATCTTGTCAAGCCCTCTGCTGGGCGTAGGTGGTATTGAAGAAACCCTCTTCCCTTCGGGGATGGGCCCCTTCCTCCTCCCCTCCCAGGGGTTCTTTGGGGGGTTCCGCGAGCGGACAGTGGGCGTCCGACCCGATATGGCCCAAGGTGGCTCCAAGAGTGCCTCCGACGATGCTCCAAAATGGCCTCCAAGATGCTTCAAGATAGCGCAAGATCTCTCAAGATGACCTCCATCATGTTTCCAAGAAGTCCCAATAGGGCCACACGACAGTTCCAAGTACTCTCGGAGACCCCTCAGGACACCCCCAGGATTCCCAAATCCTTCAAACACCGAAGGGCAATTGATGATTTGTGCCTTCTCGCCGTTTCGCTTCCGATGCGCTTTGGGGGCTTCAAGGGCCCAAGAGTCGCAAAGAGGGGCCCAACGGCCCCCAAGACGGCCCCAACAGCGCCCAAGAGCGCACAAGAGGGATCCAAGAGGGTTCCAAGAGGCTGCTCCGAGGGCCCCATAGTGGGGCGGGCGGGCGTCGATCGGGACCCCCCCTAGTTTGATCGATAGCTTGGAAGGTGGCCCCAAGAGGCGCTCCAGCGCTCCCAAGAGAGCCAGGGCTCCAAGAGGGCCCCAAGAGGGCCCAAGACGGCCCCAAGAGGGCTCCAAGACCTTCAAAAAGAGCCCGAAGATGGTTCCATGATTCGGAGAAGCAGCGCCGATTTGAAATCCATCATCTAGATGATGGCCTTCCCAAATCTACACCTCAAAGGACCCCGAGAGCTCACCAAAGAGACCCCACGAAGCATCCCTGAGGACTCTGACCCACGTCAGCGTCGCCATCGTCGCGGCACTGGCAGTAAGGCCTCTCCAATCGATCACCGAGATAGCCTCCATGATGGCACAACACCTCCTCCCCCTCCTCTCCCTGCCCAGTGTGATTCACTATATATATATATATATATATATATATGTTTCTTCTTTCCACCCCCCTCAGCTCTCATGGGCAGGTGATCTGGATGAGCTGGCAGCATGAATAATAAGTATACGCTACTGTCATGACCATATTATTACCATCACATAAACACCCCTATCGGCATACAAGGTCTAGCGGCTGTCCTTCCAAATTGATTGGTCATACATTTGTTTTTGCATAGCACAGCAACACGCATGCGAGTCGAGAACATTAATTACAAGATTGCCTGCGATGGCGCCTCCGACGCCTCTGCGTGCGAATGCCCTTCCCATGGAGATCAATCCCCCTCTCTCCTCCATCCTCTGCCTCCTATCCTGTTTCATCATCTCTACTACTTGTTTATCTTCCTTCCCACCGTCTTCATGGGCAAGTTAAGGCCAGCCGTGCTATCTTGACAAGACCTCAACACCCTCAACCGTATTGCAGGAGGCCGTGCCCCGCTCTCTCAAACACGCTACCCCTGCGGGATCACATGGAGAGTGGATGATTAACCGCACATCCGAGCGATTGCTGCGCAATCATGCACGGGCCTTGGCGCCATACCGCGAATTAGCCGAATCGACGTGAGAAATGAACTCCGCGTGCCAGCCCTGGCCAGCGCACCCCAGGCTCAGAAACACGTATCTAAGTGCACCTTCCTTCGAGATATGGGTTCGGCGGAGTCGACTCACGTCAGTTTGAGTATTGAGGAAAGAATCCCCCGTGTAAGCATGTCTGTACGTCTTGAAAAAAGGGGTGGTCCGCCGATCCTGGCGTGTCACCAGAGCAATAACCAAAAATCCAGCTGGGGGATCTAACGTCAAGGCCTGGGGCTGCGGTAAAATAAACAACCAGCGTTCCATCCCCCGGAGGCGCATCACCCATCCTTTCCCTTTCCCGTATCCTCATTTCCTACTCACCCTCAGGCGCTGTGCGTGGGGGGAGGGGTCGACCGCCGGTGCTGGTAAGCTCTGGCCTGGCCCAAGGTTCGCGCATACCCCCAACGCCCAAAGGCAATGGCAAGGTCACATCACTAGGGCGGTCAAGTCTGGGGCCGAAGAGGAGGGATGACGAGCAGGAGCAGGAGCAGCTAGCAGCAGCAGCGGGGTGAATAGGGATCAGGAGGCCTTCAAGGGCATCTGGGCACACTACGCCAATCCCCCAAACGGTCACCCAGGCGACCTCCAGGCACCTTGCAGTTTTGCGTGGAGCGCCCTCGGAAGGATGTGGGAGGATGATGAAGAGGCAGGGATGAGGCATAGGGAGAGGAGGAAGATGAGGAGGAGGACTAGGAAGAGGAGGAGGATGGAGGAGGCGAAGGAGGAGGGAAGACAAACATATTCCTTACTCATTACTTACATGGCGTTGAAAATGTACAGGGGGATGGTTTGTGTTTTTGCTTACTGAAGCCTGAAACTCCTCGAAGGTGTTCGCGAACCTCCAGCTGACAACTCCGGTCTCCTTCTGGTAGGAGTCCGCACACATGCGCACGGTGTGATAACGAAAAGCATGGTCGGCTTTGAATGCGTCGGACACAAAGATGTATCGTTTGAAATGAAGAGCAGGACCATATTTCAAATATGGCAATGACTTTCCATCTAAGGTACCCTCCTGAATCACATATCCACCTAATAAGCGCGACGCCCAAGCTGCATCAGTGTGTGCAGACGCAGATGCAGGATCCCGAACCAGAAATACTCGAGCATCATATGCATGTGGCGTCACCACCAGAGCACCCCGTGCTGTGACACCTGGGTCAACATGACACCCGACGAATACCTTCATGCCGCGAATACGGTTCTTCAGATCCAGTGGTCCAGCACCTGTTGTTTTAATGATGGTTTCTTTTTCTTTCTGCACTCTTTTGCACAATTCTAATTTCATCTTAGCTTGCATCGCCAAGCCCTTGCTTCTGTACAGCCCATGGGGATCCTCTCTAGCTGTGAGCAGGCCATCTGCAGCAGCTGTCGCCCGTTTATCCATCAGCTTCTTCTTCAAAAACTCAGCCTCTTTGGAATGGGAATCCGTCCAGACCATGGGCAAGTGCTCAATTTTGTCCATGATGTGTTTGATTGTGGGAGTTGACGAACTTGGCAGTGCAGAGCGGCGCGACCTGAGAAAGGCAGCTTCGGACGCAAGTATGTCCACTGAAACCTTGCCGTGGCGGCCGATCAGACAACTGGTTTTCCTATCGTCACCGCTGGCTCTGGGCGTTCCGAACGATTCTGCCCATATCTCTTGGCAGATCTGGAGCAGCTTCTCCTCGTCGTCACGCCTGGGGGACAGGCGGAACAAACGGGCGAGGTGACGCGAGCTCTCGACCACCCTGCTTTTCCAGAAAAAGGAGGAGGAGGAAGAGGAGGAGGAGGAGGAGGAGGAGGACCAGGAGCAGGATGAACGGCTTTTGAGTCAAAAGTGGGCCCCCCCGGGTTCCGTCGGCTCCGTGGACATGTTGCAGATGAGAGATGCGACGACGAGGGGGGGAGAGGAGGGGAGGATGCAATGAGGAGGATGCTGGAGGATGAAGATGGGGAAGAGGACGGAGGATGAGGAGACGGAGACGGATAATGAGGAGGAGGAGGAGGAGAAGGAGGAGGATGATAATGGGGGAGAACGAGGAGGGAGTACAGAGAGGGAGGAAGCGCAAGAAGGAGCAATGATAAAAACATCTGGGGGGGTTGGGGTGAATCCCCTCACGAGGGATTTTTGCAGAAGTGTTGGAAAACGTCAGGGTGGACAACAGCTCGATCGGTTGTTAGATCATGTGGGAGGGCTTAGGCCTAGCAGGTGTAGCAGACTGCAGCGGCACCTCCTCCTCTTCACCCTCCCCCCATTCACTTCCACCTCCGCCTCCTAAGCACACCCTCTGGTCCTATCCCACATCCCCACCCCCTTGCCTCCCGCTCCCTCCGAGTTCAACCTGAGCATGCCTCCAGTCCACTTTGACCTTCCAGTAGGCCCATTCCATGAGCTCACCCGGGGACTGACGATCGCCAACAGCCAGCATAGATTTTGTGAAGGTTTGCTCGCAGCCAGAGGTGGTGCCGCAGAATGATAGGGCCCTGATCGGAAGCGCAACACAACAACCTTGATCTCAACGCCCCCCTAACACTAAATTGTATTGAAGGGTGGTGGGAAATCACGACATCTCATTGGGGTATGTTCGTCGGGATGTTGACCCCGCTTTTCTCTTAGTCTCGACGTCCTCCTCATCCTCCTTCCCCTCCTCATCCTCCTTCATATCATCATTATCATTATTGTCCTGCCTTCCCCTCATCTTCTTACCTCGTCCTCCTCCGCCTCGGTCCCGTCTCATGTTTTTCCTATGCTTTCGCAGTGCCGCGTCCGGCCATGGCGACGAGGTTGCCTGGGCGAAAATTGAAAACGGTGGGAGTTCATTTAAATCCCGATGATCCTTGCCAGGACAGGTCCAACGTTTCCCGCCGGGTACTGAATGGACCTGCTGCTTGCAACACTCCGCAAAGTCGTTGCCCAAGCGTCCAACATGTCACACTTGACTCGCTGCTGGTGGGAGTTAACCAGAGGCTCCAATTGCAAAAGTTCGGTGGCTACTGCATCTGGCGATACGCCAGCAAGCGTAGCGAGACGTTTGCAGTGTTGGCCCATATGCAGATTGTTCATTTCCGAGGCCTTGCCGTTGAACACTTTGAATGCTGCCCAGTAGTTAAAAGATGGAAATTCTGCTCGGACGGTTTGAACAGCTAGACGGAGCCATGCACGAACATGCTGAAAACATTTATCCAAATCACGCCGTGTTGGTGAAGCAAGACTGTATGTTTGGCCACCCATCACCCACACCAAGGGTTCTCGCAAAAACTCAAGCATCAGTTTTGCATATCCGTTCAAAACCAAGCACTGTTCATTTATCCCAAATAGCTGCTCAACTCTAGACAAGAACGTCGCCAGGATCTCATGCATTCGAGTGATGTCGTAATGCTCGTCATCAAAATATCGAAGTGGAAGTGATGCTTCGTCTGCTGCATCGGCCATCATGGCCCCCATCATGACATTGCTGGGCGATGCGGCGATCCATTCCAACCATTCCTTCGCAGGCTTATTGATGTCGCCTGGCTGTAGCGCTCGCCCAAGAGTGATGTCGAAAACGGCCAAGAACATGTAACAGGTTCGAGAGAGAGGCTTCGCAAATGATTCGAAACGATGTTTAGCTGCTCTCAAATTTGAAATTGGTCGTTTGAGTCCTGGGTGCAACTTCTTCACAGCCGCCTTAAATTGAACTTGAAGGTCTGGGCTCTGCTGAATGATGCGTGCAGGTGAGTTCCTGCCACGCGCGAGCTTGAGAACACACTCTTTCAGGTATGGGTCCACTGCCCATGGCCTGCTCAGAATTCTACGCGATGCATGCGTGGCGTCACGAACTGCCGCAGTGCAGTTTGGAGTCACCGGGGCCAGGGAGGCCAGCAGAGGTTGCCGCTGGATCTCTGTGGCGGTGACTTCATTGCTAGCCGAGTCCACCACGCAGTGATGCGTCTTGTACTTGACCATGCGCCGACATTCTGGAAGCATCATCTCTCGCTTAAGGCCGCGGTTCTGCGTGGAAAATCGATTCACCACCAATGCTGTGCTTTTGGCTATCTCATGAGCTTTGGAACCACCACCACGGCAAATACCCAGAATTCCATTGCGACAACGGTAGTCTTTGTCTACTGCTGCGAACCTCACCAATAACACAGTTTTGCGTTCGTCTCGCATCATGGACATTGATACCAGACGTTCCATGAATTGTTGATCCATCTTTTGGGCTGCATTCGCAGCAACCAGCAGCATCTGTGAACACTTCTTGCCTTTCGCAACTGAAGAGACTCCGCTCGCCATAGCCCCCCCGACACGAACAACATGGTCCACAACCTTTTTGAAGTCAGCTTTCGAAGGTGCACGTGGGTGCAGTCCCTGAGAAGAACCTATGAACGCCGCCACAGCGGCCACATGAAAGTTGCTGGCAGCATGACGTTGCAATCTGTATTTCGTGACATTGCTGCTTTGCCAAGTTCCACGGGCATAGACCTGGCACTTCTCAGGTATTCCATTGGATCCATTCTTACTACTACTGCTCTCTGTCACTGTGCGAGACTTGTCGGCAAAACGGCAGGCCTTGCAATACACGCCACTCCTACATACGGCCATCCATTTGGCTCCTCCAGGCATTTGACACCACCCCGATGCCCGCCAATTCTTGATATTCCTGCGCACGCGACATAGAACACATTTGAAGCTTCTGCAGCCTTTGCAGTCCATGCCAGCAAACTCTTGAGCCAGAACGGCTACGGCGTGTCAGCGCGAGAACCCAAAGGGAAAGTGAAGCCGAGGTTGGGAGGGCGTGGAGACAACGTGCGACCGCTCTTAATCTCAACATGCACAGGGGTAGTCGGCATCAATGCGAGTTTTTCAAAACGTGGCGAGACAAACATGGAAACGTGGCCGCGCCTAGTGAAGGCCCGGCCAATTATATCGTGCAAGGCTATGTATTGGCATGTGTTGTTTGTGTTTGGCGCCTGTCCCATCCTCCCTTCCTTCCCGTGTCCCCCCCTTGCCTCCCTCTTCCTCCCTCCCTCTTCCTCTTCCTGCTCCCCTCCTTCCTTCTTCCTGCCTTCCTCCCTCCTATCATCGAGAAGTGGGGCACTAGGAACATAGCCTCTCTTGCTTAGCCATTTTTGGCTACTGTCCTCAGGGTGCCGAACTTATCCCTGCCAACTAAGGGTTTCGCGGGGCATCCTCCAGGGCCCCAGGGCCCTTGCTAAGGCAAGGCAAGTTGTGGAGTCGAGGAGTCGGCCAGTTGGGGAGCCGGCCAATCGGCCAGTCGGGGAGTCGGCCAATCGGCCAGTCGGTAAGCCGAGGAGTCGGCCAGTCGGGGAGTCGGGGAGTCGGCCAGTCGGCCAGTCGGCCAGTCGGGGAGTCGGGGAGTCGGCCAGTCGGCCAGCCGGCCAGTCGGGGAGTCGGGGAGTCGGGGAGTCGGGGAGTTGTGGAGTCGAGGAGTCGGCCAGTTGGGGAGCCGGCCAATCGGCCAGTCGGGGAGTCGGCCAATCGGCCAGTCGGTAAGCCGAGGAGTCGGCCAGTCGGGGAGTCGGCCAGTCGGCCAGTCGGCCAGTCGGGGAGTCGGGGAGTCGGCCAGTCGGCCAGCCGGCCAGTCGGGGAGTAGGGGAGTCGGGGAGTCGGGGAGTCGGGGA
>CAUYUJ010004001.1:65000-73865 GCA_963575745.1 Prorocentrum cordatum
CCACTGTCCTGGTACGGCTCAAAGCACTGCCCCAGCCCGGAAGAGCGCGGATCAAGTACGCAGAATGCTCGGATGCTGACAAAGATGCCATTAATCGGGAGATCTCCGCCCGGTGCAGTGATTTGAAGGACCCGTCAACTTACGCTACTGAGCTTGCAACTCTAGCAGAGAGGCTAATGCCGAGAGCGCCGGCGCGTGCGAGAAGCGTCGCTTTCTCGAGCCGCACAGAGCAGCTCCTCGCCGCGCGCGGGGATGCGGTGCGTGCGCAGGACCCACAGGAGTTCGACCGGCTGGACAAAGAATTCAGAAAAAGCAAGCGGAAGGACAAGAAAGAGGCCGTTCTGCAAACGCTCTCCAGAGACCTAGACATCCGCGACAGATGGATGGGAATCCGGAGCCTAAAATCCGATTACCAACCGCAGCCTTACCACGCAAGAGATATCCGCGGCAAAACAATCGCTTTCGACCAGCATGCGGAAGCAGCGGCCGAGTACCTGGCGCAGCGCCACTGGGGCCAATCAAACACTCAATTTGTTCCTTCTCCTCCTCCCCCTCCCCCTCCCCCTCCCCCTCCCTCCCTTTCTCCTCCTCCTCCTCCTCCTCCTCCGCCCCCTCCGCCCGCTCCGCCCTCTCCGCTCCGTACTGATGTCATTCACGCCCATCAACTGCGCTTCAACGAGGCAGATATCGAACTGGCAGAAGTCAGAGCAGCCCTCCGGAAATTCAAACGTCGCAAGGCCCCTGGCCCGGACGATGTGCCAATGGAAATATTCAAAGAGATGAACGATGATAATCTTCAGGCGTTGCTAGAAATCCTAAACACGTGGTGGCGTCAAGAGTATGTCTCCCCAGAAGTACTCCGAGCTCGAGTTGTGTTGATTTACAAGAAGGGAGACACAAGCAATTGGGAAAACTACCGGCCCATATCGCTGCTAAACAGCACTTACAAGATATACGCCGCCATAGTGCAAAAGCGTTTGGCCTCGACACTCGACACGCATCTTCAAACCACGCAGTACGGCTTCAGGCAACGCAGGAGCACGGCGCAGGCGATGCACTGTGTGCGCAGAATGGCAGAGTACGGAGAGATCACAAACAAACGAGCAATTATGGTGTTACTTGATTGGGAAAAAGCTTTCGACAAGGTGACCAGACCCGGCCTTATTAACGCACTACAACGAATGGGCGTGTCCCCCAAACTCGTTGCCGTCATTCAGTCAATCTACACGTGCACAGAGTTCAAGGTGGAGAGAGGAGGATCATCTTCGACCTGGAAGGAACAGTGCACGGGAATTAGGCAGGGATGCCCTTTATCTCCGTATTTATTTCTCGTCGTAATGACGGTCATGTTTTCGGATATTCACGATGAGTTGGACCAGGCGCTTGAAACCAAGAGAATCGGCGGAATGGACGTTGACGAAGTTCTTTATGCCGATGACACAATTTGCGCAAGCACGGACACCCGTGCCATGAACGCATTTCTCGCTATGATTGAGACGGAGAGCGAGAAGTACGGGCTCAAGCTGAACAAAGGTAAATGCGAAATGGTCACGACCGCAAATAATCCAGACGTACATTTCCGCGACGGCACCCCGGTGCCAAGATTGGAAGAAGTTAAATACTTAGGCTGTCATCTTAACCAAAAGTCTGACGTGTCTAAAGAGGTCAAAAAGAGGAAATCCATATGCATGGCGCTGCTCAAGAAGCTCGATGCGTTCTGGCTTCACAGTGATTGCCCCAAGCGATTCAAGCTACTTGTACTGGACGCAGTCATCCGATCAAAACTATTATACGGATTAGAGTCTGCGCAACTGAACGCGTCAGTTGTTGACCAACTGAACGCGTTTCAACTAAAAGGTCTGCGCAAAATCTTACGCTTAGATACGACGTATGTCAATCGATCCAACAGTAACGCAAGGGTCTTGGAGCTTGCCAACTCACGCGTCACCAACCAGGCAGGGCAGGGCAGGATCAAGTTGTTTTCGGAAGTTTACAAACACCGGAAGATGATCTTACTCCAGCAAGTACTCGCAGCCAGCAATGACGATCCCCTCAGACAGGCCACCTTCGAGGCCGATTCGATTCGCCCCAAAGAATTTGGCAAAAAAAGGGTAGGGCGACCAAGGCTCAGGTGGGCGAGTGAGGCTTTGAAAGAATATTGGTCCCATATACAACCTATACTAAGCCAGAGTTTGAGAGGAGGGGATCTCAACGTCGGTAACCCACGGCATTCGGCCGCAGTCCTCAGTGCAGCAAAATGTGGAGCATACCCGTGATGGAAGTTCGAATTCCCGGACCCTCCCCTTCCCCCCCCCCCCTTCCCCGCCCCTCCCCTCCCTTCCCCTCCCCGCCTCCTGCTTCGCCACCAAGCACAAGGTGGCGCGATTTTGATTTTCCAGGGCACGACGCTGCCGCTCCCGGCGCGGCGGCTCCCGGGCGCCCAAGCGTGCTTCCGCGCGCCCGGCAGGAGCAAAGTAGTAGTAGTAGTGGTAGTAGTGGTAGTAGTAGTAGTAGTAGTAGTAGTAGTAGTAGTAGTAGTAGTAGTAGTAGTAGTAGTAGTAGTAGTAGTAGTAGTAGTAGTAGTAGTAGTAGTAGTAGTAGTAGTAGTAGTAGTAGTAGTAGTAGTAGTAGTAGTAGTAGTAGTAGTAGTAGTAGTAGTAGTAGTAGTAGTAGTAGTAGTAGTAGTAGTAGTAGTTAGTAGTAGTAGTAGTAAGTAGTAGTAGTAGTAGTAGTAGTAGTAGTAGTATTAGTAGTAGTAGTAGTAGTAGTAGTAGGAGTAGTAGTAGTAGTAGTAGTGGGTCGTAGTAGTACCACTAGTAGGGTCGGGAGTCGGTGGGGTTGGGGAGTCGGGGAGTCGGGGGGATGGGGAGGCCGGGGAGTCGGGGGTCGGGGAGTCGGGGAGTCGGGGAGTCGGGGAGTCGGGGAGTCGGGGAGTCGAGGGGTCGGGGGGTCGGGGAGTCGGAGTCGGGGAGAGTCGGGGGAGTCGGGGATCGGGGAAATCGGGGAGTCGGGGGGTCGGGGGTCGGGGGGTCCGGGTCGGCGGGTCGAGGAGTCGGGGAGTGGGAGTCGGGGGGTCGGGGAGTCGGGGAGTCGGGGGTCGAGTGGTCCGGGAGTCGGGGAGTCTGGGGGGTCGGGGAGTCGGGGAGTCGGGGGTCAGGGGAGTCGGGGAGTCGGGGAGGCGGTCGGGGGGTCGGGGAGTCGGCCAGTCGGGGATCGGGGAAATCGGGGAGTCGGCCAGTCGGCCAGTCGGGAGATCAGTCGGGGGAGTCCAGTCGGGGGTCGGGGAGTCGGGGAGTCGGGGAGTCGGGGGGTCTGGAAGTCGGGAAGTCCGGGAGTCGGGGAGTCGGGGAGTCGGGGGTCGGGGAGTCGGGGGGTCGGGGGGTCGGGGAGTCGGCGAGTCGGGGAGTCCGTGAGTCGGGGAGTCGGGGGGTCGGGGAGTCGGGGGGTCGGGGAGTCGGGGGGTCGGGGAGTCGGGGAGTCGGGGGGTCGGGGAGTTCAGTCCAGTACCTTAAAATTTCTCAAATGCCCCAGGGGGAAGTTTGCTCGCAGATGTTGCAAGCAGTGGGTGTTCGGGATACTGCCTCAACGAGGGTCGGTACCAATCATGGGTTCCTATTGGCCTCCCGTGGGGGTGACTGTGCAAAGCGCCCTCCGAGGCAGATTGTCGAGGACGTCTCGAGCGAAACGGTCATGATTGAAATTCGGAGTCCTCCCAGAAGCCGAGTTGTCGAGGATGTCCCGAGCGAGACGGCAGTTTTAAGTTCCGAGTCCCTTCGGGGGCCGATTTGTCGAGGATGTCCCGAGCGAAGCGGCCAGCCGAGGCCGTCGGACCACGTCCCACTCGTGTTTTCACGTGCCCCGCGGGGTGTGACGCGCGTGGGTTTCGCGCCAGGGGCACGTATCGCTTGTACTTCCATGTCTCCCTGGGAGAATCGAGGGAATTTGCATCGTGGAAACATCATCGGCCGGCGGAATGGGCGAAACCCTTCCTAGCATGCCGTTATGAATGCTCCTTCCTTCTCTTCCATTCTCCATCTCATCATCGATCGTCGAAGGCTAATACGGCGAGGGCCCACAGTCGGTCTGCCGAATTGGATCGCTTCGCTCATTTCGCGGCCTGGACTATTCCATCGCGGGCGTTTGTCTGTGTTTGGGTGGTGGTGGTCGGTTGCTTGAATTGTTGCGTGACCAGTCATGGGCGTCTCGTGGCAGAGGGCTCGAAATATTTGTTTGTGCCCGTCTCATCGGCCCCTCTACGATCCTCCTTGAGGCACTCTTGGGCCGTCTTGTGACCCGTTTCGGGGCTCATTGCATCATCGTTGGCACTTGCCTGCGTGATCGCAGGGACTTTTCGTAGCCTTGTGGGGCATCCTGGGGGCCTGGTGCATGGTGTGGCCCCTTGGGGGCCTCCTGGGGGCATCTCGAGGCCTCTTGGGGTTCTTGCAGCAGTCTCGGGGGCAACCTGTGGCGGAAAGGCTCGGAATCTCAGTTCGGGTTCCCCGTTTGGGCCCATTCGGTGGGCCTTTTGAGCCATCATAGGGCCCTCTCGGGCCGTCTAGGGGCTCTCTCGGGACGCCTTGGGGCCGTTTTGGGAGCGTTCTGGGCGGGTTCAGAGCGATTTTGGCGGCCTTTTTGGCTGTCCTGGGCGGCCAGAAGCCCGAAAAGAGGTAACGCCAAAATGTTTCAAGAACCAAGAAGCAACATCAAGGATTCGTGCCTCTTGGCGCCCTCTTGGGGTCCTCGTGAAGCTCTCTGGGCTGTCTTGGGCGCCTCTGGGGCCATCTTGAAGTTATCTTTGGCCATCATGGCGCGCTCTTGGCCTGAAGCCGTGGGGCCTGCCCGCTACTTGGCGCCTCCTGGGGGCGCTCCTGGGGCGCTGAGGGAGCACTGAGGGCCGCGCCCAAAGTTCCGGCATTCCTGATCCCGACCCGGCCGGGGCCCTGGTGGGACCTTGGGCAGCTACTTGTCGTCTGGGGGCCCCCTGGGGCCGTCCCGCGCGCGAACTAGAATTATCCTGATCCCTGACTGGAGATTTTGGCCCGCCTGTAGCCCGTTGAGCCGGCGAATTTGTGTTCACGAGGCGGTTGATCGTGGTATGAAGTAGTGACTGGTGACGAGTAGGGTCTCCAAACGGACTGGCACCGTTGTGAACAATGGTCTCGTGTGCAACCACTTCTGTTTGAGCTTGATCATCGCGACCGACCGCCCGAGCTCACCAACAAGCTGCACTGAACATTGCTGGTATGTGCGCAAACTCCGCAGTGACTAGCAGCGTGACTTTTGCTGCCGAATGCTGAGTCCTGTTTCTATCCGTCTCAAGCCCACTGATGCTTTCATTGTCTGGTTCTTCAGAACCAGCACCCCGGCACTTCCCACGACTTCCAATAGGAAGCCACCGACGCTCCGTCACATCAAGGTCGATTATTTGCGTATTGTTTGCAGAAGACATTTTCCGTGGAGTATGCTCGGGCGGGACGCGAATTGACCACCCTTACGGCTCCTGACCGGGAGCATCGTGGGCCAGGGTCGGTGTATGTTCCATCCTGGCCAGGCCAGCAGGAGTGCGTCAGCGATTCTGAGCCAAGGATTGGCTTGGCCAAGATCTTTGTCGGTGGATAGTTGGCGCTCTCACCTGAGTGTGTCGTTCGTTCGATCGAGCGCGTGTCGTGCTTCAAGACTCTGTGTGCTTGATCCGCTGGTTGCCACGTTGGCTCGAGGTTTATGATGCCTGCTGGAGAGCCCGCAAGGGCGCTGCAAACACATACAACATATCTTCGCTGCCGAGTCCGTCGAGGCGGTTCGGCAGCACTTTCCGACTGGTGGCAGGAACAGCTAGCTGATCTGAGAGGGGCGGAGCAGCCCCAGGATGGCCGTTGTCCCCATCGCGGCAGCCCGTGAGGTCGGCGGCGTTGGTCTCAGAGCGTGGCCATCCGCCTGGCTCGCCGCCGTGGACAAGGCCGCGCAGCAGGGACTGGCGGGCGCGAGTGCTACCACCACGGACAGCGAGCAGCACGATGCGCCCGACTTTGCCGCCCTGGGCGGCCACCTGGAGCTCGTCCTCTCGAAAGCCGTGCCGACCGTGCTCGAGGTCCAGCACCTTTGGGCCTGCCTCAGCGAGCTGGCGCGCTCCCTCGCGCCGCTGGGTCGGGTCTGGCGCCTATCCTTTCGGGAGCGTGAGGAAACTGCTCCTCGCCCGCGGGTCGGACGTCGACGCCACCCTCTACAGGTCGGAGGCCCAGGACGAGGGCGACTCCGCCGCGGCGGTGCGGGTCCTGCAGGGAAGTGTGCAGCCGCTGCTGTTGCAGAGCTCAAGGTTCGAGGTCGTCAGGCTCGTTCCTGGGGCCGGGATCCCGGTCCTGAGTCTGCGCTTCGACGGGGCCGTGGCTGTGGACCTCTCCTGCCACAACACGGAGCCTCTACGGAACTCGCAGCTGCTGCGCGCTCACGCGCAGGTCAGCCCGCTGGTGCGGGGCCTGGCGCTGCTGGTGAAGCTCTGGTCCAAGGCCGCGGGCGTCTGCGGGGCGCAGAGCTGGAACCTGACCTCGTACGCGCTGGCGCTGATGGTGATCTATTTCTTGCAGGTCCACCCCGATTCCGGGCTGCCCCTGCTCTCCACGCAGCTGTTCGACGGCTTCGGGCGCCTGCCGGCCGCGCCGCGCTGGGAATGCCAGGCCCCGTTGCCCGGGGCGCTGCCGCGGTTTTTCGTGTTCTACGAGCGGGAATTCGAGTGGGGCAGGGAGGTCGCCTCGGTGCGGCTCGGCCGTCGGTGCAGAGCTGGCAGCCCAGAGGTCACCCTGCTGCCGAACGCCGCGGATCACCGCCTGCACGTGGAGGACCCCTTCCTCACGGGCAGGAACCTGAACTGCGTGCTGGGCCTCGAGCAGGAGGCCCGGCTGCAAGCGGCGCTGCGCGCCGCCGAGGCCGCGCTGCGAGGCGGCGCCCTGCCACTGGGCTTGGGCGGCGTGGAGGTGAGCGCCGGCGGAGTGCCTGCTGGCTGACTGAGGCGACGGTCCCCGCGGGGCTCGTGCCGCGGGAGGCCTGCAGGGCGGCCTTCGGGGCTGGCAGGCTGGAGCCGAGGAGGCAGGCTGGAGCCTTGGCGACGCTTGTCGCTCCTCCGTTGTCCGGTCGCGCTGCGGAACCCGTCTCGAGCCTCGGGACCGTCCGTGGAGGTCTTAGGCTGTCTCTGGGGATGACGTGGCCATCGGAGGGCTGGTTCTGGGCGGCCTCCTCTGCGCCGTCTTCGGGAGCGGTCCTGGGCCATCCTGGTGCCATCCCTGGCCCTTCCATCCCTCCCCTGCCCCTCCCTCACATCCCTTCGCGAGAGTGGCGAGGGCAGATGGGGAGGGCCGTGCGTGACGCTCCGTGCAGAAGCAGGCAGCAGGGCGATACAGAAGGAAGACAGAGGTTCCACTTTCCCGCGCTTGTTTCTCACTGCTTTGAGCCGGTCTCCGCAAAGTGGCCGTGTAAGCCATCACGCGGAGGACAGCCCGTCATGGCCCGTCTACCTGGCTGGACGCTTCAATTCCACTCGTGTGCACCGCGTTTGAGGTAGCGTCCCCCTCCTCCTCTTCCTTCAGGAAATGACAGGATGAGGACAGAGGTTTGCACAACCGGTAACCTCCTGATGAACCTCCCTTGATCTTCACTTGCCCACGTTCATTTTTCATCGCCTGTTTCTTATATCGCCAGACTTCGCCCAATCTGTTTCACCAGCCTCAGTTGCAGTCTGCCTCTTTGCGGGACCGGTCCCCTAGAGCCAGTGTGTAGGCCGTGCGGCACCGTACCGTGTATCTCCGTCTCTCCGCTTCTTTTGGGCGTTGGCGCTCGTCGCAGCAACGCTTCGTCTCCTCCGCCTTGCCGCCCCATCTTCGCAGACAGCGGGGTGGTGTAGGTGCGTTGTCTCAGAGTTGAGCGAGTGAGGGCGTGCGACCTCGTGCCAACCGGTCCAACACTCGCGTGCTGTTCTCCGTTCTTTTCGGAGCGTAATGTGCTAAGCACGGCTTGAGTCCTGGAGGTGAACTTCTGGTCTCCTGCGCCATCGCCATAGCGAAATGCATGTGCCGCGGTTCGGATGGCCTGGACAACCCCGACATTTGCAGTTCTCGGTCCAGTAAACACTAAGCACAGCATGTTTGAATATCTTCCCATCGTGTGTCGTCTCTTGTGCTACGTAGGCCGCATCCTCAGCCAGCAAATTGTGTGTTCGACCCGATGAAGGCAATTTTGTCGAGGGCGCCCAACGCAATGCGCCGGGGATGGGGCCGCGCATCTGAATCCGACTGTTGTGTTATCTGGATTATTGATCCCGCAGCGGGTGTCACGGCGGGCCCCCCCCAGAGGGGACAACCCGCACGCAAATGAATCATGCCATGGCAACGCTGGGGCGTCTTGAGGGCCTCATGGAAGGCCTCCCCTGCGCACTCCTGCTTTCTTCGGCCCGCCCTCGGCCGCAGGCCCCGGAGCTTCTCTGGCCAGAGGCGCCGCTGCGAGGGCCCTGTGCCCTGCACCTCGACGCCGATCGCATGAGGAAGGCCCCTAAGACAGCCCCAGGAGGGCCCAAGACGGCCCCAAGACGGCCCACGAGGCCTCCAAGACGGCCCAAGAGGCCCTCAAGACGGTTCCAGGAGGGGCCCAGACGGGGTACCCGAGCGGACGTTTCGGGCCCTCGGCCCCACGACGCCCCCAGGAACCAGGAGGGCCCAAGAGGCCCCTACGAGGCCGAAAGCGGCCCCCAAGAGGCCCCAAGGAGGCCCCCAAGAGTCCTCAAAACGGCCGCCCGGGAGGCGTTGAACCGGCCTCCCGAGGAAACCTTCCACGATGTTTCAACGAACACCAAGGAGGAGGAGGAGGAGGAGGAGGAGGAGG
>CAUYUJ010004002.1:0-10000 GCA_963575745.1 Prorocentrum cordatum
GTAGTAGTAGTGGTAGTTAGTAGTAGTAGTAGTAGTAGTAGTAGTAGTAGTAGTAGTAGTAGTAGTAGTAGTAGTAGTAGTAGTAGTAGTAGTAGTAGTAGTAGTAGTAGTAGTAGTAGTAGCAGTAGTAGTAGTAGTAGTAGTAGTAGTAGTAGTAGTAGTAGTAGTAGTAGTAGTAGTAGTAGTAGTAGTAGTAGTAGTAGTAGTAGTAGTAGTAGTAGTAGTAGTAGTAGTAGTAGTAGTAGTAGTAGTAGTAGTAGTAGTAGTAGTAGTAGTAGTAGTAGTAGTAGTAGTAGTAGTAGTAGTAGTAGTAGTAGTAGTATTGTATACGTGTGGAAAGGGGAGGAGGAACAGGAGGAAGAGGGGCAGGATGAGGAGGTCCAGAGCAGTATGTTGTCGTAGAGGCTTCGTATCCAGTTGTGTACTTCCCCACAGTGCTTTCCTGGATTTCTGGGGGCAGCCAGATTTATCGGCGGCGTGGTGCGATCAACTGGCCCCGTGTGCCCCGGTTCCGATTCGGGAGGGTTCCAGAGAAGGAGGAGCGGGAGGAGGAGGAACGGGAGGAAGAGGAGGGAGGAACGAGTAGAGGGGTCAGGTGGCAGGATGGGGGAGGGGGCATGGAGGGAGGGGAACGAGGACGAGGCCGTGTGCCCAGGTGATCCCGTGGCAGGCTAGCAGGCTACCCAGGGGTCTCCGGCGTTGAGCCGGGAGGGGTGCGGAGTGGGAAAGGGCGCCGCCGCCGTCGCTACCGTCGCCGCGGCCGGTCGGTCGCCTCGGCCGCCGCGGCCACCGTGGCCGTCGCCGCTGTCACCGACGGACAGACGCCACCGCCGCCGCCGCCGCGGCCGCCGCCGCCGCCGCCGCCGCCGCCGCCGTCGTCGTCGCCGTCGTCGTCGTCGTCGTCGTCGTCGTCGCCGTCGTTGCCGCCGCCGCCGCCGCCGCCGCTCGGCCGCCGCGGTCGGCCTGGGCCGGCGCCCGCTGGCGGCCAGCCGCCGGCCCGCACGGCCCGCCGCCCGCCGGGTCGGCCGCGAGGAGCCCGAGGTGGACCCGCGCAGGCAGGACCCGCCGCCCCGGGCGCCGCCGGTGCAGATGCCGGCGACCCGCCGCGCGCCGCCCGCTGGCTTGTGCATCTTGGCGCAGCCGATCCGTCAGAGGAGGAGAAGGTACCCATGCCTCTACCCTTCGCCCTTTGCCCCTTGTCGGGCCTCCTGGGAAGCAATCGTCGCCACCGCTGGATCCGCTTCGAAATTCTAGTGAGAACGCACCCCGGGAGAGGTCCAGGGGGTAGCGGTATCAGTACCTTTAGGTTTCCCCAATCCGATCGGATTTCGATTCTTTGTTCGTGCGGCCCCATCCGACGCACATGCCGATGCGATCCGTTTTCCCGATCCGATGCTGACTCGTGCTGCGCCCAGCAGCCTCCTCTCCTCCGCCCAGCGCCCTGGCCTTGCCGGAGGGCGCCGATCTCTCCAGGCAGTCCAGGCTCGGTGGCTCAGAGATGTGGTCCTGATGTGATAGGATTCTAAAATTGGGGTGCTTCAAAGAGCTTGGATCCACCCTTGGGCCCCTTCCTACCCTTTGGTCACCGAGCGCGTTCCACTATTCGCAAAGTGCCTACTCGCAAACGTCTGAAGACACACATATCTTCCTCGACGTACTGGATCGTGCATCCTCCGCGGCGGATCCAGGACGTTTGCAAGCATTTCGCGAGTAGTCGAACGCGCTTGTTTGCTCAGGACCCCATCCCTTAGGACCCCATCTGTAAACCACCGATGGGCCTCCCAGGTGGGGTCGGAGTGGATGGGGTCGGGGGACCGCGCCGCACCGGCGGTGTATCGGCGATGCGGCTCGATGTGGAGCCCGATGTTTTCCACGCCGACGTCGCCGATGCATCGGCGATGCATCGCCAGTGCATCGCCGATGCGTCGGCGATGCGGTGTGCAATCCTCAGACCCCATCTACTCGGAGTTCATCTGAGAGGCCTCCAGACATCCGATGCCTTGGAAACTCAGGGCGCAAGGAGTCTTCAGTTCCGCCGTTTTCTGGCCTCCGGGGGCCGTCTGCGAGCTCCAGGGCCGCCGACAAATTGACTCGAGGTGAAGTGCCCGCCCCGGGGAAAGGGCTGGGACTTCTGGGACCCCCGCGTTTCGGGAGCCTTGAGACGGGGGTCAATTCAAACGGGGGTCATCCAAAGCGCCGGATCTTGCAGCTTCCTGCAGAGGTAGGGGTGCATTGACTCAGGTTAGCGCGCGGGATCCTGCAGGATCTTGCATGATCCTGAAAAGCCCCACTGACCCGGATCTGGATTGACCCGGGTCAGCATATCCCTGAGTATTGAAAACGTCAAGGCGTCGGATTTGTTTGGGGGCACCGAGGCTCGCCATGAGGAGGGCAAGTTTGCCTCATGGCTTATGATGTTCCAACCTACTTGAGCCTTGATCACCCAAATAATGTTGAGCACCGAGAAAGTACCGACACTGGAGGGTTTCCACGTGTCGGGCCCCGGGAGGCGATACTCGGTCGTGCTCGAATTTGTTTCCAGGATGTGGTCCTCAAGTGCGATGGGAGCAAACATAACTCGTGGCGCGATCTTGGTCGGCGCCGCCAGGGAGGTAGCAGTTGGCCACCTCCAGCCGTTCCCAGGCGGCGCAGGCGCAGAGCGTGACCCAGGAGGGAAGAAAACACAGACGCAATTCATCGCCGACTCCCAGGAAGATGTAGGATAATATGGGAAGGGGGGGAAGACATAAACGTAGAAAATAGAGAAAGTATGGTGAATTCTGGGATTTGTGCGTATTGATTTGTGTGTCCCTGGGCCCCTTCAGTGACGTCACAGGGGAAGGGGGGGGGGCCTGGCAACGGGCGCTGCTCGGAGGAGAGCCAGTTGAGACACTGGTGCCTCTGCCGCCGCGGGCCTGTCCACCCCCCCTCCCCCGCCCCCCTGTGGGAGTAGATCTTGGCTGTCTTTGGCGTGTGTCTCAAGCAGTCGCACTGGACGCACTGCTCTTTGGCAGTTTGGCGCACTGGACTCAAGCGTGCACTGGACGCATTGGCTGTTTTTGGCGCGCTGGAGGCTCCCCCACAGGACGCACTGCTGCAACACAGTCGCACTAAGCAGAGGTCCGCAGCCAGACCCACCCCCTGTCCCCTACCTTCAGCCCAAAGTCGAAACGCCGAACACGACAACGTTCCCCATAATCATTCTCCGGACCCCTTGTAGGGTCCATCCTGACTTGAGTCTCGACGGAGATCCGACGTCACGACCAAGATGCAGCGTCGTGAAAGATCACAGCCGGAGCCCTCGAGCCCATGTTTGCGCGGCACTTCTCCAGCAGGATCGATCCGTGAGGGTCCGGTGGCCTCACACCAGGCGAAAGCGCCCAGAGTGAAACACTGCAACGCCAGGGTCTCAGGGGAGGGGTGTCCTGAGGCAAGTTGGCCCTGCTGTTTTTTGTTGTCGTCTGGCCACGTGGCCACCCGCCAAAAAACGAATCAGGGCAAACACTTGGTCCCAGGGGAACGCCCCTGGGTCCAGGGCCCGTTTTCATCAAGACCATATTCCTTCATGCCAATTGTAATGGCCTCCGGCCAGTGCCGCCGATCCAGGGGGCTCTGGATTCGGTGATCCTCGCGGCTCTGTGGCCTCCTCCCCCCTCGATTCTTCCGGTCCTCTTTCTTCTCTTCTGGGGGGTTGCCTGGAGCGGTCCTGGGGGGGCGTCTGGGGAGGGTTCCGAGGGGAAGGTCCTGGGGGCGGTAGCGGCTAGATCTGTGGGGGGTCCCTGGGACCCCCCGAAACATCTTGGGGATGCGCAAAGCATTAAAAAAACGCCAGAGGGGGGACTGCCCCCCCTCCTCCCCCTCTTCCCCGGGGGGGACAGGATGCGCAAATCATGAAGAAAGCGCTCGATGGAGGACCGCTCCCCCCCCCCCCCTCCCCCCCTTCCCCGGCAAAGCCACCCCGGCGCCCCCCCCAAGCGGAGCTGGAGCTCTTGCTGAGGCTCAGAGCTGAAGCTCTTGCCGAGGCTCCTTGTACTTCACACGCCAGATCGGCGGACATGTGGGGCCAGCGATATTTAGGTGCTTTCAATGCGGGGCCCCCGGAAGACCCGACCCTCTCCCCAGCGCAGGCTTCTCATGCTGAGTCGGCTCTTGACAGCCGCGGAGCCCAGCGAGGGCCCCTCGAGGCCGAGAGCGAACACGACGGAGCAGTCTTGACCTTTGTTCAAGACGTCGGGAGGTCTCGGCTTCCCACCCCTCGGCGGAGAGCGAAGGGGGGAGAGTGAGACGGGGCGGGCCTTCTCAGAAGGCTCGGGAATCCGCCGGCCTTCTGGGCAGTTTTCTGAGCCTTCCCCGAAGACCAAAACGATTTCTCAGAAGGCCCGAGGGCTTCTGAGAAGTCCCGCCGCCTTCGAGCGTGCTGTTTCTTTCTTGCTTGGGGCATAACGGGCATTATAGCCCCCTCCCCCCTTTATAACGTAACGCCCCTCCCCCCCTCCCCAGTGCGCTCCGGGCACTGCCGCCGTGCGCACTGTGGGGGGGGAGCGTTGCATCATACCCCCCCGTGGCCCCTCCCCCCTCATTGTAGTGCCCAGTATCGCCGAAAATAAAGATCGCTCGCCGCCGCCTTGGCCTGGGTCCAGGAGCCGCCTCGTGGCCGGCTCGGGCTCGGGACAGGGGCCCTGGCCGGCCCTCGGTTGACGGACCGCTGCGGCCGCCGCTCCTGGGTGCCGCCCGGGGGGGGGCGCTGCCACGCACGATCGAGGTGCGAGGGGAGGAGGAGGAGGAGGAGGAGGAGGAGGAGGAGGAGGAGGAGGAGGAGGAGGAGGAGGAGGAGGAGGAGGAGGAGGAAGGAGGGGAGGAGGAGGAGGAGGACCAGTGTAAGCCCCAGACGCATCAACGATGTTGCAGTGATCCCTCCCTGCAAGTTCCCTCCTAATGGGCCCCTACATTTTTTTTGCACTGCTGGAAGTGCCCGGTTGAGAGGCAACAGTTGGGGAGTGCCCAATCGTGCCAAAACACAATTTCTTGGACTTGAGCGCCGCGAAGAAACTTCATTGTTGCGTCCTGACGATCCTACATCGCGCCAAAGCACCATTCTGGGGACTTAACAAAGCCGCGAATCAACGTGACGGCTGCGCCCTGATAGCCCTTCATCGCACCGGATTATCATTTTTGGGACGCCAGCCTCAAGAATCCGTTAAACATTTGTCAACTTTGAAAACGAATTTGCGCAGTGCTAAGGCGAGAGCCACGTATTGAAAAAACATCGCGCTCAATCGGGAAGCTCTTGTAAACTTAAGACAATGTGCGCGGCACCAGGGCGAGAGCCACATCTCGTAAACAACCGCCCTCCATCCGTTAAGCACGTGCAAAGTTTTGAGTGAGAGCGGCGCTGTGGCGAGAGCCACATTTTGCGAATGAGCCGCCCTAAACCTGTGAACATTGAACATTCTGAATACTTTGGACGAATGTGCGCGGCGCAAAGGCGACAGCCGCATTTTGAAAACGGCCCGCTCTCCATCCGGGAAGCTGTGGCAAACTTTTAAGACGACTGTGTGCGGCGCTGCGGCGAGAGCTATCTTTTGAAACGAATCGCCCTACATCCGTGAAGCTCTTGCTACAGTTTAGGCGAACTGTGCGCGGCGTAAGGCGAGATCCACATTTTGACAAGGAACCGCTCTCCATCCGTGAAGCTCTTGCGAACTTGTGTGTCGGATGTGCGTGGCGCTGAGGCGATCGCCACATTCTGAGAACGGCCCGCTTTTCGTCCGTGAAGCTGTTGAACGCTTTTTCAAGACGACGGTGCGGCGCTAAGGCGATAGCCACATTTTGAAAGGAGCTGTCCATCCGTGAAGCTGATGTGCGCGGCGCCAAGGCGAGTGCCACATTTTGAAAATGGCCCGCTCTCAATCCGTGAGACTCTTGCATCTTTCAAGCCTCGTGATCATACATGGTGATGAAGTCTCAGGCGAAGCTTCCAGCCCGCCTTACCGAGACATCTCGTGGTGCGACAGGGAGGGTTATCTAATCAGGGAAAGCGACGGGGCAGGATCGAGGATCGAGGTTCGAGGGGAGGATGAGGGGGAGGAGGAGGAGGAGGAGGAGGAGGAGAAGGAGGAGGAGGAGGAGGAGGAGGAGGAGCAGGGAGGAGGAGCAGGAGGAGGAGGAGGAGGAGGAGGAGGAGCAGGAGGGGGAGGAGAGGAGGAGGAGAGGAGGAGGAGGAGACGAGGAGGAGAAGTAGGAGGATGAGGAGGATGAGAAGGGGGGATGAGGAGGAGGAGGAGGCGGAGGAGGAGGAGGAGGAGGAGGAGGAGGAGGAGAGTCGGGGACAGAGCGGAGAGTCGGAGAGGAGGAGGAGGAGGAGGAGGAGGAGGAGGAGGAGCAGGAGGAGGAGGAGGACGAGGAGGAGGTCCTGTGAGGTTGGCCAAGCTCGCATGGCAGCATGACGGCTTCAGCGGGCTCTGCGTCGTCATCCTTCCTCGGCGCTCGTTTCCTTCCGTCTGCCCTCTCGCACTCACCCTCGGGCTGGCGGAGGGCAGGCGGAGGTCGGCGGAAGCAAACGTTAGGCCCCGAAGAGATGCAAACTTTTAGGGGGTGTAGGTTTTCCGGAGCGGGCCACATGTCGCTCGTGGGCGGGCGGCCCAGAGGAGGGTGACGACTACGGACACCCCCCTTTTGGGTGCCCCCGACTCCCGTCCACCCCGGACCGTCCTGGCGTCAGCCCAGAGGTGATCGACACGGGCGATGGAGGTAAGCTGGACGTGATGTCGAAGCTGCTCGAGGACCGCGGCGGCGGCGGCGGCGGCGGCGGCGGCGGCGGCGGCGGCGTCGTCGTCGTCGTCGTCGTCGTCGTCGTCGTCGTCGTCGTCGTCGTCGTCGTCGTCGTCGTCAGCGTCGTCGTCGTTTCGCTCTTCCTCCTGCTCCTCCTCCTCCTCCTCCTCCTCCTCCCTCTCGCTCTCCCCCACCTCCTGCTCCTCCCTGATTCTCCCCCGACCCCCTCCTCGTCCTCCGCCTCCTCCCCTCACCCCCTCCCCAGGCTCCGGCTCCTCGAGCCGCAGGCACTTGCCACCTGGAGGTCCCCGTGACACCCCAGGAAGCTCAGCCCCAAGGGCCCTCCGCCCTCCCGCCTCCCCTCGTCCGCCTCCTGCTGGAGGACCGCGTCATCATCCTCGGGGGGGAGGTGAAGGACGAGATGGCCCAGGCCAGCCCGGGCCAGCCCGGGGGGCAGCCCTGGGGGGCCTCTGTCGGGGCCTGCTCCAGTACACGATAGGGGGAGAGGGAGGAGCAGGAGGAAGAACACGGGAGAGAGAGAGAGAGAGTGGACAGAAAACATCATGACGCAACTGAGGAGAGAGGTGGATGGGAAAGAGGAGAAGGGAGATCGAGAGAGAGAAAGAGAGAGAGAGAGGCAGCGAACGAGAGACAGAGAGAGAGAGAGAGAGAAAGAGAGATAGACCGAGAGAGAAAGGGGAGGGACTGAGAGAGAAAGGGGGCCAGGCTGAGGGAGAGAGGGGATTTGGCTGGGGGAAGGGGGAGGGATACAATGTGTGTACATGTATGTATGGATGTAAGTGTGTGTGTGTGTGAGAGCAGGTATGTATGCATGTACGTATGTATGCATGTATGAATGCATGCATGTACGTTTGTATGCAGGGAAGTATATATATATGTATATGTGCGTGTATCTTATGCCAGCATGTGTTTGTATGTCTGTGTGTATGTATGCATGCACTTATGTATGTATGTATGCACGCATGCATGTGTTTATGCATGTAATGTATGAACTAGATGTATGCGTGCCTTCACGTATGCATGACAGTGTATATGCTTATGTGTTAGCATATGTATATGTACATGTGCATACAACTGTATGAAAGTATATGTATAGGTATTTGCAGGTGTATATTTTTTGTAGATGTATGGGAACTTGCAACCGTTTCTGCATATGTATATGTATATGGTTTCGTGTATGTGTACATTCCAGGCATATGTATATACTTACATGTATATTTATCGTTATACGTGCGTATATGCATACACATGCCTATGTATATGTAAGCGTATATGTATATATAGGTATATGTGTATGACTACGTGTATGTATGTACGTTTGCATGCATTCATACATGTGTGCACGCACAGATAAATGTATATGTATGCGTGCATACATTTGTTTCCGTTTAGGTTTACGTTCATGTGTCCCTATGCGTCTATATACATACATGTAGATGTCTACGATTGTGTATGCGTATATGTTTTGGTTTGTGTATGTTCAACGGTATAAATATATGCAGATGCGTATACGTATGCTTATGTATTTGTGTATCTAGACATGTCTTTGTTTTATGTATACACATATACATGTGCATATGCATGTGTATACGTATTGGCATATGTACATGTGCATGCATGCATACATCTATACATGCACATATATACATAAATTCAAGTATGCAAGCCTTTATATACACATTTATTCATTCATCCATCCATCCATCCATCACTATATGCATACATACACATGCATACACACATACATACATACACACATGTGTATATATGTATATTTATATGTATATGTATATGTATATGTATATGTATACGTATACGTACAGGTATAGGTATATGCATATGTATATGTATATGTATATGTATATGTATATGTATATGTATATGTATGTGTATGTGTATATGTATATATATATATATGTACATGTATATGTATATGTATAGGTATGTGTAAATGTATCTGTAACTGTAAATGTATATGTATATGTATATGTATAGGTATATGTAGATGTATATCTATGTGTGTGTGTGTGTATATGTCTATGTATATGTCTATGTATATGTATATGTATCTGTATATGTCGGAGTATGCCTCGGTCGGGCCCGAAACCAGATGGGTGGATGGGGGTTCCAGGGGCCCGCTCGGAACGCCCCTCGTCGCCTCGTGATTGCACGGCGAACCCATCAATGGGTATGACAGTCTACCAGGCTGGGTCCAGCACAACCTGAGACCACCAACAATTCTCACTGAACGGCCTCGAAAGGCTTCCAGGCCAGCTTTCAGTGGGCGGTGGAGGCCCCAGACGAGGACCCCGAGACGCAAAAATCATTGATTTTATAATGTTTTTTATTATTTCCGGTGCCCTCTCTTTGTCGACATCCTCGCACTCCGCGACGGCCCATGAAGCCTCCGACACCGCCTCAGGACGCGCCCAGCGGCTCCCAGGAAGGCCCCATGACGGCCAAGCAGGCTCCATGACGGCCCCAAGGGCGCCTCAGACGGCCCACGAGGCCCTCGAGACGGCCCCAAGATGGCCTCCCGAGGGGGGTCGAGAAGCAAAATTTGGAACCTGTCGCCTCAGGGAGCTCCCCGGAGGCCTCCAACAGGCACCAGGACGGCCCCGGGCAGGCTCCAGAGGGCGTCCGGGGCCCCAGCCGAGTGCCCCGAGAGACAAGAATCATTGCTTTCGCTCGGGTTTTTCCATGTTTTCGGTGCCACCTCGTTCTCCCCATCCGGACACTCCACGACGGCCCACAAGGCCTCTGACACCCCCTCCGGACGGGCTCAAAGGACCCCCAGAAGACCCGAAGGCCCTGGAACAGCCTAGCCGGGTCCCATGACGCTCCCTGGGGCGCGCAAGACGGCCCACGAGGCTCTCAAGACGGCTCCGAAATGACCTCCCGAGGGACGACATGGATAGAAATGTTGACTTCTCCGCCTCGTGAAGCCTCCCTGAGGCTTCCAGACGGCGCCAGGACCGCCTGGGGCAGGCTCCGGCGGCCACCCGAGGCCCCGGACAGGTGCGGCGAGAGGCGAACATCGTGGATTTTGCTACGGCTTTCCACTGCTGTTCCTCCATTGTTTGAGCTTCCAATATGCTCCACGATGGCCCCGGAGGCCTCCCGCACCGCCTCAGGATGGGCCCAGGAGGGCCCCGGGACGGCCCAGCACAACTCTTTGGCGGCCGCCCGGGACAGTCTCGGAGGCCCC
>CAUYUJ010004002.1:15000-17500 GCA_963575745.1 Prorocentrum cordatum
GGGTGCTTCTTGGGGCGTCTTGGGTCCATATCGAAGGCCTTTTGGTCGCTCTTGAACCGATCTTGATGGCCGCTTGAGCCGTTTTGGGCCGCGGGACTGTAAGGGAGCCATCTAAGGTGATTACAGGATGGGCTTGCATACTATCATCCCGCCGAAATCTGGTCTTGGGTGCCGAGGGTACGTGCGCCCTCTTTGCCAGTACACGATGTGTCTTTCATGTGCGAGGTAGATACCTCATATCCATCCTACCCATCTACATGTTCCGTTCTTTAGACCGACCGCGGTATGATGGACGACAGACGAGAAGAGTATCTCCGACTCGGTAGCAGAGCTGGCCTTCCACGACTGGGTCCCGACTTTTCAAGCCTGCTCTACACGACCCAGTGCGCTCTACCTGCGCCGACTCTCCGAACGTGATTTCCGAGGAGGTACTCATGTATGATCTGAGGTGGAGCACTAAGGCCGCCCATCATATACATTCGGAAACGACCAGTCTGATCTATTCGAGGCACGATGTCTACGGTCACTCGGAGTCGGATCTGTGCAAGGTTCGGGCATGCCATTCAGCGACGCCACATTCTGTCTCAACAACAAGCGGGGTCCTACAACCTGCACGCTTGGAAGCAAGCTGCTTAGAAGCAGTCCACTTCAAGGGGAACCTGACAACATAACCCCAAAGAGCATCCGACGGTTCAGGACCATAGTTATGGCCAATTAAGCCCTGAATTTTCCAGTACCTTTAGGCTTTACCATCTTTGCAGCCTTTTGGCTTGCACTTGAACCGCTGCCGGCTACGTGCGCATAGTACATGACAGTGTCGTCTTTCGGAGGAAAGAAACGTATCTTTCCGACTCTGGGCGACGGAAGCCAATGCGTGGCTCAACGTCACGAGCGGACGCATGACCCCGCGACGACAGGCTGCTGCGCTCCAGCGCGGCCCAGGTGGCGCAGCCCGAACCCCGCGCAACGTCATCAATTACGGAGTTGAGAGAGACGGGTCCCGAACGGATGCCGTCACCCATCTCATGCTCAGTCCGAGTACATTATTTCGTTCCCATTTCTCGGCGCACCCCTCACATGCTTCGTGGCCCCCATAGGGAGCTCCACCAAAGGCCCGAAAAGCAGCGCCCGCATGCGGTTCCACCCCCCGCTTCGGCGCAACCTTCACACGCTGTGTGGCCCCAGCCAACGGGAGCTCCACCGAGGGCCCCAGTGTCAGCGTCCGCGTGCGGTTCCACCCCCAATCTCGTCGCACCCCTCACAGGTTCCGTGGCCCCATAGAGAGCACCACCGAAGGCCTCAGCGGCAGCGCCCGCATGCGGTTCATTTTGATTTCGGCGCACCCCTCATACGTTTCGTGGCTTCATACGGAGCTCCACCGAAGGCCCCAGAGTCAGCGCCCGCGTGCGGTTCCAGTTTGATTTCGGCGCGCTCATCACACGTTTGGTGGCCCCATAGGGAGCTCCACCGAAGGCCCCAGTGTCAGCGCCTGCGTGCGGTTGGACCCTCCGATTTCGGCGCGCCCTTCACATGCTTCGTGGCCCCATAGGGATCTTCACAGGGATCTTCTCCAGAAACCTCCGTGTCAGCGCCCGCGTGCGGGTCCACCCCCAATTTCGGCGCAACCGTTCGCACGTTTCGTTAACCCATATAGATTTCCATCGAATGCCCCAATGGCAGCGCAAGCATGCGGTTGCACCCCGCGCACCCCTCATACGTTTCGTGGCCCCATAGGGAGCTCCACCGAAGGCCCTAGTGGCAGCGCCCGCATGCGGTTCCATTTTGGTTTCGGCGCGCCCCTCACACGCTTCGTGGCCCCCATAGGGAGCTCCACCCAAGGCCCCTAAAGCAGCGCCCGCATGTGGTTCCACCCCGCACTTCGGCGCGCCCCTCATACGCTTTGTGGCCCCATCGGGAGCTCCACGCAACGCCCACATGCGGTTTCGCCCCCCAGTTGAGCGCACCCCAGACACGTTTCGTGGCCCCAGGGGATTCCACCGGCGGCTCCCGTGGCAGCGCCCTCATGGCGTACCCGTGCCCATTTTGGCACACCCGTCACGTGCGTCTTGGTCCCATAGAAAGGATCATCGAAGACGATACCCACAATGGCGTCCTTCATAACTGCACATGGCTGGGCCCTTCGCCAGGATACTCTAAACTGGATGTGCGCGGCGCTAAGGCGAGAGCCACATTTTGAAGACGACCCGCCGTCCAGCCGTGAAGCTGCTGCACACTCTGAGCTTCAGGAACACAAACTGGTGAGGACGTCTTGGACGAAGCGCCCGGCCGACTTCGGGGTGCGACATGGACGAGTTCGCTATGAGGAAAAAGGACCGGAGGGGGAACCGGGGGAGGTCAGGGAGGGAAGGGGTGGGGGAGGGGGAGGCAGCCGGTGGCTGCGGGGGTGGGGGTGGGTGGGTCGGGCGCGAAGACGGAGCAAGCTCCCCCTCTCCCCTTCTTCTCGGGCACGGCACAACTTGCGGCGTGATCAAATGAACCA
>CAUYUJ010004002.1:22500-27500 GCA_963575745.1 Prorocentrum cordatum
CCCGCAGGGGCCGAGTCCGATCTGCGGTGCAGGTCGAGCCGATCCCGCTCCGATCCCGCGACGATGCGGGCGCGACCCCGTGCGTTCCTGCTCCGATCCGGCTGCGCTACTCGATCCGACTCAGGACCAAACCCCCCTCTGGCTCGGCCTTGCGGCGAAGAGCGGTGTCTCGATCGTCTTGTACGCGCGACAGTCTGCCGACTGCTGGAGGAGTCTTGATCGGTGGCTCCGCCCGGCCGCCCAGAAGGATCCTGGAAGATGCCCAGAGGAGGTCGGAGAGGTGGCACCTGCCCGCCCGCTGGCGGACTGGGCACTGCATGGACATCTCTGCACGGGCGCCCCGATCGCAGCCGCTGCGCGGCGCCCCCGGGGCAGTCGTGCACACGACAACGACAACGACTTTCGTTTCTCCGGCAGCTCGGTGGTGCCGCAGTGGAAGCCAGACCCAGTTTCCCGCAGCCGTTCCGGCCCAAACATGTTAGCGAGCTGAGTTCGGTCGTTCCTCTCGGCGGAACTCCGAGACGTCCCGCGGCAATCGGCCCTCGACTCGGCAGGCACAATGAGCGGCTACGACGCGGCCACGGAGGCGAGGCTCGACGAGTGGGTCCAGGCGAAGCGCGCCAGGGACTTCACGACGTCGGACGCCATCCAGGCGGAGCTGGAGGCCCAGGGCGTCAACTGCAAGGAGGCGCGGCCAGATCCGAGGAAGGCCGGAGGCTCGTGGGGCGCGGGCGGAGGCTCGTGGGGGGCAGGAGCCCGCGCGGGAGCAAAGGGCCTCGGGCCCCCCCCCCACAGGGCTCGTGTCGACTCCTCCGATTCGACTCGGTTCGATGTCGATGGCTTCCGATTCCGATTCCATTCGTCCTGGGATTCCGATTTGGGTTCCGATTTCTCATTGAAGGCCTACTCGCCTGCCGATTTCCGCCGATGCGACCTTTTCCGACTCGGCTGCCGATCTCCGCCGACCCGATTCGTGTCGATCGCCGATCCGACTCGTCGATTCGATTCTGGGCTCTCCTGCCCCCTAACCCCCCTCCCTCGCCGACGGCTCCCCCTCCTCCCCCACGCTGGACAGTGAGACGGCGGTGGGGACAGTGGGGACAACGGGACAGTGGCACGGCGGTGGGGGCGGTGGGGACAGCGGGGATGGCGGGGCCGTGGTGGGGGCCGTGGTGGGGGCCGTGTGCCCCCGGGGCCCCCGGGGCCGCCAGACTGCCCCAGCAGAGCGCCCGTCGTGGCAGGAGAGGCGAATGGGGCGGGCCGGGGAGCACGAGGTCGGCGGCAGGGGGCGTGGGGCGGGGGCGCGGCCGCGCGCGCGCTGCAGTGTTCTCTTGTCGAGGGGGTCGTGGCCGTGCGGGCCGAAGAGGTTCAGGAGGGGAAGGGCCGTGCAACACACAGACACAACGAGTCGTCGCTTCCCAGGAGGATATGGGAGAACATGGGCAGTGGGGGGGGGAAGACGAAAACCCAGAAAATATGGGGAAATATGGGGAACACTGAGATTCGTGTGCATTTATTCGTGTGTCCCTGGGCCCCTTTGGAGGTAGTCGGCACTGTGCAGTCTCGGGCGAAACGGCTGCTGGACAGCCTCTGGACCGGGCGGCCTCACCGGCCGGTCTCGGGCTTCCCGCCCCCCTCCTCCTCCTCCCCTCCTCCTCCTCCTCCTCTCCTCCTCCTCCTCCTCCTCCCTCCTCCTCCTCCCTCCTCCTCCTCCTCCTCCTCCCCCCTCCTCCCTCCTCCCTCCTCCCTCCTCCTCCTCCCTCCTCCCTCCTCCCTCCTCCCTCCTCCCTCCTCCTCCCTCCTCCTCCCTCCTCCCTCCCTGTGCTCGCTTCCGCGCTGCATGTTGCGCTTGGACGTGGAAATGTTGTGCCCAAGAGGTCCGTGGCGACCCCAGCGGCTCTGCAGCGCCCTCGGCGAACCGCAGCCGCTTCCCGCCCCTCCTGGTGTGACTCTTCCGTGGTCCCTGTCTGCCTCTGGCGGAGCCCTCTAGCGAAGCGCTATCAGGGAGACGCGACCTGGGAGGAAGAGCCGGCCCTGGGGTCCCCCCCGGGGTCCGGGACCCTCCTCTTCCTCCTCCTCTTCCTCCTCCTCTTCCTCCTCCTCCTCCCCCTCCTCCTCCTCCTACTCCTACTCCTACTCCTCCTACTCCTACTCCTCCTCCTCCTCCTCCTCCTCCTACTCCTACTCCTACTCCTCCTCCTCCTCCTACTCCTACTCCTCCTACTCCTCCTCGTCCTCCTCCTCCTCCTACTATTCCTACTCCTACTCCTCCTACTCCTCCTCCTCCTCCTCCTCCTCCTCCTCCTCTTCCTCCGCTTCATTCCTGCCTGCAGGAGCGTGGGGCGGGGGCGGAGGCTCGTGGGGTGGCGGTGGGGCAGCGGCTGCGCCGCCCACGTACGACGCGGCGACGGAGGCCAGGCTCGACGAGTGGGTTCAGGCGAAGCGCGCCAGGGACTTCGAGACATCTAGGGGAACGAAGAATGACATAAATCAAGGGTAGAAAAAACGCCCCTACCCTGGTTTACGAGGCGCTGTGCGCTGAAACTCCTGTGGGCTGACAGGGTAAACCCTGCGTGATGTGCCGCGTCCTGGCGGCTCTAGGCTTTAGGGTTTCCCAGGAGGTTTACAGACCACGCACTTGTAACCCAGGGTAGGGTCGTTTTTTCACCCCTTAAATAAACATGGAAAGCTCCGAGGTCCGCGCGAGTTTCTCGGATCCGCGATGGACCCCCTGGCGGCGCCTCCGGCGGCGGCCCTGGCGCGCAGAGCGCGCCAGGGAGGGGGGTCCAGCGCCGATCCGAGAAATCCGCGTGGATCTCAGGGTTTTCACGTTCACGTCATTGTTCGTCCCCCTGACGTCAGACGCCATCCAGAAGGAGCTGGAGGCCCAGGGCGTCGACACCAAGGCCGCGCGGCCCGACCCGAGAAAGGCGGGCCAGGCGTCCTGGGGCGCGGGCGGAGGCTCGTGGGGCAGCGGTGGCGACGCGTGGGACCAGTCGCAGATGATGAGCATGATGATGAGCATGATGGCCGCCAAGGGCGGGGGGAAGGGCAAGTGGGGGCCATACTGAGGCTCCTGCGAGCGCAGGCCCGCGGCGAGCACCGAGGAGTGTAGACTTGGCAGCCCAGCTCATCGGTCTGAGAGCTGGATTCGACATGAGGGATGGCTTGGTAGGAGCGCTGGCGCTGGGGCCCGTCCGCGCGAGCGCTCTTTGTTTGCATTGACAATATTATCTGCGTAGTGACCTTCGGCCCATCCCCGCCACCGTGCCCGGCATCTTGGGGTCGCCTCGAAGGCCTCTCGGGGTCCTTTCGTGTGCCTGTACCTGGAGGCGGTGGGAGGAGGTAGAGCGGGAAAAGACCGATGTCTGAGGAATGCAGAAGGGCCCGAGGTTTGATCTACAGGACATCTGAGTACTCGTCAGACGCGACTGGCTCCGAGTGGTACTGACGACGAGGACGACGATGATGACAGATCGGCCGCCCACCAGGGGCAAGGCCAGCCCCGTGTTCTCGTCCCCGTCGTTCTGCAAGGTGCCCAGGAGGCTTTTGAACAGAACGATCGCTAGCACACCAATCACCGAACATCTCATGTAATGAGTGAACGTGTGATGACATCACTGAGGTAACTGTGGTACCACAGCGGTTGCCACCTTGGTGCAGAGCCAGACTAGGTCACTGCACCAGCCTCCACAAAAGCGCGAGCGGCGACCCTTCACTGCTTCTTCGTTCCTGGTGCCTGACATGGAGATTGCAATCAAATTGGAACTCACAGGCGTGGCCGGTTAAGAGCCCAATCAGCCAGTGAAAATATTAGCAAAGTGAAAAGTAACGCATGGCTGGTGAAGGGTCCCACATGGCCGGTGAAGAGACCCACCAATACTTTTTCCACCTCCGCCTCCGCGTTTCCTCGCCTCATCTCCTCCACCCCCCTCAAGCAAGATAACGAACATGATGAACTCGATGAGGATCAAGAGGGCGATGAGGAGGATCGGGGGGATGGAGAAGAGGAGGTCCATGAGGAGTTCGATGAGGATAAGGATGGACAGGGCGACGAATATCATGAGGACGAGAAAATCGTACGGCCGATGACGGTGAGGAGGACGATGAAGTAGCATCAGGAGGAGGACGACGATGGAGGAACATCAGGAGGACTACTAGGAGTGTGAGGAAGACGACGAGGGTGAGGATAGACAGCGCGAGGAACGTAAGGAGAACGATGAGGATGACATCGGTGATTACGAGGCTCAGAGGATGGATCCAATAGGAAGGTTCGCCCTGTGAAAAGTAGGAGGCCCAGGGAGACTTGATAGGAGGGTTCGCCCTGTGAAGGCGCAGGAGGCCCAAGCAGACTCGATAAGCGGGTTCGCCTTGTTAAAACGTAGGTGGCCCAAGGATGCTTGATATGAGAGTTCGCCCTGTGAAACTGCAGGTGGCCAAAGGAGGCTTCACAGGAGGGTTCGCCTTGTTGAAACGTAGAAGGCCCAAGGAGGCCGAACTGGCCAGCTGGTGAAAGGTCTTCACCAGCAGACGGTCAACTGGTGCAGGGTCCCATCTATCAGGAGGGAAACAATGACACAGACACAACTAATCGTCGATCCTGAGGAAAATACGGGAATATATGGGAAGTGGAGGGGAAGACGAACATCCATAAATATGAGCAAACATAGGGAATCCTGGGATTTGTGTTCATTTATCTGTGTGTCCCTGGGCTCCTTTAATCTAGCCTGTGAAGGGTCGCATCTGGCCAGTGAAAGCTTGTTCCTCGGCCCCGAAGGCCCCGTCGAGCTCCCTCTCTTGAGCCTCTCTTGAGGCCTTCACGGGGCCTCTTGGGCCCCTCTCGGGGGCCGTCCTGGGGCGATGTCGGGGGCCGTCTTAGGCCGTTTTATCAAGCGGGAACGCGCAGACATGCAACCATGATGCAACGGCGTTTCAGTGATTCGGGCCTCTTGGGCAAGCCCCCAGGGCCTCCAAGACGGCCCAGTGCACTCCCAAGACGG
>CAUYUJ010004002.1:32500-40000 GCA_963575745.1 Prorocentrum cordatum
CGTGGCCTTGACAGGTCCATCACGCCTGCGATAAACGACAACAGCTCTCATCGCGACAGGCGCGGGCTGCGACTAGAACCATTTCGGAGGAGGAGGAGGAGGAGGCTGGAGCCATTGTGGCTCAAGTCCGTAAGTAGTGCTTCGGCACAGGACCAGGACGCACTGGCTCGGGGGAGTTGACGGCCCCCAGAAGGAACCCCTCGTTGGCCTTGTCAGACGAGGCTTTCACTTGGGGTTCGCCCGCCAGGATTCTTCACGATTTCTCTCGCGGAGAGTCAACCGCCGCTTCCCTGGCTCGAGCAATGGCGGGCTGGGGCTGCTGGAGCTGCAATGCATGGAACAGATGCACAGAATCGAGGTGATGCAACTGCTGTGGAGGCTACAATCCAGCACATCGGCGAGAGCCACCTGCTGGGCATCTGCCACCGCAGCAGGGTGGCTGGGCTTGGGTAGCAGGAGGACCAGGGTGACGGAGAGTGGCTCTTGGACCATTGGGAGCGGGTGCAGCAACTCGTCCTCGATGAGAAGCATCATAGCAGCGATCCCCCCAGCCCAACAGCGTCGGCAAGCACTTGGACGACAAGCAAATGGAGTTTTGGGTCAGCATGCCAGCTGAACCGTTGGAAGTGGGATCGATATGCTTGTCCAGGAGCCAGAACGATTACATCGCCTACAGGAGACGTCATCGAACGGCAGGGATGCAGGACCCGAAGTCTAACAAGGACATGCCGCAGGTGGTCGCGCGAGCCAAGCACAAGGTGCTGCAGGCCTCGCAGCGAGAAGCCAATGCGGACGTAGCGGCTCGACAAGCGGCCATCTAGGTGGTCGGGTCCCAGCAGGCATTACAGGAGGCCGAGGAGGAGGAGAAGCTCGAGCAAGCCAGGAGGGACGCAGCCACCAGAATCGGAAGAGCAGCGCAATCAATACCGGCAGTGTCGCTGCCCCAGCAGTTATGGTCGCGAGTGGGCGAGTTGGCAGAGCTGGTCAAACACATACCGGCAGGAGGAGCGGAAGGCAGTGCAGGCAGCACAGGCCAGCCAGCAAGCGAGGCAGTCCAGAGCGCCAGCGCTCTCCAGGAAACGCCTGAGAAGCTGCGGGCACGTCGGCAACAGCCAGCAGCAGGCAGTGGCGGGCCTGCTATGCAAAGCCAACTGGTGCTGGTGATGACGGTGGGAAGCTGGCGGCCGACAGGGACACCGAGATGGCAGGTTCTGATGGCATCCCCGTTCCCAGAGGACGACGAGAAGACCAACAAGCGCATCCGCGGCCTCATGGCAGAGCGTGCTCCCGACGTCACAGAGGAACCACGAGTCCACGCCATGGTAGTTTTCTTCAAGGCAGAGGCAACCAAGCGGCCACGGCGGCACGAATAGCTGATGAGCTCGATCGCGAGCACGTGTGGGTGTGCACCGTGCTCCGAGGCGGGTAGTTATCCATCACCACCGCCGTGTGGATCGACCTTCGTGGATCTCCACAGGCGGTGGATATGGATGTATTCGGGCCCCCGGGATTGAAACTGTATCCATATCCGCCGCCCGCTGGGGCACCAGGGCGTCGGATCCCAGGCGGTGGATATGCATAAATCCCCGCCTCGCACACGCGACTCCCACGATCCCTGTACCGCTCACTGTGGCCCAGCAGATTACGGGGGGGGGAGGAGGAGGAGGAGGAGGAGGAGGAGGAGGAGGAGGAGGAGGAGGAGGAGGAGGAGGAGGAGGAGGAGGAGGAGGAGGAGGAGGAGGAGGAGGCACGGGAGGGCGCCTCTGAGGTGTGGGTGGCAGCGCCCATTGCCAAACAACCTCGGCCGCGGGCGCGCGGGTGGTCGATTCTCGAGGCCTTGGCAGCCACCGTCGCGTAGCCCCCGACGAGGGGGTGGTCGAAGGTCTCACGGTGGAAGGCGCTGCCGCTATAGCCCATGCGATTCCCAGGTCCCTGATCGACTCACTGGTGACGCGTACCAGCAGGGCGCAGGAGGAGGAGTAGGCACGGGATGGGCTACTTCGCCATCGAGCGTGGATCGGCGCCGACGCGGTGCCAGCGGCAGCGCCTATTGCGGTGCAACCTCGGCCGCGGACGCGCGGGTGGTCGATGCCCGAGGCCCTGGCAGCCACCGTGTCGCGGGCCCCCCGACGTGGGGGTGGTCGAAATTCCCGCGCTGGAGGGCGCATCCATTACGGCCCATGCGAACCAAGATCCTTGACCGCCTCACATGGACAGAGCCAGCAGAGCGCAGGGACCGCAGCCAGTAGGGCCCTCGATGGAGCTCACTATGGGGCCACGGAGCGTGTGATAGGGCGTGCAGACATGTGTGCGGTAGGCACATGCGAGCGCAGCCACTGGGGCCCTCGGTGGAGCTCCCAATAAGGCCACGAAGCGCGCGAGGGGTGTGGCGAAATGGTTGACAGGTGCGGAGGGCAGGGGCAGGGATGGGAGGAGGGGGAGGAGGAAGGAGATGAGACGCAGGGCACTGCCTCTCCAAAGCGAGGACTCAACACCACAGGATGGGTGGGACAAGTAATGATTTCGGCCTCTTCGGCCCTTGCTGGAGGACCTCGTGAGGGCCTATTGGCCCGTCTTGGGCCCCTCTGGTGCCGTCTTGGGCTATTTAGAGGGCATCTTGGGTGCATCTTAGGCCGTTTTCGATGCATCTTGGAGCCTTCTTGGGCTCTCTTGGGGCCATCTTGGTTGTCTTGGCAGCAATCTTGGGTAATCTTGGAGCGGGAAGACACTGCCCCGGGAATTCTAGACGCTTCGCGTATCCCCACCAGCCCGTCCAGAAATGAGCCCCAGGGGAGTGGAGGTGATGAGGGAAGCGGGGGAGCATGCAGAAGAACAAAGAGCGGGTTGAGCCGCCATACGCCCCAAGAGGGGGAGGATGTAGGAGGAGTCGTCGTCGTCGGAGTAGGAGGAGGAAGACGAGGAGCAGGAGGAGGAGCAGGAGGAGGAGGGGGAGGAGGAGGAGGAGGAGGAGGAGGAGGAAGATGAGGAGGAGGAGATGGAGGAGGGCGAGGACGAGGAGGACGAGAAGGAGGAGGAGGAGGAGGAGAAGGAGGAGGCGGAGGAGGGGGAGGGGGAGGAGGGAGGAGGGAGAAAAAGAGGAGGAGGAGGAGGACAATGGCGAGCTTGGGGGCCTCTTGGGCCGTCTTTGGGGCCTCTTGGGGCCCCTTTTTGGGCGAGCGGGGGAGCATGCAGAAGAACAAAGGGCGGGGTGAGCCGCCATATACCCCAAGAGGGGGAGGATGTAGGAGGAGCCGTCGTCGTCGGAGTAGGAGGAGGGAGGAGGAGCAGAGGAGGAGCAGGAGGAGGAGCAGGAGGAGGAGGAGGAGGAAGATAAGGAGGAGGAGATGGAGGACTGCGAGGACGAGGGGGACGAGAAGGAGGAAAAGGAAAAGGAGGAGGAGGAGGAGGAGGAGGGGGAGGGGGAGGAGGGAGGAGGAAGAAAAAGAGGAGGAGGAGGAGGACAATGGCGAGCTTGGGGGCCTCTTGGGCCGTCTTTGGAGCCTCTTGGCGGTCCCGGGGGCCTCTTGCGTATCTCGGGGAGCCTCTTGTGGCCTCTTGGGGGTCTCTTGGGGGCCTCTTGGAGGCCTCTTGGGGGCCTCTTGGGGCCTCTTGGGGCTCTCTTGGGGCGCTCTTGGGGCGCTCTTGGGAGCTTTCGAGGCGCTCTTGGGGCCATCTTGGAGGAGATCTATCAAAGAAGGGGGGGTCCTCAATTAGCGCTGCCCCTCTAGAGTGCCTCGAATCGCTTCTTGGGCCCTTCTTGAGGCCAAAATCTTTCCAAAACCTAGGTAAAATCAATGTTTTGTGTTTTCTCGCCTTTTCGCTCTTGGAGCCGTCTTGGGCCGTCTTGGGAGCCTCTTGGGCCTCTTGGAGGTCTCTTGGGAGCCTTTTGGAGGCCTCTTGGGCGCCTCTTGGGGCCTCTTGGGGCGCTCTTGGGGCGCTCTTGGGGCGCTCTTGGGAGCCTTCGGGGCGCTCTTGGGGCCATCTTGGAGGAGATCGATCAAAGAAGAGGGGGTCCCCAATTAGCGTTGCCCCTCTAGAGTGCCTCGAGTCGCCTCTTGGGCCCCCCAAGAGGCCAAAATCCTTCCAAAACCTAGGTAAAATCATTGTTTGTTGCTTTCTCGCCTTTTCGCTCTTGGAGCCGTCTTGGGCCATCTTGAACTCTCTTGGGGCCTCTTGGGGGTCTCTTGGCAGCCTCTTAGAGGCTTCTTGGGGGCCTCTTGGGGTCTCTCGGGGCCCTCTTGGGGCGCTCTTGGGGCGCTCTTGGGAGCCTTCGGGGCGCTCTTGGGGCCATCTTGGAGGAGATCTATCAAAGAAGGGGGGAGCTCCAATTAGGGTTGCCCCTCTAGAGTGCCTCGAAGCGCCTCTTGGGCCCCCCCAAGAGGCCAAAATCCTTCCAAAACCTAGGTAGAATCAATGTTTTGTGCTTTCTCGCTTTTTCGCTCTTGGAGCCGTCTTGAGCCATCTTGGGCGCCCTGACACCTCGCGAGACGCCTCGTCCAGGTCAGTGGGGAGGGGTAAGGGGAGGGGTAAACCCCTCCCCGAAGGGAAAGAAGGGGGGTTGGCAGAGGAAACGCTCTAGACCACCTACGCCCTAAAGGGCTGGTGGGATTTCGTGCAGCCCGCTGGGTGGTCGGCGGGTTTGGCCGACCCCCCACGGGGCGCCTTCAGCAAAAAGCCCAAACCACCAGAACTTCAGCACGTGAGGCGCCCCTGTGATACATCAACAGGGGACGGCGGATCAAAGACGTCTTCGGCGAATCACCGCCGCCCCCTGTTCTTTCGGGATCGCCTAGGTGGCCGAACGTTGTTGCCAGAGGCCTGCCAAGCTATCGGACCATGTGTTCCGCGAATCGGTTTGGAAAGCGTTCGGGGAACACGGTGGGGGAGAATGAACATGACGAGGAAGAGGACGAGGCTTCTTGGGCTGTCTTGAGCCGTCGGAATGGCGTGAATAAGCAAATGCCAACAGCCTTGGAACACTTAGGGAAAAGGAATGATTTTGGTCTCTTCGGGCCCTCCTGGAGGACCTCTTGGAGGCCTCTTGGGCCGTCTTGGAAACCTCTTGGGGGTATCTTTGGCCGTCTTGGGCAATCTTGACGCCATGTTAGGCTGTCTTGGAGGCATCTTGGGCTGTCTTGGAGGTATCTTGGGGGGCGATGCTATCGGACCATGTGTTCCCCGAGCCGACTTGCAAAGCCTTCGGGGAGCACGTGGGGGAGGAAGATGAAGCGGAGGAGAAGAGGAAAAAGGAGAAGGGGGAGGATGTCTCTTCTGAGCCTCTTGAGGAACTCTTGGGCTCGATTGGGGCATCTTGGGACCGTCTTGCAGGCCATGTTGGGGCTATCTTGGGCTCTCTTGGGCCCCCTTGTGGGCCTCTTGGGGCTCTTTCAGGGCTTCTCGGGGGCCTCTTTGGTCGTCTTATGGCGTTCCCGGCCTGTCTGACGCCGTCGGGAGCCATCTTGGGGGCCTCTCTGAACCGACTTGGGGTCCTCTTGGGGCGCTTCGGGGCCGTCTTGGAGGCCATCTTGGGCGTCTTGGAGGTCTCTTGGGCTGTCTTGGGGCCCTCTTGGGGCCGTCTTGGAGGCCTCTTGGGCCTTCATAGGGGCCCTCTTGGAGGCCTCGTGGGCGATCTTGGGGCGATTTTGGCGGCCTCTTGGGCCGCCTTGATTCGTCGGGAAGCCGAGAAGCATCGAAAGCCAAAATCCTTCAAACACCTATGGAAAATCAATGATTTTGGCCTCTTCGGGCCCTCCTGGAGGACCTCTTGCAGGCCTCTTGGGCCGTCTTGGAGGCCTCTGGGGGGCCTCTTGGGCCGTTGCGTAATGGGGGGGCGGCAGATGGGGGGGCGAAGAGAAGTGCACCTTTCGTGCCCCAGAGGGGCCCTAAAGGGCCCCCCAGTGGCCCAAACGAGGTTCCTGTGGGCCCCGTGAGGGCCATAAAGGGCCCCAACGTTTCTCATCCCTCCTTTATCGCCCCCCCTTCAAACAATGCCCGCTGAACTATGGGGGGAGACGCGCGGCGTTGGATGGGCGGAAGGGGGGCAGGACAGGGTGTGGGAGAAGGAGCAGCTGAGCACAGCCCACGGAGCATGAAGGGGTGTGAGGAGGAGAGTCAGGAGAGTGATGATGATGATGATGCTGCTGCTGCTGCTGATGATGATGATGATGATGCTGATGATGATGATGCTGCCGCTGAACGTGGTGATGATGATGATAGTGATGATGCTGCTGGTGATGATGCTGATGATGGTGTTGATGATGCTGCTTCTGCTGATGATGATGATGCCGCTGCATCATCAGATCATGATGATGACGATGATGCTGCTGATGATGATGGTTATGATTATGATGATGACGATGACGATGACGATGATGCTGATGATAAGGATGCTGATGAGGATGATGATGATGATGCTTTTGCTGTTTACGATATGATGGTGATGCTGATGCTGATGCCGCTGCTTCTGCTGATGAGGATAATGATGATGCAGCTGATGCTGCTGATGATGATGCTGATGATGATCATTATAATTATCATGACGATGATGCTGCTGATGCTGATTACGATGGTAATGATGATGATGATGATGATGATGATGATGATGATGATGGTGATGCTGACGCTGACGATGATAACGCTGATTGTGATGAGGATCATGATGGTGAGGACGACGATGATGATCTTGTTGCTGATGATGACGATTCTGATGCTGATGGTGATGATGATGATGATGATGAGGACGATGATGATGACGATGACGATGATGATGATGATGATGATGATGATGATGCTGATGCTGATGACGGTGATAATGCTGATGGTGACGTGGATGATCATGATGATGACGATGCTGCTGATGATGATGCTGGTGATGCTGATGATGAGAATGGCGATGATGATGATTCTGCCGCTGCCGGTGATGATGCGGATGAGAAGGTGATAAATGATGATGACCATGACGATGATGATGCCGATGCTACTGATGATGAGGATCATGCGATGATAAGCTGATGACGATGATGCTGATGATGATGCTGATAATGATGATGATGATGATGATAATGATGATGATATTGATGATCATGCTGCTGATGAGGATTAAGTGGCTGATGATGATGGTCATGCTGTAGATGATGATGACGACGATGATGACCATGACGATGACGATGGTGATAACGATGATGATGCTGCTGCTGATGCTGATGATGATAATGATGATGCAGCTAATGCTGCGGATGATGCTGTGGATGATGATGATGATGATGATGATGATGATGATGATGATGATGATGATGATGATGATGATGGTCTTCTGATGATGACGATGACGATGGCGATAATGCTGATGATGATGCTGATGAGGATGAAGGGTGACGATGCTGATGATGCTCAGGATGATGATACTGATGAAGAAGATGATGCCGATGACGATGCTGATGCCGATGATGCTGATGATGCTGATGATGATGTTGCTCATGACGATGATGATGCCGATGATGA
>CAUYUJ010004002.1:45000-70000 GCA_963575745.1 Prorocentrum cordatum
GATGATGATGCTGATGGTGGTGGTGATGATGATGATTTCGGTGGTGGTGGTGGTGGTTGGATGATGATTGTGATGATGACGATGGTGGTGGTGGTGGTGGTAGGATGAAACTGATGATGACGAGGATGAGGATTAGGGTTATGATGAATTGGTGGATGAGGAGGAGGAGGAGGTTGATGAGGACGAGGATGAGGTTGAAGATGATGATGCTGGTGATGATGATGAGGATGATCAGGATGAGGATGCGGGGAATGATGAGGATGAGGATGAGGATGAGGATGAGGGTTATGATGATAATTTTGATGGTGGCGATGATGCTTATGATGATGGTGGTGGTAGTTGTGATGATGGTGGTGATGTTGGTTGTGGTGGTGGGAAGATGGTGATGATGGTGATGATGACGGCGAGGATGATGACGATTCTGCTGCTGCTGATGATGACGATTCTGCTGCTGGTGGTGGTAGTGGTGATGATGAGGATGATGCCCGTGGTAGTGCGATGATGGTGAGACTGATGGTGAACAGGAAGATGATGCTGATGCTGACCCAGATGCTGCAAAGGATGATGCTGATGATGATGATGATGATGATGTAGACGGTGGAGGCTGTGGTTGTGGTGGGATGATGATGGTTGTGCTGATGATGATGACGAAGTTTCATCATGAAGAGGATAAGGATGAGGTTGAGGATGGGGAGGGTGATGAGGTGGATGAGGACGAGGGCGATGATGAGGATGATGATGATGAGGAGAAGGATTAGAATGATGAGGGTGGACATGATGAGGATATTGAGGATGAGCGCGAGGATGAGGAGAATGATGAGGATGATGATAAAGATGAGGGGGGGGGTGAGGACCAGTGTAAACTCAAGGGTCACCAACGATGTTGGAATTAACCATCGCTCCAAGCTCCCCCTTCATAGGCCCTTACAACGGTTCAGTTCCATAGAGGGGCCTGCCCCGCTGGAAGACAACCGTTCGAAGACCTTGAAGCATGCCAAACCATTGTTCTCGGGATTTTCACTCCACGGATCAACCTGCTGCGTCCTGACGATCTGGAATCGTGCCAGAACGCCATTTTTGGGATGTCAACCCTGCGAATAACCATAGCTGTTGCTCCCGCATAATCATGAATCCCTCCAGCACACCATTTCTGGAACGTTGATCATGGGAAGCAGTGAAACTCTTGCAAATGATTGCAGCAAATGTGCGCAGCGCTAAGGCGAGCGTTACATTTTGAAAAGGAACTGCCCTCAATCCGTGAAGCTCTTGCACATTTTTAAAATGAATGTGCGCGGTGCTAAGGCAAGGCGCACATTTTGAAAACCAATCGCCCCACATCCGTGAAACTCTTGCATTTTTTTCACGGCGAATGTGCGCGGCGCAAAGGCGAGAGGCACATTTTGAAAAACACCCGCCCCCACTGCGTGAAGCTCTTGCGTCTTTTTACAATATGCGCTGCGCAACGGCGAGAGCCACATTTTGAAAACCACCCGCCTTCCATCTGTGAAGCTGCTGCCATGTCTAAGCTTCGGGGTCATACATGGTGAGGAGGTCCCAGGCGACGCGCCAGGGGTGTGACAGGGAGAAGCTATTCAACAGGAAAAGGAACTGAGGATGAGGATGATACTGATGATGATGATGTTGATGCTCATGATGATGATGGTGAACATGATGATGATGATGATGCTGATGCTGATGACGCTGATGATGAAAACGATGCTGATGATGCTGATGATGAGGGTACTGATGAGGATGATGATGATGATGAGGAGGATAATGAGGATGCTGATGCTGATGACGACGATGCTGATGATGACGATGACGAAGACGATGATGATACTAACGATCCTGATAGTAACGATGTTGATGATGCTGATGATGATGACGATGATGCTGCTGAAGATGGTTGTGATGGTGTGGTGATGAGGATGATGATGATGCTGACGATGTTGAGGAAGCCGATTCTGAGGATGACGACGATGACGATGCTCATGAGGCTATTGATGATGCTGATGATGGTACTGATGCTGATGATGGTGATGGTGATGATGATGATGACGATGATGATCATGGTAATGATTGCGACGACGATGTTGATGACGAAGCTGATGCTGACGATGATGGTGATGCTGCGTGTGATGATGATGTTGATGACGATGATGATCATGATGATGATGATGGTGATGCTGATGATGCTGATGCTGGTGGTGATGGTGGTGGGGATGATGATGATGATGATGATGATGATGATGATGATGATGATGATGATGTCAGTGGTGGTGGGAGATGATGATGCCACGATGATGGTGCTGATGATGCTGCTGCTGATGACGATGCTGCTGATTGTGATGATGATGGCGATACTGACGATGATGACGATGATGATAATGATGATGCTGCTGATGGTGATGGGTGTGCTGATGATGATTTCGGTGGTGGTGGTGCTGGTGAGATGGTGATTGTGATGATGCTGGTGGTGGTGAGTATAATGAAAATGATGATGAAGAGGATGAGGATGAGGTTTAGAATAATTTGGAGGAGGAGGAGGAGGAGGTTGATGATGACGAGGATGAGGTTGAATATGCTGATGCTGGTGATGATGGTGATGATGAGGAGGATGAGGATGAATATGAGGAGAATGATGATGATGATGATGATGATGATGATGATGATGATGATGATGAGGATGAGGATGAGGATGAGGATCAGGGTTATAATGATGATGATGATGATGACGCAGAAGGCTATGGTACTGATGATGATGGTGGTGGTGGTGGTGGTAGCCGTGACGATGGTGATGATGTTGGTTGTGGTGGGGGGATGATAGTAATGACGATGATGATGATGATGATGATGATGATGATGGTGATGGTGATGATGATACGATGCTGCTGCTGCCGATGATGATGATGATGACGATTCTGCTGCTTGCGATGCTGGTGGTGGTGATGATGAAGATGCTGTTCGTGGTAGTGTGATGATGCCAAGGATGATGCTGAACAGGAGGAGGACGATGCAGATGATGATGATGATGATGATGATGATGATGGCGATAATGATGATGCTGATGATGATAGCGATGATGACGATGATGATTATGATGATGAAGATGATGATTCTGGTGATGATACTGATGATGATGGTGATGATGACGATGATGTAGACGGTGGAGATGGTGGTTGTTGTGAGGTGATTTGATGGTTATGATGATGATGGTTGTGTTGATGGTGATGATGAGGGTTCATGATGAAGAGGATGAGGTGAGGGTGAGGTTGAGGATGAGGAGGAAATGGAGGTGGATGAAGGCGAGGACGATGATGAGGATGATGATGATGATGAGAAGGAGGAGCAGGATGAGGAGGATAAGGATGAGCATGAGGAGGATGATGAGGATGAAGATGAGCATGAGGAGGATGAGGAGGATGTGGGTGCGGATGGGAGAGTGATCAGGATGAGGATAAGGATGAGGGGGAGGATGAGGAGGAGAATGATGATGAGGATGAGGATGATGATGAAGATGATGATGATGATGATGATGATGATGATGATGATGATGATGATGATGGTGAGGACGACGACGACGACGACGACGACGACGACGATGATGATGATGATGATGATGATGATGATGATGATGATGATGACGATGACGATGACAATGACGATGACGATGATGATGATGATGATGATGATGATGATGATGATGATGATGATGATGATGATGATGATGATGATGATGATGATGATGATGATGATGATGGCGAGCATGAGGATGAGGGTGAGGATGAGGAGGAGGAGGAGGAGGAGCTGCAGCAGGAGTTAGAGCCGCAGGAGGAGGAGGAGGAGGAGGAGGAGGAGGTAGAGCCGCAGGAGGAGGAGGAAGAGAAGGAGGAGGAGGAGGAGGAGGAGGAGGAGGAGGAGGAGGAGGAGGAGGAGGAGGAGGGGTGGAGGAGCCGCACCTCCCCGCGCGGCGAGAGCCCCGGCCAGGACATTACAATGTACATCAACTCGCCTGGCGGCTCGGTGTCCGCGGGCATGGCCATCCGGGGCTGCCCATAGCGAGGGTTAAGTCGGGCTTGTCCCTCTACAGGAGGAATATTCAAAAATAGTCAAAAAATAGTATGGGGCCGATTTGTTGAATATTTTTTGACTATTTGGGAATATTTTTGGAGCATTTTTCAACTTCCGTCCAAAACCCGCCTGTAAGGGGACATGCCCGACCTAAAGCGAGGGCCACGAGGGGCGTGGCGGCCCGCGCGGGCGACCCGTCCGCGGCGACGCCCCCGACCTGGTGCGCCGCCTCGGCCGCCCCCCCCCCGAAGGGGGTGGCCTCGGGCAGCCAGCTCCTCGCCGGCCTGGCCCCCCCCGCTCCGGCTCCCTGCTCCTCGCCTCCTCCACTCTTTTCCTCGCCTCCTCTTCCCCGCCACGCCGCCTCCCCCTCTCCTCCTCCTCCTCCTCCTCCTCCTCCTCCTCCCTCCTCCTCCTCCTCCTCCTCCTCCTCCTCCTCCTCCTCCCCCGTCGGCCCTCCTCTCCTCCTTCTTCTCTCTCTCTCTCTTTCTCTCTGCCTCTGTTTCGGTCTCTGTCTCTCTCTCTCTCTCTCTTTATGTCTCTCTCTGTCTTTCTCCTTTCTCTGTCCTTTCTCTCTGTCCTTTCTCCCTCTCTCTCTCTCTCTTCTTGCTCTCTCTCTCTCTCGCCATCGTGCCTGGGTTGTGGTATAAAGCCTATTGGCCTCTCGGGGGCCACTTGGAGACAGTTCGAAGCCTCTTAGGGGCCGTTTTGGGACCTCTTGGGGCCTCTTTTGGTCCTCTTGGGGGCCTCTTGGGGCCTCTTGCGGGCCTCTTGGGGGCCTCTTGGGGGCCTCTTGGGGGCATCTTGGGGCTTTTTTGGGCCCTTGTGGGGGCCTGGGTGCCTCTTGGCGCCTCCTGGGGGCCTCTTGGGGCGGAAGGCTCGGATTTTCGGTTCGTGTTCTCTCTCTTGGGCTTCTTCTGGGGCCGTCTTTGGGCCCTCCAGGGCCGTCTTGGGCGCGTCTTGGGCCGTCTTGGGGCGCTCTTAGGCCGTCTTGGGGCCCTCTCGGAGGCCTCTTGGGCCGTCTTGAGGTGGTTTGGGGGCCTCTTGGGCCGTCTTGGATCGTCGGAAAGCCGCACAGGCGAGACCGCCAAAGTCTTTCAAAACTGTGGGACAATCACTGACTTTTGCCTCTTGGAGCTCTCTTGGGAGGCCTCTTGGAGGCCTCTTGTGGCGTCGTGGAGGCCTTTTGGGCCATCTTGAGGCCATCTCGGGCGTCGTGGAGCGATCTTGGGGCGACTTGGGGTCCTCTTTGACCGTGTCGGGAGCCTCTTGGGCTCATTCTGGGATGCTCTCCTGGGCGGTGTAGGCCGACGCGAGCGATTCCGGCCGATTCCAGCAGACCCCAGGCCTGCCCCCTGCCCGGGAAACGGTTGGTCCGGGGCCCTTGAAGACCCACAGTTCTGGCTGCAGCAGCATCACAGCCCTCGCAGTGCTGCGTGAGGCTTGGGGCCCTCCACTTCGTGCCAGAGGCGCTGCGTCTGCGTGTTGGCGTTCTGACGCCCATACCCTCGCCATCGAGGTGGTGATGGGTTGGGGAGGCTATTGGATGCATCCAGGGGAGTGTCCAAGGCGTCGCTGGCAGCCGCACGCATCACGCTCGCCATCAACCGTTTGCAAAAGCCGTCCTCCTCCCTCGTGGAGCGCGACCGCCAGGAGCACCTAGGCAGCATGGCGGCCAAGGCGCGCGCGTGTGCCCAGCACGGCGACTCCCGCGGTGCCTATGCCATCGTCCGCTCGCTCGCCGGGCGCTCCCTCGGGGCCACTACCGCTGTGTACGAGCCAGATGGCAGTCCCACCGAGTCCAAAGAGGCCTTGGAGCTACGATGGCCAAAGAGGCTTGGAGCTACGATGGCCTTGGAGCTGCGATGGAGCTGCAGGTGTGACATCCGCGAGCCGACCCGCCCGCCGTCCGACATTCCGGTCGCGCTCGACCTCGGCCCGGCCGCTCACGAGAAGGCTTTCGCCCATCTCGGGAGGAGCAAGGGGGTCGGCCCCGACCGAATACCAGCAGAGCTCCTTCAGGCCGGCGGCAGCGCTGCTGCAGTTCGGTATTCCGAGGTGTCAGCTCGCGTCGCTGCGAGCGCTTCCTGGCCCGCCCAGTGGCGAGGAGGTCGAATGATCGACCTCTACAGAGGCAAGGGTGACCGAGCAGACTGCGATCAGAGTCGCGGCCTCCTGCTGGCAGACCACGCGTTCAAAGCAGTCACGGGGATCATCAAGACAGCGTGCGACAGGGAGTACGAGGCCAATATGCCGCGCGATCAGCATGGCGCTGTTTCTGGCAGAGGCACTGACTTCGCGTCACATATTATTCACTGGGTGATCCAAGCGGCGGAGCTTTTTCAGTGGTCGATTTGCGTCCTGTTCACTGACCTGGTTAAGGCGTTTGACCGTGCAGTACGTCAGCTCGTGCTTGGTTGGGGCCAGATTCCACCTGCGGAGCGATACCGGCACCTCATCTTCATCGGCGTCAGCGCCAAGTCTGCCCAGTGGATCCACGATTACATCGAGGAGCGTGGCTGCGTCTTGGAGCAGTGGAACGTGGACCCAAAGGCAATCGAATTGGCTGAGTTGCTCCACGGCGGCGCTTGCCTTCAAGTCGGCTCCCACGACAGCCGTTCTCAGCTTTACCGGGGGGCGCCAGGGGTGTAAGCTCGGATCTGTGCTGTTCAACAGCGCGTACGCCGTGGCGCTAGACATGCTTCATTCGGAGCTTCGGGCCGCCAGCATCTCGCTTCGAGTTAGGTCCGGCGGGGCGGCCTTCTGGTGTCAAGGTTGCAGCTCGCCCCCGACCTGGGGCGCGGCTCGCGCCTGCGAGCCCGATGGCAGCGAGGAGTTCGACGACGTCGTCGACGCGACTTTCGTCGATGATGAAGCGATTGCGATCACTGCCGCTACCCCAGACTTGCTCGACATTGCGATTGAGAAGCTACTCGAGATCGTCAGCTGTATCTTCGAGCTCCTGCACATCGAAATCAATTGGGCCGCAGGCAAAACCGAATGTCTGCTCAAGTACCGCGGCCACGGTGCAGTCGCTCATCGCGAACGCCGCCGTTGCACCCAGGATGGTAGACTATACCTGCAAGTGCCGGGAAGTGCGTCCATGGTGCACGTGGTGGACAGCTACAAGCACTTGGGCGTTATCACGGCCATCGGAGGTGACGCATACAAAAAAATGTTCACTGCGTGGGCGCTGCTATGACGGCCTATTCGCCCATCGCTGTGAAGGTGTTTGGGAGCCCCCGGATCTTGAACGCCGTTAAGGTCTCGTTCCTTCGCTCTCTCGTGGAGTCCAGGCTGTTAGTCAACATACATGTGACCGTTGTTTCTAGACGCGCCATGAAGGCTTTAAATTCAACCTACATGCGCGTTGTGCGAAGAATCCTCGGGGAGGTGAGATACCAGCATAGTGATGTTACAGACTTCCAGGCTCGGCTTCAGCTTGGTTTGCCTTCTGTAGATTGCATTGTCTGTCGCGCTCGCCTCCGATACGTAGGGCGCGTGATCAGGAATCAACCTCGATCGGTCCTCGCCCTCCTCTCCCTCCGTAGAGGCGAGAAGTGTCTCCCTTGGGTCACACAATTCCGCGACGATTTAAGCGACCTTGTGAAGTTTAGCCGCGCAGCCGCCCGTCTGCCGAGCTTCGACCTCGATCCATCCGCGTGGCTTGATTTCATGTCCCATGAGTCGGAATGGGCAGCTTCCATCAGGCAAGTCTTCTTTTTCGAGTCTGTCACAGACCGCGTTCGGCAGCCCCCCGACGTGGATGGCCGCCAGCTCGCGCACTCATGTCCCAAGTGCGGCAAAGCCTTCGTCGATGCCAAGGCTTTGGCCCAGCACTGGAGAATCAAACATACTGTTCGCACACATGCTAGATTTCACATCTCATCATCAGTGTGTCCGGTCTGGAGTCTTGACTTCCAGGATCGCCTCCGGCGTCTCGCTCACCTGTCCGATCCTCGCCGGCCGCGATGTTGGTGAACCTTTTTAGACACGAGCCATGCCCGACTTGACGATGCAGAGGTCGATCGGCTCGACGCCATCGACCGAGAGCTTCGTCGTGCTGCTCAGCGGCAGGGTCGGTCCCACCACTTCGCGCGAGTTCCTGCTCGCCGCCGCGATGGCAGGGTGATCGGCCGCACGGCATGAGCCCGTCTGTGAATTCTTCACACTACAGTTCTTGAGTCTGCCCAGGCATCCTTGCCGCAAAAGGTATCCTCTCTTTTTTTGGGGCATCTCTCTCTCTCTAGATGTATACACACATTTCTCTTGTTCTCTCTCTCTCTCTCCCCCCTCTGTCTCTCTCTCTCTCTCTCTCCCCCTCTCCTCAGTCATCCCTTTCCTCTTCATTCATCTTCCTTCTCCCTCATCTTCCTTTTCTCATTCCCAACCCTCCTTGGTTGGGTATTCGTTTTGAATAGAGGGGTGTGCTCGCGTCTCTCCTTCTCCTCCTCCCGCCTCCCGCCTCCTCTCGCCTCCTGCCCTCTCTTCGCCGTCGCTGGGGGGATGCGATCTGCGAAGCTGTCGCCACGTTCGACGGCGGCTGGTGGGTCCTGCGGAGTGAGGCACCGCGCTGATCTGAGGTAGACCTCGCCGTCCCTGGGGGGCTGCGATCTGCGAAGCTGTCGCCACTTTCGAGGGCTGCTGGTGGGTCATGCGGAGTGAGACACCGCGCAGATCTGAGGTAGACCTCGCCGTCCCTGGGGGGCTACGATTTGCGAAGCTGTCGCCACTTTCGAGGGCTGCTGGTGGGTCTTGCGGAGTGAGGCACCGCGCAAATCTGATGCAGACCTCGCCGTCCCTGGGGGTTTGCGATCTGCGAGACTGTCGCCACTTTCGAGGGCTGCTGGTGGGTCCTGCCGAGTGAGGCACCGCGCAAAACAGAGGTAGACCTCGCCGTCCCTGGGGGGCTGCGATCTGCAAGACTGTCGCCACTTTCGAGTGCTGCTGGTGGGTCCTGCGGAGTGAGGCACCGCGCAGATCTGAGGTAAGCACCGCGCAGATCTGAAGTAGACCTCGCCGTCCCTGGGGGGCTGCGATCTGCGAAGCTGTCGCCACTTTCGAGGGCTGCTGGTGGGTCCTGCGGAGTGAGGCACCGCGCAGATCTGAGGTAGACCTCGCCGTCCCTGGGGGGCTGCGATCTGCGAAGCTGTCGCCACTTTCGAGGGCTGCTGGTGGGTCCTGCGGAGTGGGCACCGCGCGGATCAGAGGTAAACCTCGCCGTCCCTGGGGGGCTGCGATCTGCGAAGCTGTCGCCACTTTCGAGGGCTGCTGGTGGGTCCTGCGGTGAGGCACCGCGCCTGACGTCCCTGGGGGGCTGCGATCTGCGAACACTTTCGAGGGCTGCTGGGTCCTGCGGAGTGAGGCACCGCGCGGATGAGCGACCTCGCCGTCCCTGGGGGGCTGCGATCTGCGAAACTGTCGCCACTTTCGAGGGCTGCTGGTGGGTCCTGCGGAGTGAGGCACCGCGCAGATCTGAGGTAGACCTCGCCGTCCCTGGGGGGCTGCGATCTGCGAAGCTGTCGCCACTTTCGAGGGCTGCTGGTGGGTCCTGCGGAGTGAGGCACCGCGCAGATCTGAGGTAGACCTCGCCGTCCCTGGGGGGCTGCGATCTGCGAAGCTGTCGCCACTTTCGAGGGCTGCTGGTGGGTCCTGCCGAGTGGGGCACCGCGCAGATCAGAGGTAGACCTCGCCGTCCCTGGGGGGCTGCGATCTGCGAAGCTGTCGCCACTTTCGAGGGCTGCTGGTGGGTCCTGCGGAGTGCGGCACCGCGCAGATCAGAGGTAAACCTCGCCGTCCCTGGGGGGCTGCGATCTGCGAAGCTGTGACCACTTTCGAGGGCTGCTGGCGGGTCATGCGGAGTGAGGCACCGCGCAGATCTGAGGTAGACCTCGCCGTCCCTGGGGGGCTGCGATCTGCGAAGCTGTCGCCACTTTCGAGGGCTGCTGGTGGGTCCTGCGGAGTGAGGCACTGCGCAGATCTGAAGTAGACCTCGCCGTCCCTGGGGGGCTGCGATCTGCGAAGCTGTCGCCACTTTCGAGGGCTGCTGGTGGGTCATGCGGATTGAGGCACCGCGCAGATCTGAGGTAGACCTCGCCGTCCCTGGGGGGCTGCGATCTGCGAAGCTGTCGCCACTTTCGAGGGCTGCTGGTGGGTCCTGCCGAGTGGGGCACCGCGCAGATCAGAGGTAAACCTCGCCGTCCCTGTCGCCACTTTCGAGGGCTGCCGGTGGGTCCTGCCGAGCGAGGCACTGCGCAGGTCTGAGAGTGCTGGTGGGTCCTGCGGAGTGAGGCACCACGCAGATCTGAGCCGGACCTCGCCATCCCTGGGGGGCCGCGAGCCTCGCGAGTGCCGCTGGCAGAATTGTATGCGCCCACGTCACGTTATCACCACTGCATAACGTGTCCAAGGCTAGTTACTCGTGCCCCGCATTGCGCAGGGGTTGGGTACGTCGCCAGGGTAATTTTCCTTTCCTCCCTCCTCCGAATTCCGTCCTCGTTCCGCCTTCGTGCCTCTGCCGTGAAGATGTCCCTCCTCCTCGCATCACCAAGCGGGTCGCTACGACGGCCCGGGCGTTTCGAAAGAGTCTGATCTTGCATCTGAAGTTACATCAGGTACTGGTTCAGCGCCGCGCACATTCGCTGTGCCAGCTTCCAACAATTAAACGGTTGGATGGCGCATGCTTTGCCCAACATGGTCCTCGCCCCAGCGCTGGGCACACTCGTTTGAGGAGCCAAGATATGAAGGGCGGTTTACGTTCTGTCAGGTTCGTCCAAAAGTAGGTTTCCAGAACGATGCTCACGCCACAACGCCGCGCTCATTGGCCTTTCAGCTAACAGGGCCCTAACATGCTCCACCGATGGAGTGGGGAGGGGGTTCAAGTTTAGGGATACACTTAAGGCCACACATCTTCTGACACGAATGAAACCAGACACCAGGAAGGAGAAGGGTTCTGTTTCAAATCAGGGCTCATTGTTGAGCTTTTCGCCGAAAAGCACGACCGTAAGCTTGATGACGCGCAGCAGCCACACGGATCGAGCGTGGCTATATTTCGTCCAATTTGTAATCTCGTTGTAGTTTTTTTTTGTGGACGTGCTGGATGTCGCCTGGTGGTGCTTGTGCTGGCTAGAGGTCTAAATAAAGGATGGACCATTAAAAAACGGGGCTCTCGCACGAGTGGCAGGCCTGGGGGGGTTGTCATGTCAAGGTTGCGTTCCCGTCGTGAAAAGAGCTGTGTGTTTGGAACTTCTGGGGGAGGGGACTTAGGACGGGAGGGTGTACTGCAGCCAGATGTTACTCTCCTCCTCCTCCTCCTCCTCCTCCTCCTCCTCGTTCTCCTCTCTCTTCCCTCTCCTCTTCCTCCTCCTCGTTCTCCTATGCATTTCTTCCTCTCCCCTTCCGTTCCTCCCCCTCTTCATGCTGGATCCCATCCTTTCACCACCCAGCCTCCGTCTCGAACCTTCGCCTATTAGCAGCCCCGGGCCATCCACGACACAATGCAGTTCATCCCGTGCGACGTTAAGACGGTGTGCTTTGGGCTGGCGGCATCCATGGGCTCCCCGGGCGGACATAGGGAGTGGGCTGGGCTGGAGGCGGGGGGGGGTCTCGCGGCATCAGCTCCAGAGCTGGAAGGATCAGGGGATGGAGAGGAGAGGAGAGGAGAGATGGGAGGACAGGGGGAGGGGAGGAGATGAGTCGGGAGAGAGGAGGGAGGAGACGAGAGTGGACAGGATAGTGGAGAGAGGTAGGCTAGGTGCGCTCGCGCCACATCTGACATTCTACCCCTCCCTCCTATTCCACTCCACCGTCTCGAATCCGTGTCGTTTCTATCTGCTGAGCCGAGTGTCGCATGGGGCCTTGATCCCAGACTTGCCCCTGCAGTGCAAGAGGCCCGACAGGGGGAAGACGGGGCCAGCCAGCGCGCAGAGAGAGATCGGGCGTGCCGCCCGCCCGTGGCGCGGAGAAGAGGCGGGCCTGGCAGAAGAGCACCCTGCAGGGCAAGAGGCACGGGGGAGGAGGAGGAGGAGGAGGAGGAGGAGGAGGAGGAGGAGGAGGAGGAGAAGGACAGGGTGTTGGGGGGGGGGCGGGGCGGACATCAGGAGGGTGGGCGGTAGCTGGAGCGAGGCTTGCAGGTTTACCTCGTCTCGATCCTGTTCTGTGATGCCTCCGTGCTTCAGTGTTCTAGGGTCTCAGCCTCTGTAGCCCACTATGGTGTTGGTGCTGGAGGAGGGAGAAAGAGAGCAGGAATAGGATGAGGACCAGGAGGAGGTGGCGTCGCCCTTCTTGCTGCAACCCTCCTGCCAGATCTGCTTGCGGCTCTTACTGGCTGCCTGACGTCGTATAACCAAACATCGGTGGCATCCAAGGGGGGTTGTGAGGACTAGAGGGGGGGTATCTCCCGACTGTCATGGCTCCCTCTTGCTAAACATATCCGCTGGCCCCACTCATCCGCGCACATGCCTGGGGCCTCGTGCGCACCCCCCTTCTTTCTGGCCCGCCTCTGCGGCGCACCCGAAGAGAACTCTTGCTCGGGTGGGAGGGCTGCGAGGGTCTCAGTCCCAGGCCGAACCGAGCTGCAGCATCGATGAAGAGGAGGAGAAGGAGAAAGAGGAGGAGAAGGAAGAGGATGGTGATGATGAGGAGGCGGAAACAAGAGGTGCGGGATGGGAGGATGGGAGGGGGGAAATGATGATACTGATGATGGTGGGGGGGGGTGATGAATGATGATGACGATGCTGGTATTGGTGGTGTTTGTGATGATGCTGCTGCTGATGATGGCGATGATGATGATGGTGACGACGACGATGACGATGGTGACGACGACGAGGACGATGGGGATGATGATGCTGATGATACTGATGATGATGATGATGATGCTGATGCTGGTGATGGTGATGATGATGCTGATGGTGCTGATGCTGATGCTGACGATGATGGTGCAGATTTTTATCATGACGATGACGACGATGATGCTGATGCTGATGACGACGATGGTGATGACGACGACGATGAGATTATGATGCTTCTGGTGATGTTGATGATGATGGTGATGATTGTGGTGGTTGTGATGCTAATGATGATTCTGTTGATGATGACGATGATGATGCTGCTGATGATGATGAGGATGATGATGCTGATGACAGTGGTGGTGGTGGTGGTGGTGGTGGTGATGATGATGCTGCTGATGCTGACGATGATGATGCTGATGATGATGCTGATGATGATGATGATGCTGATGATGATGATGATGATGATGATGATGATGATGATGATGATGATGATGATGACGTTGATGACGATGATGCTGATGCTGATGATGATGACGAGGAGGAGGAGGAGGAGGAACAGGAACAGGAGGAGAGGTACGGTGTCGTCCTCGTCGTCGTCGTCGTCGCTGCTGCGGTGGAGTCCAGCCCGCGGCTTTAGCCTGGGAGCGGTTCGCCCTATCCTCCTTGGGGGCGGCCAAGGGGTTGATGACTAGGGCGGGGGCTGATATCATGGTCGGAACCATGATATCTCCCCATATTTCATGGCCCCGCGTCTTATTTCAATCCGTTCCCTGGCCCCACTCCCTGGTCCGCGCACAAGCCTCGAGCAATGATTTGCGACCCCCCCCTCTTGGACGCCCCCCTCTTGGACGCCCCCGACCTCTACCTTCTCCTGATCTGGGTTGGAGGATCGAGGATTCTCGAAGACCGAGGTTGGAGGATCGAGGGTCGGGGACTCCTCCCGAGATCTGTTGAACTCTCACTACTGAAGAATGATGACTGTTCAGCCCCCCCCCCTTCGGTGACCATTGTGTTTTTCAATTGAAGTGCTTCCCCCGGGGCTCGCACCTTGTTTTTTTATCAGGGAAAGTCACTCGGCTTAAACTGCGATGTTGGCCCCTGGATTACAACAACAACGGCTCCAGCTTGAGACTTCCTCACAATTTAGCCAGGACCCCTGCTTCCGCCTGAGACTTCCTCGCATTTTACTGAGGAATCGCGCTCTCGCTTGGAACATCCTTACAATTAATTCAGAAATCGCTCTCTCGGCGCTCTGGAGTCGCGCTCTCGCTGGAGACATGCTTGCAATTTACTCAAGAATCGCGCTCTTGCGTTGGAATTTTCCGCAATTTCTCAAGCGCCGCTCTCCAGACACTCAGGCACCCAGCGCTCACGCGTAGGACTCCCTAACAGCTTATTTAGGAATCGGGATCTCGCTGCCCTTCGTGGCCCCGTTGCAGCCCTTCGTGGCCCCCTCGCTACCCTTCGTGGATCCGTTGCAGGCTTTCGTGGCCCCCTCGCTGCCCTTCGTGTCCCCGTTGCAGCCCTTCCTAGCCCCTTCGCTGCCCTTCGTGGCTCCCTTGCAGCCCTTCGTGGTACCCTCGCTGCCCTTCGTGGCCCCGTTGCAGCCCTTCCTGGCCCCCTCGCTGCCCGTCGTGGCCCAGTTGCTGCTCTCAGTGGCCCCGTCCTTACCCTCTGCGGCCCAACATACGTATGCCCTTCGTGGCCCCCGCTTTTTCGCGCCCGTCGTGGCTTCATACGCATACCTTTCGTGGCCCCGCTGTCGCCCTTCGTGGCCCCCTTCCTACCCTTCGTGGCCCCGCTGTCGCTCTCGCCCTCGCTCTCGCTTTCGCTCGTCGTCGTCGTCGTCGGTCCCCTGTCCGTCCCTTTTGGGGTCGGGTTGCCGCCGATCAGCGCTGCCGCCGGCCAGGCCAACCGAACGGTCCGCGGCCGCCCCGCCGCTTGCCGCGGCCTGGCCTGCAGGGCAGAAGTATATACCCCCCATAAAGGGTACGATCGAAGACGAAGAGGGCGGGTATCGAGGGTTTGGGAAATACATGTTGGATGATACTCGATCATATAACAGCGATGAGTCTTAAACTGATTGTAGTTGCAGTCGTAGTTGTAGTGGTAGTTGTTGTTGTTGTTGTTGTTGTTGTTGTTGTTGTCGTTGAACTCTCACTACTGAAGAATAATTATTGTTGATCCCCCCTCCGGTGCGCATGTTTATTTTCCCCACATCCAAAGTGGGGTTCTTGTTTTCTCTGGACACCCCGCGCAGGAACAGGAACACACACACACACCCACTCACACTCACTCACACTCTCTCATCATCAACCTCATCAGCATCATCGATGATGCTCTCTCACATGCTTAGTCACTCACATACTCATCATCATCATCACTCGCACTCTCTCACACGCTCACGATCATCATCATCATCATCATCATCGGCATCGGCATCATCCTCATTCAAACATCATCATCGCCACCACCACTCACAATCAATCATCATCCTCTTCACCACTCATCTTCACCACCACTCATCATCCTCATCCTCATCATCGTTGAGTAAATTGTGAGGAAGTCTCAGGCGGGAGCCCCCTCCCTATGGGGCCCGCAGATCATGTTGGTAATCCGAGCGGGTCATCGGAACCTGTAACTGTCGTCACTTTTGGGCCCAGGCCTGAAATGGAGGAAGTCTCAGGCGGGAGCCTCGTCTGTGAGTGAATTGGGAGGAAGTCTCAGGCGGGAGCTCCCTCCCTATGGGGCCCGCAGATCATGTTGGTAATCCGAGCGGGTCATCGGAACCCTGTAACTGTCGTCACTTTTGGGCTCGTCAAGCCTGAATTTGGAGGAAGTCTCAGGCGGGAGCCTCGTCTGTGAGTGAATTGTGAGGAAGTCTCAGGCGGGAGCCCCCTCCCTATGGGGCCCGCAGATCATGTTGGTAATCCGAGCGGGTCATCGGAACCCTGTAACTGTCGTCACTTTTGGGCTCGTCAAGCCTGAATTTGGAGGAAGTCTCAGGCGGGATCCTCGTCTCTGAGTGAATTGTGAGGAAGTCTAAGGCGGGAGCCCCCTCCCTATGGGGCCCGCAGATCATGTTGGTAATCCGAGCGGGTCATCGGAACCCTGTAACTGTCGTCACTTTTGGGCTCCTCAAGCCTGAATATGGAGGAAGTCTCAGGCGGGAGCCTCGTCTGTGAGTGAACTGCGAGGAAGTCTCAGGCGGGAGCCCCCTCCCTATGGGGCCCGCAGATCATGTTGGTAATCCGAACGGGTCATCCAAAACTTGTAATTGTCGTCAATTTTGGGTTCTCGCGCTGCCAGAACGCAGCTCCCAGGCCACATTTTGGAAGCAACGAGGAAGTTCTTGGGCTCCTCAGGTCGCCGAGGTGCTGCGACAGGGCGCCGAAGGCGCCGACGACGACGGCCAGGCCGAGGCGCGGGCGCGGAGCTTGCTGATGTTCAGGCCCAGCGAAAGGGAGTTCACATGGCAGAGCTCGGGGGCGCACAGCGTGCGCCGCTCGGGGTTCACCCTGACGCACGCGTCCTACCTGACCTCCACGCTGTCGCAGGGCCAGACGCTGCGCAAGGGCGTCACCATCGACTGCGCGAGAGACGAGGACGCTGGCCGCACGGGCATGTCGGACGAGCAGTGGTGGCTGCACCTCTACGTCATGTTCTCCCGCGCCACGTGCATGCGGAACATGCTGATCCTGCGGCCGCCGCCGCGAGAGTTCCTGGAGTGCGGGCCGCCGGCGTCCCTGCGGAAGGCGCTCCTGGAGTTCGACAAGAGAGCGGTTTTGTCCAGGGCGGAGGCGAAGCAGCTCGCGGCAGAGCTGGGCTTCGTGCTGCCTTCCGCCTGAGCGCGGCTGCGCCTCGCTCGAAGCCCGCGGGGTTGTCCCAACGGCTTGGTCTTGCGCGCCAACGGCTCGCGGGGTTGTCCCGACAGCCTGGCCCGCGGGGTTGTCCCAACGGCTGCGCGACGTGACCAGTAGAGAACGCGCCTGTGCTGGCCGTGGCGGCGACGGCGCCGAGGAACATCGACATGCGCGCTCATGCAACAGGAAGGGGAGGAGGTGGCGGGGCGCGGAACAAACAGGGGGGCGAGGATGGGGACAACGTAAGGAGTGGAAGGGGGGCCCGCGCCAAGGCGAGAGGAAATATACGCAGAAGAGACAGCCAGGACGCCTCACCAACCACGAGGACGACGGTGATGGCTTTTTCCAGATTCGCCCAGAGGATTCTTATGCGGGGTTCTTCCGTCGGAGTAATTTTCAATTGAAGTGCCCCTCCTGGCGCTCGCACCTTGTTTTGTATCAGGGAAAGTCTTGAGGCTCAAACTGTGCCCCTGGCCCCCCGTTTACAACAACAACGGCTTCCGCTTGATATTTCATCGAAATATACTCCGGTCCCCCGATTCCGCGTGAGACTTCCTCGCAATTTACTCAAGAATCGCGCTCCCGCCTGAGACTTCCTCGCAATTTACTCAGGCGCCGCGCTCTTGCCATTCAGGAATCGCGCGTTCGCTGGGGACTTTATCAAATTTACTTAGGAATCGCTCTCTCGCTGGAAACTTCCTGGCTAATCGCGCAGAGCTCACGATCGATCCGTCCGCTCGGCCCGCCCGTCAGGGTCATGCCCTTCGTGCCCCATGCTCGCTCGCGCCCTTTGTGCCTCATTGCTGCCCTTCGTGGTGCCTCCCCTTGTGGCCCAGTCGCTGCCCTTCGTGGCCCCGATGCTGCCCTCAGTGGCCCCTCGCTGTCCTTTGTGACCCATGTATACGCCCTTCGTGGCCCCCACTCGCTCGTGCCCTCAGTGGCCCAATTGCTGCCCTTCGTGGCCCCGCTGCTGCCCTCCGTGGCCCCCTCGCTGCCCTTTGTTGCCCATATGTGCGCCCTTCGTGGCCCCCAGTGGCTCGTGCCCTCAGTGGCCCCATTGCTGCGCTTCGTGGCCCCAGTGTAGCCTCGTGTGCCTCCCCCCCGCTGCTCTCAGTGGCCCCTTCGCTGCCCTTTGTGGCCCATATATTCGCCCTTCGTGGCCCCCAGTGGCTCGTGCCCTCAGTGGCCCCATTGCTGACCTTCGTTGCCCTGGCGTAGGCCCTTTGTGGCCCATCTACATGCCCGTCGTGGCCCTGGTGGCCCAATTGCTGCCCCTCGTGGCCCCGCTGCTGCCCTCAGTGGTCCCCTCGCTGCCCTTTGTGGCCCATATGTGCGCCCTTCGTGGCCCCCAGTCGCTCGTGCCCTCAGTGGCCCCATTGCTGCCCTTCGTGGCCCCGCTGCTGCCCTCAGTGGCCCCCCCCCGCTACCCAATGTGTCCCCCATCGCTGCGCTTGGTGGCCCATGTGTTCGCCCTTCGTGGCCCCCAGTCGCTCGTGCCCTCAGTGGCCCCATTGCTGCCCTTCGTGGCTCCAGCGTAGCTCCTTGTGTCCCCCCCCGCTGCCCATTGTGGCCCCGCTGCTGCCTTCAGTTGCCCAGACGCCGCCCTTCGTGGCCCCCAGTGGCTCGTGCCCTCAGCGGCCCCGTTGCTGCCCTTCGTGGCCCCAGCGTAGCCCCTCGTGGCCCCCTTGCTGCCCTCTGTGGCCTGGTAAATGCCCTCAGTGGCCGCATTGCTGCCCTTCGTGGCCCCGCTGCTGCCCTCAGTGGCCCCCATTGCTGCCCACTGTGGCCGCATTGCTGCCCTTGGTGGCCCATGCATACGCCCTTGGTGGCCCCCGCTCGCTCGTGCCCTCAGTGGCCCCACTGCTGCCCTTCGTGGCCCCGCTGCTGCCCTTCTGTGGCCCCATTGCTGCTTCTCTCGTCCGCAGTTCTGCTCCCTCCCTCTTGTCCCTTGCCTCCCTCCCTTCCCCCACTGCTTTCTCCTTTTTTTTCCTCTCTCCTCTCTGTCCCTCTCTCCCTCTCTCTTTCTGTCGCTCTCTCTCTCTCTCTCTCTCTCCTTTCTCGCTCCTCTTGCTCTTTTAGGGGCTGCGCCCAACACACGTGGCAGGTCAGGAAGATGTACCCCCCAGTGGTGGGGGTACGATCGAAGACGAAGAGGGCGGGTATCGGGGGTTTGGGATATACGTTGAGAGGTACGCGCGAGCAGATAAGAGCGAACAGTCTTAAAATGATTGTTGTTGTCGTTGACGAAACCATTCGTTGGCGCTTCCCCCCCCGGCGCAACGCAACGCAACGCAACGGACCCCCCCAGGCGCAAAGGAGGGTTAATCTTACTCGGGAGTTGGAGCTTTTAATCGTGAAGAGAGTGAAGTTAGTGCGGTGTCATAGTGTAGTGTCGAGAACCCTTGCGTGTGACACTACAGTATGACACTACACTAAGGTTAGTGTGGTGTCATAGTGTAGTGTCGAGAACCCTTGCGTGTGACACTACAGTGAGACACTACACTGAGATTAGTGTGGTGTCATAGTGTAGTGTCGAGAACCCTTGCGTGTGACACTACAGTACGACATTACACTAAGGTTCGTGTGGTGTCATAGTGTAGTGCCGAGAACCCTTGCGTGTGACACTACAGTATGACACTACACTAACGTTAGTGGGGTGTCGTAGCGTAGTGTCGAGAACCCTTGCGTGTGACACTACAGTATGACACTACACTAAGGTTAGTGTGGTGCCATAGTGTAGTGTCGAGAACCCTTGCGTGTGACACTATAGTGCGACACTACACTAAGGTTCGTGTGGTGTCATAGTGTAGTGTCGAGAACCCTTGCGTGTGACACTACAGTATGACACTACACTAAGGTGAGTGTGGTGTCATAGTGTAGTGTCGAGAACCCTTGCGTGTGACACTACAGTGTGACACTACACTAAGGTGAGTGTGGTGTCATAGTGTAGTGTCGAGAACCCTTGCGTGTGACACTACAGTATGACACTACACTAAGGTCAGTGTGGTGTCATAGTGTAGTGTCGAGAACCCTTGCGTGTGACACTACAGTACGACATTACACTAAGGTTAGTGGGGTGTCATAGTGTAGTGTCGAGAACCCTTGCGTGTGACACTACAGTGTGACACTACACTAAGATTAGTGTGGTGTCATAGTGTAGTGTCGAGAACCCTTGCGTGTGTCACTATAGTGCGACACTACACTAAGGTTCGTGTGGTGTCATAGTGTAGTGTCGAGAACCCTTGCGTGTGACACTACAGTGTGATACTACACCAAGGTCCGTGTGGTGTCATAGTGTAGTGTCGAGAACCCTTGCGTGCGACACGACAGTATGACACCACACTAGGGATAGTGTGGTGTCACAGTGTAGTGTCGAGAACCCTTGCGTGTGACACTACAGTATGACACTGCACTAAGGTCAGTGAGGTGTCATAGTGTAGTGTCGAGAACCCTTGCGTGTGACACTACAGTATGATACTACACTAAGGCTAGTGTGGTGCCATAGTGTAGTGTCCAGAACCCTTGCGTGTGACACTACAGTACGACATTACACTAAGGCGAGTGTGGTATCATAGTGTAGTGCCGAGAACCCTTGCGTGTGACACTACAGTATGACACTACACTAAGGTGAATGTGGTGTCATAGCGTAGTGTCGAGAACCCTTGCCACTACACTATGACACTACACTAAGGTTAGTGTGGTGCCATAGTGTAGTGTCGAGAACCCTTGCGTGTGTCACTATAGTGCGACACTACACTAAGGTTCGTGTGGTGTCATAGTGTAGTGTCGAGAACCCTTGCGTGTGACACTACAGTATGACACTACACTAAGGTGAATGTGGTGTCATAGCGTAGTGTCGAGAACCCTTGCGTGTGACACTACAGCACGACACTACACTAAGGTTAGTGTGGTGCCATAGTGTAGTGTCGAGAACCCTTGCGTGTGACACTACAGTATGACACTACACTAAGGTCAGTGTGGTGTCACAGTGTAGTGTCGAGAACCCTTGCGTGTGACACTACAGTACGACATTACACTGAGGTTAGTGGGGTGTCATAGTTTAGTGTCGAGAACCCTTGCGTGTGACACTACAGTGTGACACTACACTAAGGTTAGTGTGGTGTCATAGTGTAGTGTCGAGAGCCCTTGCGTGTGACACTACAGTATGACACTACACTAAGGTGAATGTGGTGTCATAGTGTAGTGTCGAGAACCCTTGCGTGTGACACTACAGTATGACACTACACCAAGGTGAGTGTGGTGTCATAGTGTAGTGTCGAGAACCCTTGCGTGTGACACGACAGTATGACACTACACTAGGGTTAGTGTGGTGTCATAGTGTAGTGCCGAGAACCCTTGCGTGTGACACTACAGTATGACGCTACACTAAGGTTAGTGTGGTGTCATAGTGTAGTGTCGAGAACCCTTGCGTGTGACACTACAGTACGACACTACACTAAGGTTAGTGTGGTGTCATAGTGTAGTGTCGAGGACCCTTGCGTGTGACACTACAGTGCGACACTACACTAAGGTTCGTGTGTTGTCATAGTGTAATGCCGAGAACCCTTGCGTGTGACACTACAGTATGACATTACACTAAGGTTAGTGTGGTGTCATAGTGTAGTGTCGAGAGCCCTTGCGTGTGACACTACAGTATGACACTACACTAAGGTTAGTGTGGTGTCATAGTGTAGTGTCGAGAACCCTTGTGTGTATGACACTACACTAAGGTTAGTGTGGTATCATAGTGTAGTGTCGAGAACCCTTGCGTGTGACACTACAGTACGACACTACCCTAAGGTTAGTGTGGTGTCATAGTCTAGAGTCGAGAACCCTTGCGTGTGACACCACAGTATGACCTTACACTAAGATTAGTGTGGTGTCATAGTGTAGTGTCGAGAACCCTTGCGTGTGAAACTACAGTGTGAGCCTACACTAAGGTTAGTGTGGTGCCATAGTGTAGTGTCGAGAACCCTTGCGTGTGACACTACAGTATGACTCTACACTAAGGTGAGTGTGGTGTCATAGTGTAGTGTCGAGAACCCTTGCGTGTGACACTACAGTGTGACACTACACTAAGGCGAGTGTGGTGTCATAGTGTAGTGCCGAGAACCCTTGCGTGTGACACTACAGTATGACACTACACTAAGGTTAGTGTGGTGTCATAGTGTAGTGTCGAGAACCCTTGCGTGTGACACTACAGTATGACACTTCACTAAGGCTAGTGTGGTGTCATAGTGTAGTGTCGAGAACCCTTGCGTGTGACACTACAGTATGACACTGCACTACGGTTAGTGTGGTGTCATAGTGTAGTGTCGAGAACCCTTGCGTGTGACACTACAGTCTGACACTACACCAAGGTTAGTGTGGTGTCATAGTGTAGTGTCGAGAATCCTTGCGTGTGTCACTACAGTATGACACTACACTAAGGTTAGTGTGGTGTCATAGTGTAGTGTCGAGCACCCTTGCGTGTGACACTACAGTATGACACTACACTAAGGTTAGTGTGGTGTCATAGTGTAGTGTCGAGAGCCCTTGCGTGCGACACTACAGTATGACACTACACCAAGGTGAGTGTGGTGTCATAGTCTAGGGTCGAGAACCCTTGCGTGTGACATTACAGTATGACACCACACTAAGGTTAGTGTGGTGTCACAGTCTAGTTAGTGTGGTGTCATAGTCTACCGTCGCAGTGTAGTGTCACACCTGGTACCCTCTGACACTACACTAGGACACCAGACTAAACCTTAGTGTACTGTCACAGTGTAGTGTCACTGTCGCGTGGACATGACACCACACTAGTGAAGATAGTGTAGTGTCGTAGTGTAGTGTCGAACTAGTCCTCCCACCTCCTCCCAGGTCCTCCCGCCTCCTCCCACCCCCACCGTAGCTAACTGAAAAAACACTTCCGTCTCCCCTCCTCAGCCGTAGTGTAGTGTCATAGTGTAGTGTCGCACCTCGGCGCCTCCAACACTACCACACTGACCGCAGCGGAGAGACCTCTCTGGCGGAGTCGAGGCGAGCAAAACCTAAGGAAAACCAAACAGAAAAACAACGTCGTCCGTATCTGCCTCCCCAGCCGTACTGTAGTGCCATAGTGTAGTGTCACACCTGGTATCCTCTGACACTACACTATGACACCAGACTAAACCTTAGTGTAGTGTCATAGTGTAGTGTCACTGTCGCGTGGACATGACACCACACTAGTGAAGATAGTGTAGTGTCATACTGTAGTGTCGCACCCCGGCGCCTCCAACACTACACTATGGCATCACACTCACCGCAGCGGAGAGACCCCTCTCGCGGAGTCCAGGAGAGCAAAACCTAAGGAAATCCAAACAGAAAAACAACGTCGTCCGTCTCGCCCTCCCCAGCCGTACTGTAGTGTCATAGTGAGGTGTCACACCTGGTATCCTCTGACACTACACTATGACACCAGACTAAACCTTAGTGTAGTGTCATAGTGTAGTGTCACTGTCGCGTGGACATGCCGCCACACTAGTGAAGATAGTGTAGTGTCGAAGTGTAGTGTCGAACTAGTCCTCCGACCTCCTCCCAGGTCCTCCCGCCTCCTCCCACCCCCACCGTAGCTAACCGAACAAACAAAACTTCCGTCTCCCCTCCTCAGCCGTAGTGTAGTGTCATAGTGTAGTGTCGCACCCGGGCGCCTCCAACACTACCACACTCACCGCAGCGGAGAGATTTCTCTCACGGAGTCGAGGTGAGCAAAACCTACGGAAATCCAAATAGCATAACAACGTCGTCCGTCTCGCCCTCCCCAGCCGTATTGTAGTGTCATAGTGTAGTGTCACACTTGGTATCCTCTGACTCTACACTATGACACCAGGCTAAACCTTAGTTTAGTGTCATAGTGTAGTGTCACTGTCGCGTGGACATGACACCACACTAGTGAAGATAGTGTAGTGTCATACTGTAGTGTCGAACTAGTCCTCCCACCTCCTCCCAGGTCCTCCCGCCCCCCCCCGTAGCTAACCGAAAAAAACAAAACTTCCGTCTCCCCTCCTCAGCCGTAGTGTAGTGTCATAGTGTAGTGTCGCACCCGGGCGCCTCCAACATTACCACACTAACCGCAGCGGAGAGACCTCTCTCGCGGAGTCGAGGTGAGCAAAACCTACGGAAATCCAAACAGAAAAACGTCCGTCTCTCCCTCCCCAGCCGTACTGTAGTGTCATAGTGTAGTATCGCACCTGGTATCCTCTGACACTACACTATGACAACAGACTAAACCTTAGTGTAGAGTCATAGTGTAGTGTCACTGTCGCGTGGACATGTCACCACACTAGTGAAGATAGTGTAGTGTCGTAGTGTAGTGTCGACCTTCACGGTTAAGATCTACTCTCGGCGCAACGCAACGCAACGCAACGGACGCAGGGGAGGAGGAGTGTAGCAGGAAAGGGGGGGGGAGCAGCAGGAGGAGGTGGAGGAGGACGCAGCCGTTGTGGTGCTCCTGTGCGTCCCTTTCGTCGTCGTCATTGTCCTCTCTGTCCCCCTGTCTGTCTGTCTGCAGCCGCCGCCGTCGTCGACGACGAAGACCACGACGACGACGACGACAACGACTTTGCGGTTCTTTTGGCGGTGCTGAGGCAGTCTTAGGCAGGGGGATGAGGAATGTGAGGAATGTGACTACTGCCACTATTACTTCTAGTACAACAGCAACAACAACAACTACTACTACTATTATTCGGCTGTTACGGCTATTCGTACTACTACTACTACTACTACTACTACTACTACTACTACTACTACTACTACTACTATCACCACTACTACTACTACTACTACTACTACTACTACTACTACTACTACTACTAAAACTACTACTACTACTGGTACTACTACTACTACTACTACTACTACTAGTACGACTACTAGTACTATTACCGCTACTACTGCTACTACCGATACTGATACTACTACTACTACTACTACTGCTACTACTTTTCCGAATTACTAGTACTACTACCACCACTACTACGATTACTACGACTATTATTATTACTACCCTTACTGCTACTAACACTACGACCACCATATTTACTACTACTACTACTGTTACTATTCCCACTACTACTACCACTACTACTACTAGTCTTACTACAACTACTACTACTACTCCTACTACGACTACTGCTACTACTGCTAATCTTATTTTTATTGCTACTGCTACCTCTACTACTGCTACTACTACTGCTGCTACTATCACTACGAACACATTACTACTACTACTACCACTACTACTACCACTACTACTACTACTAC